>OY769906.1:21592367-22052744 GCA_963669185.1 Dyspetes luteomarginatus
GTGAGTGAGTGAGTGCGTGAGTGAGTGAGTGAGTGAGTGATTGAGTGAGTAGTGAGTAGTGAGTGAGCGAGTGAGTGAGTGCGAGTGAGTGAGTGAGTGAGTGAGTGAGTGAGTGAGTGAGTGAGTGTGAGTGTGAGTGAGTGTGAGTGAGTGAGTAGTGAGAGAGAGAGGGGGTGAGAGTTAGAGAAAGTGAGGGGGGGGGGGGAGATCGCTCTCTCAGTCAAGTGATTAAATGGGTCCCGATTGCGAGGGTCAAATAATGAGATAATGATATGAGCCGAATAATAGCGACTATAATGGGAGGTTTCCAAAATTGCGAGAGACAGATAAGAAGAGGATCGAGCAATACAAGTATTTATCGAGCAGTAGTTCTCGACCGATCATCAAGCGAAAGAGACATCTCAAAACGATACTCGAAATATTTTAAAATTATTAATGAAGCCGCAGTTTGGCAACCAATAGGATAAGTGTATGATATTCGCGTCCGATTTATGAAAAATTTACACCTTGCACTAATGAAAAGCTAAAAAATCCCTACAAAAATTATTTATCATTCTTAGCATTGTAAATCTTTCACCCACCATTTTACATTGTAAAACATAATATATTAAATATGTAATCGTGCCTCATTATAAATATTAAGTTGGCCAAAAAGTTATTGGGTTCCTTTTTTTTCTGTGTAAATTAATGACCAATTGAAGAATTTTTAATCAAATCGTCCACCTTCTATTTTTAAAAGAAGCTTAAAATGTCAGCTGTCAAATTATAAAATGAATTTACTGTTTTAAGTAAAGTTATATTTCAACACATGTCTATGTCCATCTATTAGAAAAAAATGCAATGCAACCATTTTACGTTGTAAAACATAATATAATAAAAATATAATCGTGCCTCATTATAAATATTAGGTTGGCTAAAAAGTTATTGGGTTCCTTTTTTTCTGTGTAAATTAATGACCAATTGAAGAATTTTTAATCAAATCGTCCATCTTCTATTTTTAAAAGAAGCTTAAAATGTCAGCTGTGAAATTATAAAATGAATTTACTGTTTTAAGTAAACTTTCAACACATGTCCATCTATTAGAAAAAATTGCAATGAATTTTTGGCCAATTCAATACATTTTCATTCATTGAAGCTAAAATAGTTATAAAAGCCATTTAAAAAAAGAAATAACACTTTTTTTAAACTTTTTTAAAAATTACATTTTTTTGTTTGCTTTAAATCCAAAATTAAATGAAATTTTTATTTTGGGTTTGGCCACACTTGAATTAAAAAACATATATATATTGTATAATCGCACAGGTGCACAGGAGGCGGCGAGGTACTGCTTCAAGTTGCTGGAACGAGCGGTAGCAGTGAGACAGCCGGGCGTGGGTGGGTGGATGGTCTTCGAGGGGGGTGGGGGGGAGGAGGAGGTGTAAAAAAAAAATACGAAAAAAAAAAAGAAAAAGAATAACGTGAGAAAAAAAATATCATCATCATCATCATCATCATCATTATCATTATTATTATTATTATTATTATTATTATTATTATTATCATCATCATCAAAATGAATCTGATCAACATGGACGCGGAGAACCGCGTGGTTCTTAATGTCGGTGGAATACGTCATGAGACGTACAAAGCAACATTGAAAAAAATACCGGCAACAAGATTGTCAAGACTCACCGAGGCACTCGCTAATTACGATCCGATACTCAACGAGTACTTCTTCGACAGGCATCCAGGTGTCTTTGCTCAGGTCTTAAATTATTATCGTACTGGGAAACTTCATTATCCTACGGATGTATGCGGCCCACTTTTCGAGGAGGAACTCGACTTTTGGGGCCTTGATTCCAATCAGGTTGAGCCATGCTGCTGGATGACTTACACCCAGGTACACTATAAAATTGTTTCAATTTTCTTTTTTTTTCTCTCATCCCCCCCCCCCCTCAATAAATTTGAGCTTTAACCCTTTTCATACCGTGTGAAAAATGCCACCTGATCCATACAAAAGTGGCTCTTTTGAGTTTGACAATTTTTTTCACCTATTCAAAATTGTTCTAAAAATTTCTAAAAATTTGTCAATATACTTTGAACATTGTATAATAAATTCCTCTACTTCATTTTTGAAAAAAATAAAGTTTACTATCATTCCATTATCGAAGAATAATCTAGTTAATTTCATACCGTGTGAAAAACGTCACCTGATCCATACAAAAATGGCTCTTTTGAGTTTGACAATTTTTTTCACCTATTCAAAATTGTTCTAAAAATTTCTAAAAATTTGTCAATATACTTTGAACATTGTACAATAAATTCCTCTACTTCATTTTTGGAAAAAAATTAAGTTTACTATTATTTCATTATCGAAGAATAATTTATTGAATCGACCAGGCACGAAATATCCATCTTTGTACGGAAAGGGTTAATTTCATACCGTGTGAAAAATGCCTTTTCATGCCCTTTTCATACCACGTGAAAAATGCTTTTTCATGCCCTTTTCATACCAAGTGAAAAACAGCACCTGATCCATACAAAAATGGCTATTTCAAGTTTGACAACTCTTTTTCTACTCAATTCAACTCAAACTCCAAAATTCAAGCCAATTGAATTTTTCCCTTTACGCGAGTAAATAATAATAATTTTTATTGACAAGCAGCGATGTTATCTATATGTAGTCATGACTGAGATGTGTATGGGGGACGTGCCGAAATGGGAAAATTTATCACAGGCCTTATCTAATCGACCGGTCGACTTTGCACTAACCGTCCAATCGAATTACCCAACTCCCGAGAAATTCACATCTACCGGAATTAACGGATAATCCTCGGTCCAAGACGGAGATTTCATGCATGGTTCGAGTTTCAACGAGCGTAAAACCATTTTCACGCCATTTCCACATCCTCATTTTGGGGGATTTCTACAGTTTGCTATCTCTCGCGCTGGTAACCCCTTTTATGAGCTCTTCTTCGTTCTCCCTCTCGGTTTCTCTCTCCTATCTCTCTCGTCATTTTTCTCAGTCAACTTTGCTTCGATAAATCAACGGGACAAACCGTGCCTCTCTCACCGTTGAGAAAAGCCAGTACACAAAACGCGATATCGTCTTGGAATTACTTTTCTCCCGAAGCTCTTCAAAGTTTACGAAGAAAGTCTGTATCTCTCACTCTCTCCCTCTCTCTTTAAGCTTTCCTTCAATTTCTCACCTCTTTCAATCTTGACTTTCTCATCTTCGCTCCAGCATAGTCATCTCTTCCTGTATATATATACATATATATATATATATATATATATATATGTATATATATATATACAGGGTCTTCAACTCTTAATTTATCTTCCTTAGCGAAGAAAGTTCGAAATACCGTTCATAAAGAAGCTTCGCTCGCGTATGGATGAAAGTATGAAGGAGGTGATGATTAAACGAGCCAAGAATCAAGCTTGAAAACAAAAAAGAGAGAGAGAGAGAGAGGGAGAGAGAGAGAGAGAGAGATAAAGAATGTGACGTGAAGTGAGTTCTGTAAAGCGTGAGCTCGAGTTCGCCTCGTTCTTTTCTATCGATTTGCTCGTCCGTTCTAAAAAGAAAATAGATCAGGGCTCTGTCGCAAAGCGCGTTCACACTGAATGCCGAACTCACGCAAATGACTTGTATCCCCACTCCTTCGGCTAGGAGACGACGCGCTCGAGCCGTCCACTCAGCTCTCGTCTCACGTTCATCCAACTGCCCCCTCTCCTGCCGCCAGCCAATCCCTTACGGACAAAGACGATTTATGTTCTCAATCCGTTTGGCACACTTGGACGTGAGTACTTAAGGACTCGTGTAAACAGATATAGGTACAAGAACAAACCGATACTTGTGCCCCGAGGACAAACGTCCTCTTTACCCAATTGTCCAAGTATAAAATACTCGAAGATGAGGCACAAAAAAAAAAACAAACAAACAAACATTCACAATATTAGGGATGAAAAAAAAAGTTGGTTAATTGGATTGGATTGAAAATTGCGTAGCATCGGGACACTCAGGAGACACTGACGGTGCTGGACAGATTAGATCTGGACACGGAGAAGCCGAGCGACGAGGAATTAGCGAGAAAATTTGGATTCGAGGATGCTTATTATGGGGGTACATTGACGTGGTGGCAAAAGCTCAAACCTAAAATGTGGTCCCTCTTCGATGAGCCCTATTCTTCAAATGCTGCCAAGGTCTGTAGTCCATTGTTGAAGTTAATATTGATCGATGATTTTATAGTTTACGATTAATGTTTTTAAAAATAATTATGCCATTAATAATTGATGAAAAAAAAAATCATTACTCTTGATGTATCTTCTCTCTGTTTTGCTCTGTAAAATTTCAGATAATTGGGGTGATATCTGTGTTCTTCATATGTGTCTCGATCCTGTCATTCTGCCTGAAGACCCATCCTGACATGAGGGTGCCAGTGATAGTAAACAAAACTGTGAAACTTGGCAACACAACGAGATGGGCACTCGACAAGACACACACAAATGCCCACGATGCCTTTTTCTACATCGAGTGCATATGCAACGCTTGGTTCAGCCTTGAGTTTCTCATTCGTATAACAGCCAGTCCAAATCGTTGTGAATTCATAAAGAGTTCCGTTAATTTAATTGACATGATAGCAACTATGAGTTTTTATATTGATTTGGCACTGCAAAAGTTTGCATCGCATCTCGAGAACGCCGACATACTTGAATTCTTCAGTATAATAAGAATAATGAGACTGTTCAAATTAACAAGACACTCGTCGGGTCTTAAGATCCTGATACAAACGTTCCGTGCCTCAGCCAAAGAGCTGACCCTCCTCGTATTCTTCCTGGTCCTCGGCATCGTCATCTTCGCCAGCTTGGTTTATTATGCTGAGAGGATACAGTATAATCCGAAGAATGACTTTAAGAGCATACCACTTGGTCTATGGTGGGCCCTTGTCACCATGACTACCGTTGGTTATGGTGATATGGTACCCAAGACATATGTGGGAATGTTTGTTGGCGCTTTATGCGCACTTGCCGGTGTACTTACCATCGCCCTGCCGGTGCCCGTGATCGTCAGCAATTTTGCGATGTATTACAGCCACACGCAGGCGCGAGCCAAGCTGCCCAAGAAGAGGCGTCGAGTGCTTCCGGTTGAGCAACCCCGGGTCCGAGGGCCCGGGGCACCACCTCCCCCGGGACAACCGGGGGCTGGAGGGACCACGGCTTCGGTAGGCGGTAACCATTCCCATCCTACGAAAACCTGTGGCCATCAGGTCGTCGCCCTCTTGCCCCCGGGAGGACCAACATCCTGCCCTCAAGGTGTAGGTGCTCCTGCTACCTTGCAACAAATACCCGGAGCTCAAAATAGGCGAATGAACGCCATCAAGACTAATCATCCAAAGGATCCTTTTGCAACAACTAAATCAGGTATGATTCCATAATCCATTCTATTCATTTAAATTTTACTTGGCTTCCAATATTGTCATGATTAATCATCAAGTACGATGTTTCTAAGGGCTGAGAATCAGGTCATTGGCATGAGGATCTTCATCTTTATCATTATTCGAAATTCTTATGGTTTTCTACTCATACGAAAATTCAAGGAATTATAAGGACCCTTTGTATCTACTTTACTGACGAGAACATCCCAGTGGGAAGCCATCTAGCGGTCTCAAACTGAAGCGTATTATTTTTACGAGGCCCTATAACCATTTTTTACTACTATTCAAACGAGTGGGCTATGCAGACTACGAATTTAGATTAATGACAATTTGATGAAAGTTACCGTCACTAACTGAGCTTAAAACCCTGCCATTTACTGAATTGTTTATCATATGACCTTTGACCATTAAATGTCATGTGGCCAAATTATTGTTCCCTATCGATTATCGTCATAGAATCATCAATTTTTCACCCTGATTCTGTGGTGCTTCACCTCACTATCTACGAGATGCTTAAAGTACCATCAGATTTAATTTTGTCAGGAGAGCCTCCCAGTTATCAGCCCCGTAAATATCCGCACAAATACCCCCTAAAAAACGATATTTACGATATTTTTTAAGTTACGAAATATCTCGAGAATTATTGCAGCCCTCAGCCACAAGTCTTTAGGCAAATGAAAGCTAACAATTTTGATTGTTGATAACTTGATAAAATTTCGATTGAACTATGGCAGCTTGTTGCTTAAAGAGCCAATTTTTTAGGCTTAACTACGTTAGTTACTGGGTTATTTTGGCCATTAAATGCTAAATTAAAATTATTAAATTATTATTATTAATTAATTAAATGCCAAATTTTAGTTTTTATCGATTGTCATGAAATGATCAATCGGCCAACCCTGGTCCTTAGCTCTTCAACATCGAGTCAATGACCTCTCGTTCAAGGTCATCCAAGTCTCTTTTTAAACTCTCATTATCAACATCCCTTATCTTTACTATTGATTTTTTTTTGTTTATTATTATTATTTTTTGCTCATTTGTCAACAGATGATGATCGAAAGAATTCTAATCTACGAACGAGCAACGGGACCAAGACGTCCGGAGCCCTTGGCTAGCAAATACGAAAAAAAAAAAAATCACTAAGTTAACGAATGAGAAACTCAACTCCATGCACTGCCGAGCAAACAGTCGGGAACGTTCCAGCATGATAAAATAAAATCCCGACCAATTATGTGAAAAACTATCGAGAAGCAACAAATTTACGAGACACGAAGAGGAATAAGAAGAAGAAGAAGAAGAAGAAGAAGAAGAGGAAGAAAAATAAGAAGAAGAAGAAGAAGAAGGAAAAGAATGAAAAATTGTTCACTGTCCAATCGAGGGTAGAAAATTAAGTGCGCGTTACAGGCTGCACAGTACCTCAACCCCATCTAAAAAATACACACTATGTACTTTATACCACGCCCTCTATCTAATGAAACAATTCAACCAATCACACAATCATAGATTTTTGAATCCCTTAAATAATCTTGAAAAAAAAAAAAAAAACAAAAAAAAAACGAAAACAAAAAAAAACCGAAAGAAAAACCCTAAAAATTAATTCCACATGTACGCTAGCTGCCTTTTATCCGCCATTTCCCCGCAAGAAGAAAAACACACAAACACGCGACACAAAATTCACGAGTCATGGCACCACGAAAAAAAAAAAAATACCACCGGCGTATCAGCCCTTAAAAAAAAAAAAAAAAAAAAACAAAAAAAAAAAAAGTTTTAATCCAATCGAAAATATATCTGCCGAAATAGTCTTACGGGCTAATTATATAGATGTCACTCGCGTTCCAAATGTCCGTCATTGGTGTCATTAGATATCTGACGACTGACTATTCTCCTGCACGACAGACTGCTGGCTGTGCTTAAGTAAAAAAAAAAAAAAAAAAAAAAAAAAAAAAAAACTTGACCTCTTTGGTTCCTCCTGAGTTTCCATCTGTGTCCGTAGCACAGCAGCGAGAGACACACGAAACGACAATAAATTGTGGGCAGCAGGCACGAGTAGCTCAGATTTCGAGTGACAAAAAAAAAATTTAAAAAAAAAAAAAAAAAAAAACAAATTGGAACGCGATGTCGATTGTACGAATTTCTATCATTGCACTTATCGCGCACCCTTACTCAATGCCGCTGGGACCAATCATCAGCCTCCTTTCCATACTCATTCGTCCGGGGGTAAAATTTGCTCAAAAAAAAAAAAAATTAAAAAAAAAAACCAGGGCAGCCAACCCCCAGTTTTTTTATTTTTTTTTTCAACTCTACACGAACGAACGTACGGAAAAAAAAAAAAAAAAAAAAAAAACACACACACACACACACTCACCGGAAGAGCGAAAATTTGACGAGAAACGCTGAAAAGATACATCGCAAGTTCCAATATTTATAATTCTACATCGTCGTGAGCAACGAGAGACATAGGAGAATTATATATAGAAGCAGTAAAAAAATTTTTTAAAATTAAAAAAAAAAAATAATAACAATATTCGAAAGTTTTTATCGTTATATTTCTCAATCGACATATCACATTCGTTGGTCACATCGTAGCCAATCGCGCGCAGTTTTTTGACATATCCAAAGAAAAATAATAATAATAATAATAATAATAATAATACTAATAATAATACTAATAATACCTATAATAATAATAATAATATTGATAATACTAATAACACAAAGATAAAAAAAAAAATAACAGGCAGGTTTTTGTCCTCTCGAATAAAATAGAAAATTCACGTTACAGTATGAGGAAAAAAAATTGATTATTCAACAAAGTAGATCGTATTTTTGTTTGGGAGAGAAAAAAAATGGACAAGGACACGAGTGCACTCAGACGAAAAAAAAACACAAAAAAAAAAAAAATACAAATACACAAATACACAAAACACAACTTGCGGAGTGAGATTCTGTGTTACGAAAAAAAAAAAAAAGGTTTTTTAACAAAGACAGAGAAGAAATAAATAAATGAAATGAGGAGACGTGCGAGGGGAACAAATGGGGAACAAACAAAAAAAAAGTTTAAGTAAACAAAATGAACAAGTGGAAAAATGCACCTTCTCGAGCTTGAGTTAGTCCTTAAGTCGTAAATTTTTAGGGAATTTTATGAAAAAAAAAAAAAAAAAAGAAGAGAAGAAAAAAGTGAAAAATGTCACAAAGACAAAAATTTCGTATCAGTTGGATTTTTAATTAATTATAATTCATAATAGCGAAGGAGCTTACAGGGGAACAATGAAAGGAAAATCATATCCACGGCGGGTAAAAAAAAAAAAAAAAAAAAGAAACACTGGCACTAACGCACAGACAATTTAATGAAAATTAAGAACGAAAAAGAGAAAATAAATAAAAAAAAGTACTGAAATGAAAATATTAAGTAAAAAAAAAAAGATTGACGAGCGAGGTGGGGAGGGGGAAATCATTTTGATTCATTTGCACAATTATTTTTTGTCTTACACAAATAAATGCATTCACAAATAATAATAATAGGAAAAAAAATAAAATTAATGACATTTATCATAAAAAGTGCTAATCGCGAAGCACGCACAAAATACCTAAAGCGTACAAGGCAAATATAAAGTTGGATAATGGATTGATTGAGTGATTAAAAAAAACAAAAAAAGACACGATAGCAACATTTTCATCCTCCTCTCCTCCCCCCCCCCCCCACCCCTTCCCCACGGTTCTCCGGCCATCCACGCGACTTTTTCCAACTCCGTCACATTAATTCTCTAATTATTGATCTTCGTAGGTAGATTAAAAAAAAAAGATAGTTCTTTATTAAAAAATAAAAAATAAAAAAAAAACATAAAAATAAATAAATAAAAAATAAAATTGATTGTCGTCACTCGACGATTTTCGCTCCAATAAATTTACCCATTTAAAGGAGATTTTGTTACTGTTATTATTATCATCATTGATTATTCATTCGAGTGTGAAAAATTAGTGGATAATTCCGAGCGAGTGAATCGAGCACAGAGAGCGACGAATTTTATTAACATACTTTTTTTTTTTTTTTAATCAATTGCTGTTCATTAGATTGAATAAAATGAAAATTGACGAGGGGTGTGGCGTGATAGATCGAGGGAGGAATGGGAATGAATGAGAATTATCGAAGAGGAGGGAAAAAAAAATGTACACACGCGTATATATATGTATATATATGTATATATACACAGAGATATCTCAACAATTGTAGTGATAAAAAACAAACAAAAAGAAATGGAAAATATTTTGTTTTTTTTTTTCCGATAACATTTTTGAGTTTTTCATGAAAACTCAGCATGATTCTTAATCAGTGTGAAATTTCCATTCCCATAGAAATTTTTTAACTAAGAGAGAAAAAAAAATGTAAATTTTGAGCCCTGAGGAAAAAATGGAGAAAAAAAATGTCGATTTTTAAATGGTCGTAACTTTTCTCCAGTTCATCCGATTTAAGTTTACTTGGAGAATTTTGAAAACTTGGAGAATAAAATTAAATAATGGCACTTGGTTCATCCGGATATCTAAATTGTTGCAGATGTGAGAGCACTTTGAAATTCTCCAAAATTGGCACACAAGGGCCTTAAAAAAATGCATTTTTATGGGCCTTAAAAAAAAATTAAGGCCTTAAAAAAATGGCCAAAATTGATCATGTAAAAAAATTGGAATAAAAATTGTAGCCCCCCGAATCAAGCGCCATTTTGAAAATTAAACGATCATGAAGAAAATAAGCACAAAGCGGAGTTGATACTCCACTGGGTAGGAAAGTTAAAAGCATAAAACTTTTAATCGTCCAAAAGTGTAAAAAAAAAAAAAATTAAATAAATTTTTTAATCTTCCTGTAAGACCCCAAATCGATGTACTTTTTCCTGCTGATTATGAATTTGTTAGTCGTTTACTCGAGAACTCAAAATTTTCTCGGAAAATCCGCAAAATTGTTAAAAAAAAAACAATAAAAAAAAAAACACAAAATCGTTTTATTATTTTTAAGGTGTACGGCGAGCGAGATAAGAGCATATATATATGTATATGTGTATTTGTATACATATATACATTGTATATGTGAAATAAAAACACAAACACATAGGACACAAAATTTATTATGATTAATTATAAACACGATCGAGTTTGCTAATGATTTTCACGAATAATTATAATAATACTTATATAATTATAAAAAATTATTTACGAGTAACACAAAGGACACACACAAGAGACACATATACACGCCCACGCAGACGATGAAAGAAGCGAGAAATAAATAAAAAATAAATTAAAAATAATAAAAATAAAAATAAATTAAAAATGGCGATGGCGAATTATATATTATTGTACCGCGAGATCGCGCGCTGCGTTTACGATGAGCTAGCTGGTTTGTAAATAAACTATTTGACTCTTTGAACAATGTCTCTTTTATTCCTGAATTTTATTTTATTAAAATTACGCGTGACTAGAAAAATGGATAAAATTCGAAATTTATTTTGTTTAATAAAAAAATAAAAAAACAAACGGATTTTTTGAATTCTCGATAAATTTCATTTCTAATTAAATTGAATGAATTTTTAATATATATATATATATATATATATATTTTTTTTTTTTCATTCAAATAAAATTTATTGAAATTCGATAAATCCGATTACTCACATTTATATAATTATTAATTCACGGTACGCATGATAATTGTTCATAAGTCAGGCACATACCAATTTTGTCATCGGCCGAAACATTTTCATTCCCGTTATCGGGACCAAAAGCGATTCTTACGTGAAACGGCGTTGCTGAGGTTTCGACACGACAATTACCATCAGCTTCAATCTCGTTTGGTCCACAGAGCGAAGTACCGCAATGCTCAAGATCGCAAATACCAGCACCGTCATTGCCAGGCTGTAAAAAAGTTGTTAAAAAAAAAAAAAAATTAAATTAATTTTTAATTAATTATTATTGTTATTATTATTGGCAATAATTTATAGTAATAATAATAAATTATTGACGATTATTATATAAATAGTTGAAAATAATTTCGAACAATCTCGTAATTGTACAATAAATTTTTGTATCTGCGAAGTTCGTGGATGCTTGAAAAATAATTTTTAATAATTTTTTATTGTAATAATTACCGTGATAAATTCTTCAAAGTCGCATGGTATGAGAACACGATCGTTGCACCGTCTGCTGGTCGAAAAGCTCGTAATTATCGGTGCATCATCGATTCCTGATCCCTCGGTAGGGTCGTCGCCAAGTTGGTTAGTTGGCGCGCCGTCGTTACTGGCGGCGCCACCTGTCGAGCTACCGAAATTCATGGCGTTGCTCGTGAAAAATCTTGGTGGACCGATTCGAAAGGAATCATCGCTGCAAGGACTGTAAGATATACTGCACATTCCCCTCTCCTGCCTAACGCAAAGTAAATAATCCTGATTTGCGAGATATCTGCCATTGGGAAGATAATTGAGTGTCTTGAGTGTTCCACGTGGTGAATCAAAATATTGGAGACAACCGGCTGGTGCTCGTTGCTCAAATGGCAATTGAACGACACGCATTTCCCACATTCGCGATTGCAGATCAGTCGGTAGACGAAATTCCAAAAATGTTCCATCCTCGTCGACGTCTACGTAAACTGATGAAATTTTTCATTCGTTTGGGTTTTAATTTTTTTCTTTTAATTTTTTCTTGTGTTTTATTTTATTTTCATTCGTGCCCAAACTTACTATGTTGTCCGCTATTCCATCCACAAAGTTGAATGCTTCTCCCCCCACTTCTAACTTCCATGAGATCCTCATCGCACAGACCAGTTTTTCGATTTGGCTGACCCTACAATTATTCTTATTATTATTTTATTCATTTTTTATCCTTTCATTTGTTCTCATTCACTTGAAAACTATTTTTCATACAATATCAAATTTTTATTTTTTATTTATCAATATTTATTCTCACAATATTGAAGTGCACAAAGTCGATTCTCAATTGGCTGATTTGGGTCTCGATTCTCTTCACCACGATTGAACAATTCATCGGTCGATTTACGAGATTTGGAAATTCCGGGCTTACGATATAAGTAAGATTGTTCTGAATCTCACCACCGCAGCTAGTCGTGACTTTAAATAATGAAATTTGAGCTTCCTAGGTTGCAAATGAAGAGAGAGAGAGAGAGAGAGAGAGAGAGAGAGAGAGAGAGAGAGAATCTCTCGTGCTCATTTTCTGTGCACAAGAGAAAGAGGGAGAGGGGGGGGGGGGCGAGAAAGAGAACCGAGAGAGAGAGAGAGAGAGAGAGAGAGCTATTCAACGAGAGTTCAAGTCAGCTCGTCTGTAGTCAGGAATATTTGCACGTTTGAAACAAAAAACTTGGTTGGATGTTTGAAAAATTCAGTGGCTTCTCAGACCCTCTACTTTGGCGGCTCCGTGGAGAGCCAAAACTCATCGTCAGCACTTTAAAGCCGAGAGATTCAAATTTTAACGAAATAAACCCGAAGAAAATCCGGATTTTTTTTTTTTCACTCGAGATTAATTAAAATAATTAAATTATAAAGGAGAATATTAAAAAAAAAAATCAGTCTTCTCCGTACGAAAAAAAATTCCTACAAAGTCCAATTTTCGGATTTAAAAAAAAGCAAAAAATCATATTTTTGTGATAAAAAATTTGGAAATAAAAATATTTTGTGCAACGATATATTATTATATTTTAATTATTTTATTTTCTTTGAAATGCTCGTATAGTTTACGCGGAATGCTCAACTAACGCTCAACTAAATTTCAAGAAATAAACCCGAAGAAAATCCGGAAACTTTATTTTTCACTCGAGATTAATTAAAATAATTAAATTATGAAGGAGAATATTTAAAAAAAAAATCAGTCTTCTCCGTACGAAAAAAAAATCCTACAAAGTCCAATTTTCGGATTAAAAAAAAAAGCAAAAAATCATATTTTTGTGATGAAAAATTTGGAAATAATTTGGATTTTGTACAACGATATATTATTTTATTTTCTTTGAAATGCTCGTATAGTTTACGCAGAATGCTCAACGTGCTTGAGTATGTAGGACGCAACGCTGGATGAAACATCAAAGCAATCAAGTAACTGTATATTCTGCTGGTCAGGCTTATATGTATAAATGTATGAAATATGCATAAACTTGGTGTCCTATATATGCGTATTCATAGGAAAAGAAATGGTGCATTTGGAAAAAATATATAATCCACGTGATAAAAATAATAATTATAATAATCAATAAATTATTCAATGAATTAAAAAAAAACTAAAATATATTGTGTTTAATATATTTTAAGAAATTCGAAATATCTCAATTATATATTTTATATTTATTTATTTTTATTTCTCTCTCTCTCTCAAATTCGCACTCGTCATATTTGGTGTCCTACATATGCGTATTCATAGAAAAAAAAATGGTGCATTTGAAAATATATAATCACGTGATAAAAATAATAATTATAATAATCAATAAATTATTCAATGAATTAAAAAAAATCTAAAATATATTGTGTTTAATATATTTTAAGAAATTCGAAATATCTCAATTATATATTTTATATTTATTTATTTCTCTCTCTCTCTCTGAAATTCGCGCTCGTCATATTAAATGCAACGATCGAGAAAAATATTTGTTTTTAATTTTTTAATTTTTAAAAATAATTTCCATCCTCAGTTTCAACTTACAGATGCAACACACACCAAATCCAAGGGCACAAGGACCGTGAGATTGTCCCTGTTGAATTCGGCATTCGTACGTGTTCATGCATATTCCCCGACGACGTTTGTCCTCGCTGAGGCATTCCTCCTCAACGGGGATCGGGAAGAAATTTAGTACTGGAGAATAAAATCACGTTGAAGCAACTTTTTTTTTTTTAATCTTTAGCGTTGTGTTTTTTTTTTTAATTTTTTTTTCCTGCAAATTAAATTTTCCTAACAAACACAGCTAAAATTATAGTTGCGGAAAAAGCTTTAATTTTCTTTAATAAAAATGATTTCATTGAAATATTTTTATACTTAAAAAAAAAGAGCTGACAAAAAAAATTGAAATTATTTATAAAAATTGTACAAAAAGGAGATCTTTTTTTTTCAGAATTATTATTTCTTGTAGTAATTTTTTTTACCTCATAAAAATGCTTAAAAAGTTATTAAAATTATTGAAAAAAAAAAAAAAAATCAATCAATCGTATGAAAAAGTTTAAAGTGGATGAAACTTGTCCCCTTAATACACCGTCTGCGGTTTTACGGCATGAATATCGTATGAAAAACCACTGACGAGAGCGCCGCTCTTGTATATAATCAAAGAAACACTCATTTCTCCCGGGCATTTCGAATCGATCGGTCGGTATATTTGCCAC
This sequence comes from Dyspetes luteomarginatus, assembly GCA_963669185.1. Classification (NCBI taxonomy): domain Eukaryota; kingdom Metazoa; phylum Arthropoda; class Insecta; order Hymenoptera; family Ichneumonidae; genus Dyspetes; species Dyspetes luteomarginatus. Next base: position 21,607,138 of record OY769906.1, read on the forward strand.
TCACTCTCTCGTTGGACGATATAAATCTTTCCGCTTAACTAATTATTTATGAAATTTTCCGCTGTACCGAGTGCCTTCCGAGCCAGACTAGGGATGCTGACTGCTCCTCTCCATATATATATATATATATATATATATATATATACTCCATAAATATATGTATATATATATATATATATGACCCTACGTAACCCAAAATCCAAGGCTTCTCGATCTAATATTTATTATGGAGGATAAAATTAATTTTTAATGCCACTAAAAACCGCGCAAATTCACAATTTTCCACCCAAGTCATGACACTGACCGTAGAAAACGTCAATTATGTAGTAATTTTTTTAAATTTTATTTATAAGGAAAAACCACGAAATTTGTCACTTTGAAGCACATTTTTTGAACTCACCCCTTGGCTCACTCGAAATTTCATAATCTGCCCTGATGATATTATTGGCCTGTGTTTGGACGTGAGAAATTGGCCACAGTCTAAAGGCTGCTGGCCACGTGGACACGAGATAGGAACGATCGAAGGCAAAGAGTAAAAGGGGGATGAAAAAATTTCGAGACATTTTTTATTTTCTTTTTTTTAAGGGATGAAAAAAAAAAAAAAAAACGCGGAACGACGTTTGTTTGACTTGTTGGACTTTTGCCTGTTCAGAAGCGTCTCAAGGTCTCTCTCTTGGATGTACCAGAAGAGACCACGAGGCTCAGAGAGAAGTGGGTGACTCCAAGTCGTCGTTGCCCCTACTACTTTTATGTTTACTACTCGTGGGATAAGTTGGTTTCTTGTCTGTTTTGTGTGTGTGTGTGTTTTTGTGTGTGTGTGTGTGTGTGTGTGTGTAGCAAAGGCTAGCACAAGACACCTCTCGAACGAAAAATTTATCGTCGATGGCATCCTTTTTAGAATCGAGAATTGATCATCAACTTGTTGCTCCCCAGCAACGAGAGAGTCGATTGAAAACATCGAGAGTCATTGGACTCGATCGTTCATTCCCTTCACTCATCCTATTTCCTCGTTACGTAATATTTTTCGAGTGCATGACGAATTTGATGCCTTTAAGCCCTTTTATCCCGTAAATTTTTTGAGATTTCGATAAAAAAAATTATCAGTATGGTCATCAGCGACCGAACAGGGTAAAAAAAAAAAACGAATTGTGGACAAATTTCCAAATTATAAATTTACTCTCCATTAAAAGAATTTAACTTAATTGGAGAGTTTTGAAAACGCGAGGAGTAGACTTATAAAATTATATTTTGCTCATTCAGATATCTTCATTATTTTGGCCGTCAGGACAGTTTGAAAATTTGCGAAAAAGGGGAATCCCCGTTTGGACAAAATCGATGAAGGATTTTAAAAATCTGTTAAAAATTGAAAAAAAATCGTAGCTTGATGAACCTAGTTGCATTTTAAAGCTTAAAGAATCACGAATGAAATGAGCATCGAGTAGAATTTAAACTCTGCTCGGAATTTTAGTGAAAGAATTTTTTATTTTTTAACAAAATTAGACAAAAAAAAACGGATATTAAAATTTTTGTTCGAGAGCTCACACGGATGATTTTTTTTTTTCGTTGATTCCAAATCTACCATCCATTTCTTCTCAGATTCTATAATATTCATCGAGAATGCCAAAAAATCATGTTTTATGAAAATAATAATAAGCTAATATTAACTTTATAAAGTTTAACGAGAATCGACGCTACGAATTAACGTTTATTTGATCGTATGATAAAATTGAAGCTTCGAGCAATGCTATATGTATATAAATTCCTTTGCGATCACGGATAATAAATCAATGAATATCATTGATTCGCGGGTTTTCATGTAGAATTCTCAAGATATTCTAGTCATATAAGTAAAATTGCACTTGCAGAAATAAGAGAAGAGTACATCGAAAAATAAAAAAATAAAATAAAGATAGAATTCTGCGATAAAAATGAGAGGCCTAAAGGATCGTTCGATTGAAATGGCTTGAGCGAGACGATCTTGATAAGACCAGAGCACGTGTTATTAAAGAAAATTATACAAAAAGTTTTTTCGTCCTCCAAGGGCCTGGCGAACCAACAGCTTTCAATCCTTGCCGAGCAAAGAATTTTAATCGTTGGACTGATCAAGTACTTGATCGTAATTCGTTCAATTTTAATGCTAAGAACAAAAACAGACATTGCGGAGAATTTTTTTTGAAAAAAAAAAAAAAAAAAATTAAATGTACAAGCGATTTGAACGAGAAGAATCGACTTGAGCGCCTCGCTATAGACCATGCGAGATGCGCAAGAGATGCTGCTACGTTCTCATTACGTGTCGTGTCGGTATGCGGTCGTCGCGCGAGCGCGTTCCACTATATCGCACGATAGCCCCGACGTCTCTGCTACCTCGTCGTCTCTCTCGGTACTCTTAAGCTCTCTCAGCGTGCTGGATTCCATACAGTCGAATTTTTCGTAACTAATTCTTCCGATTTATTATTTTCAATTGACAATGTAAACTGACCATTGGCAGTTTTAAATTTAGTATTGGTAATGACAGCTGTCAATTGGAGCAATTAAACTTTAAATTCAGAATCAATCATAAGAATTTCGATTCGTTATTTTCAATTGACAACGCGAACTCCGTATTGACAACGCGAACTCCGTATTGACAATGACAGCTGCTCATTGGACCAGTTGACAAAAAGTCAACTGAGTATCAGGACTTGAAATACGGATGGACTATGTGCAATTGACGAAGACAATTTGTTATTGATGACAGTTGCCAATTGAAGCTAAATGTCAATAGAATATTGGCGATGAAATTTACATATTAATATTTTTCGTCTGACCGTGTCAATTCAGAACTGGCAACGCCAGCTGTCAATTGGGCAATTCAAATTCCGACTCGGTATTGACAATGCCAATTCAGTGTTTCTAATGACAGCTGTCATTTTTTCAAATTAAACCGTCGATAAATTATTGGAAATTTAAATTTCGCTTCAGTATCTTCGACTGACAATATTAATTCATAGCAAGAGAAATGAAATTTTTTATTTAGTGTCTGGAATTGGCATTGTCAATTCGCTACTTCTAATGACAGTTTCCAATTGAATCACTGAAAATTCCACATGCCATTAGGAAAAAAAAATCTCATTTAATATTCGCAGAGGCAGTAATAATAAATGTGGCAATGGCAATGACAGTTGCCAATAAAGTATTGGCAGTTTGTTGCCAAGATAAATCTAAAACGATCTATCCCAATAAGTTTTTTTTCTTCTCAATTCACTAAACATTTTCGCAATAAGAATTGTCAATTCATCAATAATTTCTCATTTTTAAAAGACCGCGATGACAATTTACTGTCAAATAATTTACAGATTTTTCTTATTATGAATTTTTTGTTTTGTTTTTTTTTTTCATTCAAAGAAAAATCAAGCGCGACATTTCCAATATTTGGGGCATGACAGTTGCCACAAATGAATTATGAAAATTTTGACTGTAACTCAGCGAGAGTATATACAGAGGAGAAGGGAAGAGAACGAGCGCAGAGTCCAAGTTCCTTTGCGTGCTGGTGTAGCACCAGCAGCCTATAGTCGGAAAAGAAGAAGGAAGAGAGAGGAAAGGAAGAGAAGCGTGAGGGGTGGGATGGAAGGAGGGGTGGGGTGGAAGGGGGGGGGGGTCGGAAAGCAACTCGAAGAACCGGTGCGGTGGCGAGGGGAAACGGGCCCCGGAGGAGCGAGACGACGGGGAACTAGTTCAGTGAACAAAACGACAACGTCTCGCGGGGGCCCCTTCGCGATACTCCACACGCGCGGAGCTCTGGCTCGCTTGCGCTCTGCGCTCTGCGATCCGGCAATCCGGAGCAACTGGCCCTCTGCTAAGTCCGCGGCAACCGCGCACGCGGCAGCAAATTCATCCACATCGAGCGAGATATGGCCGATGGAGAGCAAAACTCTTTTGCTCTCTCGAGTTTTTTTTTTTTTTACGAAAACCGAGAGAGATTCGTCGAGGATTCCTTTCGCTCTTGTACGAGCAAACATTTTAAACTCTTTAGAAAATATTTTTACGCCGATTACCGAATAAAATGGCAGCATTTTTTTTAGAAAAATTGACTGATATCTATAGATTTTGTTTTTTTATTTATTACATTCTAGAAACATACGATACTTGCCTTTACGAGGCAATGAAAAAGGTGAAACCCTCGATACGTAATTTAAATCTCACAAAGGGGCCTTACGGCCCACTCTTTCACTCTCGCCTGGCCTCCCGGAGAGACGTAATTCTGAATTTAAACGCTTCTGAGGTGCATGTGAACCGTACGAAGAAGCAGAGAGATAGAGAGAGAGAAAAAGAGAGTCCGAGAAGATCTTTGTGGACAGCCAAAAATCGCAAAAGATCGGTCCCTTTGCTGAACGCTTTAGATATTTTGTTTTTTTTTTTTTTTTGGGATATTTGCAGAGGGCTCTTTTTTTTTATCTCATCTACCTGTTAGGAGGGAAACACGAGATGTTGGCTCGCCTTTCGTTCTCTACATTGGTATCCGGATAAACGTACGAGACACGAAACGTTTCTATGAGTTTCCTTACAATCTATTCAATATTTCAACTTATTTATTCATAATTTTGTGTAAAATGCATCAAGCATATTCTCTTATGTCTGTAATGCCTTAAAACAGTCGAGAATGGGGCAAAATAGAATATGAGGGGCAAAATAGAATATGAGGGGCAATATGGAATACCCTTTATATTAGTTCGATTGATGAAAACTAAAACATTCAATGTTTCTCTTATAAAAGATGGAATCGTTTAAAAATATCAAGAATCCCATAGCCATGCCGCCAAAAATTAAGTAATCCTGGAATAAGATAGCCCAGAACTGAAGAAAGAATAATCGTGAGCTCATAAAGAAATTATTTTTTCGTAACTGTCCCATTTTGCCCCGGTCTTAGCCATAATCGTACGAAAAAAAATCGCCAAAAACTGGAAACTTTTAAACGAAACGCATCTGCAAAAATACTTTTCCATGTTCCGTCGATATCTGGTTAGCAAGAAACGGATAATAATCCTCATACCCGTTTTATCGGTAGCCACGATACTACCGCATCATTATTCCTGAATACGGCCTATACACCTGCGCATCGAATAACATTATAGAAGGCTTTTCAAAGAGAGCCCTCTCGCCTCTCTGAAACATACGGTCGTCTTCTATACCTGTGCCCGGTTCTTTGCTCGCACACCACGCGCAGAGCACAAAAACCGTGCACGGTTGGGGTTATATATAAACACTCTGCGTAGCTTCTTGTGATAGCACAGGTGTCAGGATTTCGGATGGCGAGAGAAGGAGTGAGATGGAGCGAATGAGAGTGAGAGAGAGAGCGAGAGAGAGCGAGAGAGAGAGAGTCAAACATAAATAAAGGATTCTTGCGTATATAGTCAGGTGCACTCCTTCTCTCTTCGGACCACTTTCAGGAGATGCACATTGAGAGGAGAATCTCACACGCAGAACCCGGAACGATCTCACCCAAGTGCTGATGTGTGTACGTACTTTTTCCACCTCCCCTGTGCGACTTCCAGCAGAGCTACACGCTCAAATATATGCGCGACAAAATTGAAGGCTAGACTTGTTTTTTTGCTATGCCATCTTTGCTGCATTTTTTATTTTTTAAATTTTTTTTTCTCAATGTTAAACTGGCCCATCGGCAGTATGAGACTGCCGAGAAGAAGGAGATACAAGCATGGAGACGTTCATGAGGACGAGGAAGCATGAGAAAGCGGGCAAGATCTCTCGTGTGTCCAGCTCTTTGAAGGGAGTATGAGGTCCTTCTTTCGAAGAGTTCGCCGCAGGCTCACTGGACCCCGCCTCGACGTCCCCATACACAAGAGTGAGCCTCCTCTCTTGGTAGGCATCACGCTCTTCTCTTTCGTTCTCCAAGCATCTCGCTCTCTCTCTCTCTCGTTTTCTCTCTGAGCTCGTCGGCGACCAAAGGAACGCGGTACTTTTTCAATGGCTAGGCACACACGATGCCTCACCAAGAGCCAAAGTGAGATTCAGTGCCGTCTACCAACTTTACAGATCAGTCCCACGATATTTTTTTTTCCAACGGAACTCTTCGCTGGACCTTTCACTGCTAACATTGTCATCCAGGCATTAAAATAACGAGAGAGTCTCGAATTAAAGTTTTATTGTCAGGGAACATGCGTAGATTGATTTGCTGACGAAGAATAGCCTCGAGTGACTCCCGCGAAATTATCATTCGACATATGTGGCCCAGTTACATCTTAAAAAGTTTCCGATTATCCCTAAATTTGGCAATCTTGTTCAAAAACTATTAAGCTTTCAAGTTCTTTTTTGAAAAAAACGACAACAAGCTTTCTGGCACGGAGAGATAAGGAGAGATCATTTGGCTGTACAGTTGTCGATTATTGATGAACAGGCGCCGTATTCAAATATACGGCACTGTTGCACGCTCCGCGGTTGCTCTCCCGTCTCAAACGTTCATAAACACACGCAAGAATATCCCCCTGTTCTCCATCAGGGCAACAAAGATAGCACCAGAGAGCGAGAGAGAGAGAGAGAAAGAGAAATAATCTCTCCCGTGTTCAACCTGCGTTCTAGCAGTGTTCCATCTTGCCCCACTATTACTGCAGTACCAACACAGATCACATATAAGAAATATACCTGAGGATTCCTTCTCTCCTTTCCCCCTGAACGTCTTCCCACCACTTTCATTCTCCATCGCTGTCCCTCACTCGGCAATCCCTCCTTCTCCATCAGGTTCAATATTCTCCGGATACTTTATCCTCGTTGCTCCTCCGGCATCCAGCAGCCAAACACGCAACTCGATCTCGCATCTTTCTCTCTCTCTCTCTCTCTCTCTCTCTCTCTCTCTCTCTCTCTCTCTCTCACACACACACACTCTTCTAAAGTGTATGCTAGCTTCATTCTACCTGCGTCTCACTAGGCCCAGGCTCTAGTCATTCTGGTCGTGTCCCACTCCAAGTCTCTGTGGGGGACCCCACCAAGCTCTTCACTTCAGTAGTAGAGGGCAACGAAATATTCTATCCTCATCCAATACACTAGTTCCATCTATGCAGTCATCCTTCTTAACCTCACTGCCTCACAGTCCAATCTTCCGTCGCAGTCGAACTTCCGTTGTCTCCCTTGTTGCCTTATCACTCTACGGGCCTACCCCCTTTCTTCCCTCAGCGGGCCCACCAACCATTCTATCCTCTTCCGTTCAACCTGTTGTTCCCATCCAGCCATCTCCCTTCAATGGAGGTCTCGGTTCTACCTGTACCGAAGCCAACAGACCAGCTCCCCACGGGCCCCTCTCTTCATTGCGGACTGGGCCTTCTCCCCCCCCCCCACCCCGCCACATTCTGAACGTATAGTCCCGTCCTTGTTCTTTCGTACGGCTGGCCAACACTCCAGAGGCCTTGGTACACGTTATCGCTGTACCAAACGGCACGGGAGTAAGGGAGATGAAGTTTAAGCTTGGAGGAGTTGGAGAAAGAAAGATGGAAGGAGCCTCGGTCTTGTGGCGCTGCGGTGCTCGAACGGAGAACGTCAGGTGGGGATGGAGGGCACAGCATCCAACAGCAGCAGCGTGCGGGAGCAGCACCAGGAGCACCACAGCAGCTACCAGAGGGGCTCTCTCTCTCTCTCTCTCTCTCTCTCTCTTTCTCTTCTCAGGCTTTGCGAGAGTTCTCGAGAGGCGCTCTTGTGTGTTGGCTACCTTTGAGTATCTCTCTGTTGCTCTCTCTCTCTCTCTCTCTCTTTCTCCTTCTCTCTCTCGCTCTACAACGTTGGTGAGTTACTACGTGTACGTACGAGTGTTGGTTTATACGTGAAACTTAGTCCTTTGAGCGTGGGTGTGAGCCAGCGCGGCTCCGCGAAGCCTACCTGACGGCGTCCGACACGCAGTAAACCGCCGTTCAACCTCGAGACCTGCTGCCTGCCTCGCGACGCACTCCTCATTTCCACGCAGAGCGAGTATTTTTTTTATGTTTTTCTTCATCGAGTTTAAACCCCCCTGCCCCTGACCCTCCTCCTCATCGTCCTCCTCCTCCTCCATCACAATCTCGTGACTTTTTCAATATAACCCCCCGAATCAACATGATTTTTCATCACGCGCGTTATCGTTTGTGGAATAATTTCGTTTGCACGGTGACTGACTACGTTAGTGTTGATCTCGTTGATTCGTGATGTGTGCTGCGAACAAACGTTTATTCCGTTGAACGATAAGAGAACTATGTCATTCGTTCTGATTGATATTCTTGGATTAACAACGTGAGAATAAGTGAGAAAAAAAAATAATAAAATAAAAAAACGGAAGTTCTGTGGTACAGGGAGTGATCGTGGTGGTGAAATTGGTGAATGTGGTGATAGATCGATAAATCGATAATTTTTTTATGTCAGAGAGTTCAAAGGATTGAATTGTTTTGGTGATATATATATATATGTATATATATATGTGTATATAGATTGTTAACGTTAATTGTGAGCTTAAAGGTGATTAGGGAAGCTGGATAAAGTTTGGGAAGATAAAAGAGTGTCAAGGATCGAGGTGGAATATCCTCGATCACCTTCGAAGATGCGAGTCAAGATCATTGCTGTATGTAACTGCCTGTGAGGGGCCTTTGTACCCTCGAGGTCAAGCTCCGAAGAATTCAAGCTTCGAGGTGAGTTTTCATTCGAAATATTATTTCAAATTTTTTTTATTATATAATTGTTTGAAAAAATTGTTGATTTTGAGGATAATACGAGTATAAGAGAGATTAGTTGAGCGTCTCGGGCGAGCATATTCATGTAAATCCAACATGGCTGCCTCGGAGATCGAAGGAAGGGGCCCTCGCGGTAGCCATGTTGGCAGGTGTGCGCGCTCCGCCATAAGCTCTCTTTCTCTCTCTCTCTCTCTATAGATACGTTTTCTTACGATTCGAGAAGCAACAGCGCGAGCTCGGACCCCGCCGTTCTGTGTGCTGGCTTTAGCTCACCGTTGATAACCAGTCCGTAGATTCGTGGAACACACGCCTCGATCGACATGAGACTGAGAACGCCGACAGGGAGCGCTTACAACTGTCTCCCCGTGGCTACTTATCAGGGAGCTTTCTTTATTACGCTCCGTTGAATCGATTGCATATAGTATCCTCGTATGATTTTCATTCCCTATCACTTGTTGCCTCTCGATGTGGAGGACAAACAAAAATTTAGCACCGTAAGAAATGGGCCTGTTTGATGGTAGCGAAAAAATGAATTCGATACATTTTTCACGCTGAATAATATACTTTATTTCAAGATGGATATGTAAACAATCAATAAAATACACTTCTGATACAAGCTATAAGCTTTTAGAAAGATTCAAGACGGAGTAACTATAAAGTTTCCTTTGTTTCCAGGACAAGGAAGTTGATAAGGATGCCGACAGATCTCGTGGTGACGTCTTCGGCCTCCGTGGCAAGTGCTGTCGAGGAATCGGTTCGTGTACGAGCCTCCTCATCCTCGACATCGTCCTCGTCAGCTGGAGGAACTAGATCGGGTGTTGGAAGTGAGAGAGGCGGTGGAATCGGTTCACCGCGTACTTTTGAGTCATCCGGGGGACTGGCGGCTTATCACCATCATCATCATGGTTTTGTGGCTGGTCTTGGTCATCCCCATCATCGAGAATCATCGGCATTTGTTCCAGTTGTACCCTCGAGGCTTCATCTGGCCCCTTATCCAGGTGAGATGCACGGACATATGTCCGGGGCTGGACAATCCGGTGGAACAACCGGAACGTCATCATCGTCGACATCCGCTGGAAGGGAACAGTCTCGCGAGAATCCTGATAATCCCGGGAGAAAAAGTTCATCCAGTTATGAAATAATGGCAATGATGGCGGACAAGAGGAAAGAACTTGCCGCAAGGGCCTTGTTACTTCCACCACCTCCGCCACTTTTGGAACCACCGCCTGGCTATCCAGTCTTTGCGGGACCATTTCCCGGCCAATCAGCCATGTATCCACCGGGTGGACCACTTGGTCATCAACATCTCGACAGAAGACTACTTCGCGCACCCGGCAGAGCTTCAAGGCCCAAAAAACAGTTTATCTGCAAATTTTGCAACCGCCAATTCACCAAATCGTACAATCTACTTATACACGAGAGGACCCACACAGACGAGAGACCCTATTCGTGTGACATTTGTGGCAAGGCGTTCAGACGACAGGATCATCTTAGGGATCATCGGTAAGTCGGATTAACTACTGAGCGAGCTCCCCGTTTTATATGAGGAAACCTGCGGGAGAGCTTGTACGACTTCCCTATCGATACATTTTCTCCCAATTGAGTTTCGTGTTACTGATCACGATTATTCATTGTGTCACAGGTACATTCACAGCAAGGAGAAACCATTCAAGTGTGGCGAGTGTGGCAAAGGTTTCTGTCAGAGCCGAACTCTGGCAGTTCACAAGATACTTCACATGGAGGAATCGCCCCACAAGTGTCCCGTTTGCGCGAGGAGTTTCAATCAACGTAGCAACCTGAAGACTCATTTGCTCACTCACACGGATCACAAACCCTACGAGTGCACCTCATGTGGCAAAGTCTTTCGACGTAATTGTGATCTACGACGCCATGCACTGACCCATGCGGTTGGTGACGTTCCACCGGAAGCTCTGGAAGAGGCTTTGCGTCAGGATGACGACAGTAGTCCTGCCGAGGATGAGCCTGTGTCAGATTCAACGGGTCCACGTCCAGGAACTTCAGCCACATCTGGTCAATCCCAATCTAGCTCTTCCACCAGTTCAGCTCCAGGGACTAATCAATCTTCATCGTCCGCCAATTCAGGACCTGGTGGAACAACTTCTTACGTCGCGACGACACGTGGAATTCAAGCTATGCCACCCAGGCCCCAATTACAAATAAGACGTGATCTACTTCAGGTTCATCAAAAATCATCGACGATAACCAGTTCTGCACATCCTAATCCACCTGCAGCTCTTCCACCTCCACCACCGCTCATTCTGACCTCTTACAGACGTAGATTGGGCTCGCCAGGCCCATCGAGAGTTCTCCTGGAGCTTCAGGAACGAGAGAGGGAACGTGAAAGGGAATTTGATCGACAGAGGGAAAGAGAACGTGAACAAAGGGCCAGGGAAAGGGTCGAGGAGAAGGCAGCTGTTTTAATGGCTGCGAGAGTACCGAGACCACCGACACCTCAACCACAGCTGCAACAGCAGCACCTTCCACCGCCAGCGAGAGGACCCGTTAGACAACCAGCAAGACAGGGATTCACCATTGCTGATATCATGCGTCGATAGGATCTCTCCCAAGGACAAAGAAAGGTCATTCTTTAAGGATAATGAATCTAAGAAAGTCACACCATTGAATGGTAAATCAACAAGAAAAAATAAACGTTCTACATTCTTTGGCCACAACTCGAATTGGATTCGCAAGAATTTCGAAGATATCGGGATAACTTATCGACAGAGCTGAAGGTTTCATTTTCGAATGAAAATTCAAAACGTTCGAAGTTATCGATCGTTTCCTGGCGGGTCAGATGCAAATAATGAATAAATCTTCAAGTACAATGCCAGGAAACATCATGAGACATCAACTCTTTCGAGGATAAACCAAGGACATTTCTACGAGATCTAAAATTATACTATTTAAAACAAAAAAAAAAATGGTACCATGGAATGGTAAATGGATAAGTACAAAATTCTTCGATATCATGCATTTAATTAAAATGGGATGAGAATTTCGACTATATCAAGACGATCCATAGAGTTTAAGGTGCGGTGAAACTCTTTCGCTCATTCATGCTACCTCGCTCGCACTCATAGCGGCTCCGTCGGTATTTCATCTCCTCTTAAGGATCATTTCCATTCGAGGAGAAGAAATCCAAAATTTTTGACGTTGTCGATAATTTTCGTACAAATAGGATGCTGATAATGAAGAATTTTTCAAGTCCAACGCAACAAGGTGCAATCGCGATCGTTCGATTTCAAGTGATATTAAAAAAAAAAAAAAAAGACACGATAATTAAGAGTATTTTTTATTTAATGATAAATACAATGAGGCGTAAGATATTTTTTGTTTTTTTTTTTATGACGAGATCAATTCACTAGTATTATTACAAATAGATCGTGGACATTCGATCGAATGAACGAGTCAGTCGTGTGCGTATGCCGGTTCTCAACGAAACAAACAAAAAAAAAACATTGAGTGATTGATCTCTTACTGTACATAGGATTGGCATGAAAAAGAAAAAAAAAACAACAAAATGTAGAAATTAGTGAGTAAACAAACACAATTCAGCTGCTGACGAAAATATTTCTCTACCTTCAAAATGGAGCAATTTCTTCATGCTTGAAATTTTTCAAATTTTTCGGCTCGATCCTTTATTATTGTTACTTTTTTTTTTTTTTCAAAGATTTACTGGATGAATTTTGCCTTTTTGGGGCTCATTATTGTGATATTTGATGGTAAATATTCTCTTTTAAATTCATTCCCGAGTGATTGTAATCGGAAAAAATTAAGCAGCTGATACAGTATAGTATAGTAATTCTTAGCAAAAAAAAGCCTCTAAAAGCGTGTATTTTTTTTTTTACACAACGATGTACAATGTAATATTTAATTTACAAAAAAAAACTTCCGATCTATGATACTGGATAGATTTAAAAATATAAATCGCCGGATTAAATCCCCTTCCCTCCGCCCCTGTTATTTCTTAAAAAAAAAAAAAAAAAAATATTTTATACCATAAACATTATGAATATAATAAACATATATTTACGAAACAATCAGTACTATATATTTTTTAGATTTATACGAACGTTGTACACGGATGATGAGAATTGTAAATTTGACTAAGGGCGATATAAGAGAAAATAAAACGTATTACTTTTGAATAATTAGCTGTCTCAATATTTTACCTAATGCATTACAGAAAAAAAAGGGGGGCAAAAAATCATTATAGAATAGAAATTGAATGATTTGTCGACCACGGGTAATTTACCATTGAAATCTAAAGGCGATTAGCTATTCCTCTGCCGGTAACAAAAAAACTGCCTACTAAAATTCTCCTAAACGGTTAATCTTTCGGAGAATGTTGGTACCCGAGTGAAAGCAGCTTTCTTCCTCGCACGCACAATGGCTTACGCAGAAACTGTTTTACCAACAGAGGAGTGGCACATTACCTTAAGGCCGATTGTTCCAACTTTTAAGTAAAGTTACCTGTCAGATTATCGCGTTTCAAAAGTACGAGATGGGCGGCAGATAACCTTTACCTTAAGGTGGCACAACAGGCCCTCAATCGTTCTAAAGTTTCAAAAGATCCGCTCTAGAGATGGCGCCACTGTGACTGATATCTGTTCTCGATCATTCTGTTTTGCCATCAGAGCTCCTCACTCATAGATGCATTATCTTGTGAGCACATTTGGAGAAAATCTTTCACAACTTCTCTCGGCAGTTTTGCTATCTTTTCTCTCTTTGATTCAATTCATTTTCAACGTGATGTTAAGCATACTCAGTTGGTAACAAAGACTCTAAAAAAAAAATAAAAGGGTATTCAGAAATGGTCGAGATTTCGAGGGAAAGGATAGTTGACATTCGTCAATAAATCAGCCATGTAGCCTAATTATTATTTTCCTTAAAAACTCAATCGTCTCATAATCACATTGTTTTGAAAATTGCAACTATCTCTCTCGCACTCGTGCGGATTTAACATGACCTGAATTTTAAATTTCCACCCCAAAAATTTGACGAATAAAAATTATTTTTTAAAGGATGAATATTTTCATACGCTGTCAATAAATAAATCATGATAATTCTCTTATCTCTTATCAAATCAAATTTACAAATCTTCATAATCCGTGTGCAACATTTTTATAAATGAAGAAAAAGTACTGATTTTTACGTAAATATATTATTATTATATTTAAAATGTTTATGCTATAAAATAGATTTTTTTTTACACACCTGTAATTAGCAATTTCAATTTTGTTTAATTTTTACATCAACTAATCATATCTGTCCTATTCGGAGAAAAATCTTTAAATCCTTAAGGGCTCCTGCGAGAAGTAAAATTTCGATGTTTCCCTCTCTCAAAATCCCTGCCACGTGTCCCTAAGTGATAATCATTCGAGGGCCTGATCGCCGAGAAAAATGAGGGCCAAAAATGGGAATGTCCAAGGTGAAAGGTAAGGGGGGGGGGGGGGCATAGGTCAGATGCGCTCTCATGTGGCTGTTTACAGAAACTGTTACCGAGTTCTCGTTTCGAGTAGAGTTGACCCTTTGGGGAACGCTTGGCTCATGTCCCGTGCTAAATTGCTCATTTTTCTCGACACCCCCCCCCCCCCCCAGCCCCCGCCCACCATTACTTGACGAGGACAACGACGCAGGAACGCGTCACGGTACTTAGTTTCAGGTAAACATACCCTAAATCACGAGAGAACGAAAAGGGAAGGACAAGGACAAGGAAAGACAAGTCACCAGGTCTTTTACCTCACTTATAGAACTGAAAAACTCTGCATCACCTCTCCTTCCTTATATACTTCCTTATATACTGTAATTTTTCTACAAGAGCACATCTAACGTCGTGACAATTGTACATCTATTTGGTCCACTCCCCCCCCCCACTTCTTTCTTTCTCTCTCTCTCTCTCTCTCTCTCTCTTGGTTGCTTCTACTAAAGCATCAGAAAATGACTGCTCCTTTAGCAACAGGTATAGTACGAATAATCCAGGTAGCAAAATCCAGAAAAATACATAAATGCAAAATTGTACCAATGAGTTTGTCCATAATAACGAAATTCAAGAGCAATATGAATTTTTCCTACCCTGCACATTATTTTAAAGTATTTTATGAGCTGACCAAAATATATTCGTGCTTACTGTTCGAGTTTTACGATTTTTAAGAGCATTTGTACAGTCTCGTTAAAAATGAAAATGAATTCTTTTTGAAAATAATTTTTTGGCAAAAAAAATATATATATGTTTTTCTTGAGTTTATTTTTTGTGCACAAAGAGAAATAATAGAATTGAAAATTGGTAGCATTTAATAAATAGATTTATCTTTTGATTTTAAAAATTTATTATTGCACAAGAAAATAATTAAAATTAATTCACTGCTCTAAAAAGTGTATTTTCATTTTTTTTTGTTTTTCGAATATTTCAAATTTAAACAAACAAATCTGTAAAAATGAACTTCTTTGTGAATCTTCAAAAATCATTTTTATAATTTTCATGATTTACTTTACCAGACTGTACCGCCAAAAATTTTCTCTAAAAGTTTCTTGAGATTTTATTAGATTATTGGGACTATCCCTGAGCTTATTATCGCTTCCGTAAAACGTTTTCTCTCTACTACACTTTTCTCGCAATATTATTGTCGAGCTCAAAACGAGGCCATGCTCGATTTTTACGACGTGACGCTTATGGCTCTATATTTTGTCCACCTTTTTCGATCGTATCGGGGCCAGAAGTTGAAACAAAATTTTTGCATAGCGCGTTATAACGACCCTTAAATAAAAATATAAATTACACACACATATATATATATATATATATACAAACGTGTGTGCGTGCTTCCTATCTAGCGTTTCATCCGATGAAACTTTCTTTGATGGACACCGCGATAAAGATCGATCGATTATTATTTTTATTTCGACATCTGCGCTTCTGACTATATTTAGTCGCAAATATTGAACGTACGACAAACACCATTACGCGAGAGGCGTAATAAATATACACGACTGTATAGGCGTTGATACGTATCGTATGTATAAACGTACGTGAGTTAGATAGAGAGTTTGAAGAATGGAGGGTTGGGGGGGGGGGGGGAGGGGAGCCCCGATTTAATTGGATCTCCCTCGTCTCTTTTAATAAGAGAACGAGGCCTGATTAAGTAGCGGATGGTTTACGATGTTTACGGAACATGTCGATAGCCTAACCCAACCTCTGGACTTTGTGTCAGAATTACTTTACGTCTGGACGTTGTATATATAGTAACAATTTATATATATATAGATAGAGGGGGATGGATTTACCCTTATATATAACAGAGGAAGATTATTATTTAAGACAATAATTATTGTTTAAATAAAAATGTTAATTATATTTGTAAATAAATTATCATCATTATTATTATTATTAGTAATAAATGTCAGTAAAAAAAAAAAAAATGGAAGCAATAATTTTTAGAATTTCACTCGCCAATGTACTGAAAAAAAATTGCCCATGGACGTTGATAGATCAAACAAATATATTTTCAATTCGCTAATTCGCATGAAGAAAAAAATGTATATTCCATCTTTTTTATAATAATTGACTGAAAAATATTTTGTAATATTCCGTTTATATAGTGGAATGAGCAAAGTGGAAAAACAGATAGAAATTATTGACGAGTTCTATTGCGATCTTTCACCCTGATCCGTGAACCCTCACGTGGGATGTACCGAACCCCCCAACTTCAATTATATTTTTTTAAATAACAAATTTGAATTTTTCCAAAAAAAAAAAAAAAACGATTTGTTATTAATCTTAAGGCCCTCAGAAATATGTTTTATTCGTATTTTAGAAGCCGAAAGTCAATATTTTATAAGGTCGTTTTATACATCTGGACGTTGTATATATAGTAACAATTTATATATATAGATAGAGGGGGATGGATTCACCCTTATATATAACAGAGGAAGATTATTATTTAAGACAATAATTATTGTTTAAATAAAAATGTTAATTATATTTGTAAATAAATTATCATCATTATTATTATTATTATTAGTAATAAATCTTATATATAAGATAGAAATTATTGACGAGTTCTATTGCGATCTTTAACCCTAATCCGTGAACCCTCACGTGGGGTGTATCGGACCCCCCAACTTCAATTATATTTTTTTAAATAACAAATTTGAATTTTTCCAAAAAAAAAAAAAAAAACGATTTGTTATTAATCTTAAGGCCCTCAGAAATATGTTTTATTCATATTTCAGCCGAAAATCAATATTTTATAAGGAGATCATTAAAAATGAAGTTTTCGAGGGAAAAAAAAATCTTTGCTTATAGTGCAAAAAATAATAACATTGGGGTGTGCCCTACACCCCACGTGACAAACGGAAGGGTTGAACAGAAAAAACTCTGAAAAATAATCCACCACAGTCAATTAAAAAAATAAAATTAACTGAGCAAGAAAATCAAATTTTTTAGTAAAATAAATTCAAAAAAAAAAAAAAAAAAAAGATGGCCCATTTATTCAGTAAAATGGACCGAGTAAAACTGAAGGACAGGAGAGGGAGTGAATGTGGGCGTTGTTTCGTTTCCTTGAGAAAAGCCCGGGCGAGAATATTACACAGAGAGCTCTTGCTCGGTCGATAAGTCGACCAGCCTCTCTCTCTCTCTCTCTCTCCTTCCGGACTGTCAAGAATAATCTCGAACATGCGCGAGCCGGTTGCTCCGGAATATCTTGTCTCGAGAGTGAAATATGCGCAAAGTGAATTGCGCGTTGTCTACGCGGCCGAGGTTCTCGCTATTGAAATGGAGGGAATGGGGCAGAATGGCCTCGGGGACAACAACGAGCAGATCTCCGTAAAGGGGTGCAAAGGACACGGATGAAGCGGTGGGAGTGAGTAAGAGTGGGGGAGAGTATTGAAGCCATTTACCGGCACAAAGCTGCCACCAGATTGCCGTTGGGGCTCTTTTTGCTTTGGCTATCAAACCAGCGTTTGACTCTCTCTCTCTCTCTCTCTCTCTCTCCTTCTCTCTCTCTCTCTCTCTCTCTCTCTCCTTCTCTCTCTCTCTCTCTCTCTCTCTCTCTCTCTCTCTCTCTCTCTCTCCTTCTCTCTCTCTCTTCCGCCCCCCCCCCCTCTCTCGCTCTCTTCCGTCCCCTCTCTCTCTCTCTCTCTCTCTCCTTCTCTCTCTCTCTCTCTCCTTCTCTCTCTCTCTCTCTCCTTCTCTCTCTCTCTCCCCTTCTCTCTCTCTCTCTCCTTCTCTCTCTCTCTCTCTCTCTCTCTCTCTCTCTCTCTCTCTCTCTCTCTCTCTCTCTCTCTCTCTCTCTCTCTCTCTCTCTCTCTCTCTCTCTCTCTCTCTCTCCCTGTCTCGATCCTCGCATATTCATCATTCAAATTCAATTGGCTTTTATCTGGGCGTCCCGCACGGTACACGACCCGGTATATGTACGTCTCTCGTTTGCTCCACGGGCACTTTATACCAGCGACGATGGAATTGCATCCGAAAACAGATCAGGCCATTCCTCTCAATCCATTCGTACACTTGCAGTTCGTTTTTTTTTCCTCCAGGATTTTTTTTTGATTTTTTTTTTCAATTTTGAACATTATGTAGAATATTTTGATGTTTTTTGTTTTTTTTTTCTTGCCAAACGTATGGAATTGAAAATTTAGAATTTTAGTCACTAAAAGTTCTCCCATAGTTAACCCTTTCACCAAAAATATTGGCCCTTTGTGACCGATCGATTAAATTTATCTCCCCAATTATTTATTCTTCGATAATTAAATGATAGCAAACTTAATTTTTTTCTAAAATAAAGTAAAGACATTTATTATACAATGTTCAAAGTATATTGACAAATTTTTCGAGATTTTTTAGAACAATTTTGAATAGGTGAAAATTTTTTCGGTGAAATGGACTTTGACGATTAGCCTTTGATAGTGAATTTTTGCAGAAAAATTTGAAAAAATAGACTGCTAAAAATAGTTATTAATTCTAAGAAAATGGACTGCTAAAAGTAGTTAATAATTCTAAGAAAATGGACTGCTAAAAATAATTAATAATTCTAAGGAAATGGACTGCTAAAAATAGTTAATAATTCTAAGAAAATGGACTGCTAAAAATCGTTAATAATTCTAAGAAAATGGACTGCTAAAAATAGTTAATAATTGTAAGAAAATGGACTGCTAAAAATAGTTAATAATTGTAAGAAAATGGACTGCTAAAAATAGTTAATAATTCTAAGAAAATGGACTGCTAAAAATAGTTAATAATTCTAAGAAAATGGACTGCTAAAAATAGTTAATAATTCTAAGAAAATGGACTGCTAAAAATAGTTTGTCATTGTGTATTCTCCACCGGGAAAATAGCCCACGAAAAGATCCGATTCTCCAGAGAAAATAAACGACAAACATAGTCACCTTTTTCATTAAAATAGGCTCCAAAAAATCTCAAACTTTTGACACTGATCTGGACCATAAAAAATAGTCCATCCTGGTCAATTTTTTCCAATAAAATACAAAACACAAGAAATATAGTCAGTGATGTATTTTTCCATAACTGGACAACAATAATAATTTCTCTGATACAATGGACGATAAAAATAGTCAATTGTATCCTTCAACAACAGACCATAAAATACTTTCTATAAAATGAATCAAAAAAATATTGAATTTTACGAGCGTTTCCCTGAGAAGAAAAAAAAATCTCATGCATCTTCGTAACCTCCAAATTTAACAGCCTCTTTGGCAAGTTGGCCTCCCTTTCAAGGTCATCTAAGATGAGTCACGTGGCCGCTGTGACGATTTTCGAAAATGGTTAAAGGCTGCTGTTGCGCTTCCGCTTTGACTGTGTGTGGCACGCGCAACACGAGAGAGAGAAGATTCGCTTCTGATCGGAGAGTTAAGTTGAACGACTTCAAGGTTTCAGGAAGGAGCCGCGGGTCGCGTGGCCCGAGACTCCAACGTTTTTCCATCCCTCATGCAGTCATTTTCCAGTCTCAACTTCCTATATATATATATGTGTGTGTGTGTGTGTGTGCGTATACATAAATGTATAGGTAAAGTGTACGCGCGTCCCGTAACACGTTCAGGGTCAAGCGGGTCGCGTGGCGTTGACGAATCTGTTTAGTGCCCCCCGTCATATACTCCTGCCTGGTTTTCCAAACTGCTGACGCTAAAACGACATTTTCGAGACCTTTGCGAGCTCGCAGGATATTATAGACCTATATATATATATATATATATATATATATGAGACTATGAGAAGGTTTGAATGACTGCTATGACTTTTGTACCGTTTTGGCTTTTGCAGCAACGCGACACTCTCGTAACTACCGTGCAAGGGCTCACTCCGCCCCACCATTAAAAATATTACGCCTCTTGGCTGACTTTTAGGATCCGCGATGTATTTATATTATTTAATTATATAGAGGATTTACCGAGTGTACGAGACAATTTAAAATTTCGAGATGAAAATTGGCCCTCCTTATTGAAAGGCAAAATAATATGGAAAAATTATTATTCTTTAAGGCATTTGTATGAAATTTTTTTAAAGTATTCAAAGAAATGGTAGAAATTTCATGGTATTTATAAAAATCGATTATTATTGTGATATTTATATTCGTGAAAATATTTGGTTGGCCAAAAAATCATTGCCTTTTTTTTCAAATAGATATGGACATGTCTTGAAATATAACTTTACTTCAAACCGTCAAATTCATTATAGAATTTTACAGCTGACAGTTTAAGCTTATTTTAGAAAAAAATTAAGCGACTTTTAGGATCCGCGATGTATTTATATTATTTAATTATATAGCAGATTTACCGAGTGTACGAGACAATTTAAAATTTCGAGATGAAAATTGGCCCTCCTTATTGAAAGGCAAAATAATATGGAAAAATTATTATTCTTTCAGGAATTTGTAAGAAATTTCATGGTATTTACAAAAATCGATTATTATTGTGATATTTATATTCGTGAAAATATTTGTTTGGCCAAAAAATCATTGCCTATTTTTCAAATAGATATGGACATACATGTCTTGGAATATAACTTTATTTCAAACCGTCAAATTCATTATAGAATTTCACAGCTGACAGTTAAAGCTTGTTTAAAAAAAAAAATTAAGTGCACGATTTCGTCGACAATTGTTAAATTTGCCTTTCATTTACATATGAAAAAATGGCAATTTTGGCCAACCTAATAGAATATTTTGGTATTCATGAAAATATGCATTTATGAAATATTTGAGAAAATATAATATTATACGGTATTTATGAAAATGATACATTTCACGGTATTCATGGAAGCCCAAAATTCTGCGATATTTATGAAAATTAAATCTTTGTCATATTTATGAAAATGTATTTTTTTAATGATTCACGAAAATGGTGGTCCTTGTGGTATTTAGAAAAATTGAATATTTTGCGGTATTTACGATCGAATTTTTTGTTTTTATTTTCATATAATTTCATTTCAAATATTCGAAAACGGCAACAGAAGAAAATGGCAAAAATGTCACATACGGAAAAAATGGTTCAATTCAACGTTAAATGTTATTTAATAAAAAAAAAAAAAGTAAACACGTAAAACATTTATGAGTTGGTGGGGAGAAGTTTGAAGTGTGTAGTGCCTGAATGTTGTTGTCGGTGACCTTGGAGCCACGCGCCTTCGGAACATCGGAGAGGTGTGTTTATGGGCCCCATAATGGGCCCCGCAATATCCATTCCGTTTCTTCGTGCGCTTCTTCTTGTTTTTCTTGTGCTTGCCTCGTGTTTACGCCACGATCTTGGCATTGCTACAGTTTACAAACGAACGACCGAGAGAGAGAGAGAGAGAGAGAGAGAGGAAAATAAAGGTCAAGAAGTACACGCAGCCCGGACGTTTAGGGCACAAAACGCAATACAACGAGCGAGACGTCAATATTCTTCAATGCTCTTAAACGTCCGTGAAAGATTCAAGGAGTCATGGAGGGGGTAGGGGAGGGAGATGGGCAAAAGAAGAAATATCCGAGTGAAAACTTTCATATTTATGAGGTCATTGTGAGCGGCGTTTACGAGGGTACAATTCACTGTTTGCGATATTACTTATTTTCATTAAAACGCAGCGGTGTGTCGAGTGCCAATGTGGAAAAAGGACAGTTGCAGTTTCCCACCTACCAGTCTAAATTATCTTCCTATATATACATATATATATATATATTTCTCGTACTTTAGGCTAACGTTCAAGGCTGCAATAACGATTCGTCCAACGATCACGACAAGGCACACGCTTCGTAATTTTCTTAAATGTTTTTTTTTTTTGCATTTATGGGAATTTATTGAGCGTTTGAGAAAATGGGAAAAATCAATGATTTGCTTATGAAAAATTGTATCGAATTTTTTTACTTTTTTTTCCAACATTTTAGGACTAAAATGTTGATTCACTAAAACGGCTTTTCAATTTTTTACAAATTTTTCAAATCAATCGTCGATTTTGTCCAAAATGAAAATCACTTTTTCGGAAATTTTCAAAGTCCTCTCACGCTCACGATAATTGAGATATCAGCATGAAACAAGCTCGAATTTCTAAGTCTACTCTCGGCATTTTCAAAAATCTCCAATAAAGCCGACAACGCTCAACCGGAAGTTAAGTTACGACTGTTTGATTTTTTTTTTTACTTTCGGAACTCACGGGGTCTCGAAAAAAATTGAAATATCTTTTCGTATCTGATATTTTTTTTTTACCTGTTCGACACATCGTGCCTATATCAGTATATTTCTTATCGCTCTGTGCAAATGCCAAGAAGCGCGAGGTGATATGTGTCAGGCCTCTCCGATGATTGTTGGGTCTCGAGCCGGCTTTGATGATTTTGCGGAAAGCTTCTTTTCCGGGAATAAATTCTGTACACACGTTTATATATATATATATATATATATATATATATATATACCGTGCTATCATTACGATTGGTACAGTCATGCCGACATTTGGATCTCTTCGTTCACTATATATATATATATATTTTTATATACATATACATATATATGTGCATATATATATATATATATATATATATATATATATATATATATATATATATATATATATATATATATATATATATATATATATATATAGGTTTATATTCAGGTGTACTGTGTCGTAAAAAGAAAGAGCGGCATGCTGCCGCTGTTTCCCCCCTCCCCCTCGGCCAATTCCCCCCGCGCGAGGAAGCAGATCTCGTCCTCTTATCTCGCGATAAGAAACTCGGCTCCCGTTTCGTCCGACGTTTTTTTTATTTTTATTTTCTCATCCATCAGCCAGATTCTCTTCCCAGAAAAGATCAATGCAAGGCGTATCTTTGGGATAACGGATAAAATCATTTTCATGCTGCTATATATTTGCCACTAAATATTTATAACGATCGATGATAATGTTTGGTGACTCAAAAAAGTGTATTAAAAAAAATTCTGTAGCCTCCGATGTGATTCTCATCCTTTATAATAATAATAATAATAATTTTATTAATTTTTTAAATAATTCATTAAATTATTATTATTATATATACATTGTAAATTATTCAAAAAATTTCGCCTGCATTTACGTAGCAAACGGAAATAATATATATATATATATATATGTATGCATTTATTTAGTATGTTTTATGTCGATCATCGACCAAACTCGAGACGACAGTTGTTTATATTGGCATTCGAGAAACAAACTCGTTTAATTTTATGAATGCCTTAGAGAGGTCAAATTAATTACAGGGCATCTTGCCTGTATATAAAGAGAAAAAGAGAAAGAAAGAGAACGAAAGAGATCTCGAGTTGAAGTGGCGAAGAAAACCTTCTACGTGTGAAACGTCTCTTGGATTCTCTCGCGAGCTTCACGCTCTCTCGGGCGACTCGATTTATCGGTTTCCCTGACATTTACGAGCCACGCGCTTATTTCGATATCATATGCACTGCTCTCGTAAAACATTTTTTTTCCCCACCCAGAAGAAAAAGGAAAAAAAAAAAATAAAATAACGAACGATATTCATACGATAAGTTTTACGAGACCTCGAAATTCCGTTACAATATCTTTATTTTTTTTTCTCTTTTTATTCATCCAAAATTTTTGGAAATTAATTGCATAATTAATTTAGCGACGATCATTAAATTATCAAATTATTATTATTGACAATTAATAATTCAAATAATAATATTAATCATATAATGATAAATTAATAATTAAGCCAGATTCAAATTGCAACTAAATAAAAATGTTTCATTGAAATTTAAAAGGATTTGGAAAAAAAAAAAAAAAAAAAAAAAAAACGAGGTAAATCTTGCCATGTATTTTATGCTGAGATTCCGTTGACACACATAAGTCGCATATATATAGTCCAGGCGCGAAATGCCACATGCCAGATGCTCCAAAGCGTAGATAATACAAAAATTGCCCTCGAAAATAAGACAATTTATTGGTTTCTATGCACGCCCACAATCTCGGAGAGCGCGAGAGAGAAGGAGAGAGAGAGAGAGAGAGAGAGAGAGAGAGAGAGAGAGAGAGAGAGAGACTTCAGATTATAAGGCCATTTGAATTCTCAAGTAGCCAAAGCCAGAAAACGTGTAAAAAAACACACACGTAAAAGTGGTTGCAACTCGATATTATCTCGTCCTCAAACGTAACACGTACACGAAGGAGTTTGAAAAAAAAAAAAAAAGTTTCTGCCGGCCACCCATCTCTGAAGACTTTTCACGTAAAACGGCAGCACTAGCGAAGTAAGAGAGCGTGTGGCATTTTTTTTTTCTTTACAATTTTTTTTTTTCAAACTCTACAGCGAACCAAATGTGACAAATCGTCAAATACGAGGGGCATCTGGGACCCTGAGACTAAGCAGACCTCTACTCCGTGTATACATGTCACAGAGGACAAAACGAGAGGCCCACACACGTAAAAATTCAACGGTTTGTCGAAGGGAAAAAAAAGCTCAATTTTTTTTGGCCAACTTTCTATTGTATGACCTTTGTGCAGGCACATTTTGTTTTTGAATATTTTTTTTATGCAGATTTTTATTGGCTAATTTATTATGAAATTTGTCTTGAATGATCAATGATAATTTGATGATTTAACAATTAATTATTTTTAATATTTTACTTCAACTTTTTCTGGCTACACTACGACGACCTCGCATCGGGCATCCTTTATTCCACATGCTGATTCATTTTATCTTTCAATTGAATTTCGAAAAATAATAATTGACCTCTCCCGAGGTCAATTTCTAAAAAAATCAAGGTGTTGTCTGTGTTTAATGAATAATTTTTAATTATTTATTGAGATTAAGAATATTCGTGTAGAAGAATTTCTTAAAATGATTAATTGAATTTACCTACGAAAATGAATTTCCTAAAATGATTAAATGAATTTACCCACGAAAAAGAATTTCTGTCATAATTGCACGCAACACATTTTCGAAGGGTCAGGCTTTGACCCAAAAAAAAAACTTATATTATAGCTAAGGTGTCCAAGACCCTTGAGGCTTAAGGTGGAGCTTTCAAGATACAAAGTGTATGGGATACCCACGTGGTAGGTAAAAAAAATTTTAGCATCAGTGTAAACCTGTCTCGACATCAGCCTAGAGCGGGGTGGGGAAAGGAGGGAAGGGGGCGAGGGGGGGGGGGGGGGGAGGGTTAGAAATTTGGATATTTTTTTTGGAAGCGGCGCCGCATAAAATTACGATAAAACTTTCCTAACAGTTACAGTTTTTGTTTGAATTTACAATTTTTTAATAATTGGCATCGATAAATTTTTTTTTTTTTCTTCCCTATTAAAAAGATTTTTTAGCTGGGACGATAATTTTTTTGAAGATTCTCCCTTGAAGATTCTCGGTAAGTATTATCGTCATAAGTCGACTGTTTGATCGACACTCATAGAAGCATAAGAGACCGGAAGTGATTTTTCGGTGAGGAAATGGCGCGTCGAACGTTCGTAGAAACGACAAGAGGCTAATATTGCTCTTAACTTTGCCTGTGACAAACGCGTTTTGGCCGATGATGACGACGAGGTGTCGTGTACAGTTGATTTTTACGTTTGTGCGTATGAGCGCGATGTGTGTATATCGAGGTGCGGAAAGAACTCGAGAGACAGAGAGAGAGAGAGGGAGAGCGAGAGAGGTAGAGAGAGAGAGACGTATGCTGTGGCTATTCGTTCGCATATAGAGAGACGGCTGCATGCGACACAAAACTCTCTCGTAACGACGAGAAACATCAAAGAGCACCGCTATCGCTTCTCGACATGAGCTCGGCCTTTATCCATCCTTTATGTGCACAACGAACGCATATATATATATATATATATATATATATTTTTTTTTTCAATATATCTATATATACAATGTGTGTGGACTTTGGGATATAGGGATGAAAAACCCAACTAGAATTTTTTACGTCATTTATACTAATCGAAAATATGGAAAAATGTAGAATTTTTTATTTGCGCAAAAAAAAAAAAAAAGTAGACTAAAATGCTCGTAATTTTACTCTCACATGGGATGGGGGGTGCACTTGATGCTCATTTTGCTTGGGATTGATGTAGGTTTGAAACGCATCTTCATTTATTGAGCTGGCATTTTTTTTTTCAATTTTTTAATAGAATTTTTAAATCAGCACGAACGATTTTTTTTGAAAAAAAAATTTTGATTTTTTTTTGTTTGACGGCAAATTAGTGGTGAATTTGTGACCAGTGGGAGAAAATACATCGATTGAAGATTGTGGAAAAAATATCAATTTGAAAAAAAAAAAATTACTTTTTAAGGAAAATCAAAAAAATTTCGATTAAAAAAATTAAAAATTTTAATCATTTTTTTTTTTTCTCATTGTGACAATTTGACACGGTTAAAAATCGCCAAGACGTAAGAGAAAATGAAATTGACGGATCTAAATTTACGTTGAATGGGTGAAAGCAGGAAGTTTACCTGAATCCTTTTGTCATGTCAAAGGTTAGCGTTTGTGTAATTTTATGTTCACAAACCGTTAAATGGTTACCTCGGCAATAACGGGTTATAATCCCCTTAAAGGGCACCTCGAAAAAAATCAACTATTACGAAGTACAGCATTTTTTTGAAAAAATAAAAATTCCATTTAAATTGCCAAAAATAAAATAAACGAAAAAAAAAAAAAATGACGACCAAAAGAATTTTCTTTTCGTGGATTTTTTTCATCTCGTGAAAATTCAAAATGGTAAAATGTCACGTGGACGCAAGAAAAATACGACTCAACTCAATTTCGAGAGAGCTAAATTTGCGTTAAAGGGGTGAAAGCTTGAAAGTTTACCTGAAGCTTTTGTTAGGCGCAAGGTTCGCGTTTATGTAGTTCTCTATGTTGGGCCCTTAAATGGTCCCCGTGGCAATAACGGGTTATAATCACACTAAAGGGCCCCTAGGAAAAGATGGACGAGGTCATCGGGCCTTATGAGAACCGAGACCGTTTTGCACATTTAGTATATATATATATATATATATATATGTATGTATATATATATATATATATGAGAAAGTCCAATAAAATTTTCTGGAACATCTCTGGAGCTCCCGGGAATAGAAAAACATTTTCATCGTGAATTTTCTCAAGGAATTTTGCGTTTTGCTACCGCTACGAAATATACTCCTTATATGTAGGTCTTGAACTCATTTTAAAGCTTAATAGCCGCCAATAAAATTGACAAAGTCTCCCGTCTGACCCAATTTTTCTGGGCCCCTCAGGTATGACCTCTAGACTGGGCCCTACAAAAGTGATTGTTTTTCATGAAAATTGTCGAAAAGTGTGTCATGAAATTTAAACGCATGACCTTTATAACGGTGGAATCGTCCGCGAACAAGGAAAAATATTTTTGAGAGAGAAAAAATAAAAAATAATAATAACAATAGAGAATAACAATAAATAATTTGATATTTATTTTTTTGTAAAAATGAATTTAATAAAATTTCAAAACTGGTATGGGATATGCAATTTTGTAATGTTTTTTTTTTTAGAATCTAAGGCAAAATATTTTTAGCAGAAAAAAAAAATGTAAAAAAATAATCATAACAATAAACATATTGTCAGAGGATATTATATGTCAATGAAAAATTCGATTAATTTTTTAATGAAATTATTTTAATAAAATTAGCAAAAAACAAATATATGAAAGTTTTATTTATTTTTTATGATATTTTTTTAAGACGATTTTTGCAATAATACGATCATTATTTTTTTGTTTATGAATGAATGAAAAAAAAAAAAAAATCTCCTAATCATTTAAAATTACATTGGGCATTGGAGTGTTGAATTTTTGGGGAAAATCTGTTGCGAAAACTTATTTGGCATTATCATGAAAATCCTCGAGATGTTTTATCGTCTTGTGTACGTATAATATTAAGCACACACGAAATATATGAAAAATGTAAAAAAATAATCGTAACAATAAACATATTGTCAGAGGACATTATATGTCAATGAAAAATTCGATTAATTTTTTAATGAAATTATTTTAATAAAATTAGCAAAAAACAAATATATGAAAGTTTTATTTATTTTTTATGATATTTTTTTAAGACGATTGTTGCAATAATACGATCATTATTTTTTTGTTTATGAATGAATGAAAAAAAAAAAAATCTCCTAATCATTTAAAATTACATTGGGCATTGGAGTGTTGAATTTTTGGGGAAAATCTGTTGCGAAAACTTATTTGGCATTATCATGAAAATCCTCGAGATGTTTTATCGTCTTGTGTACGTATAATATTAAGCACAAACGAAATATATAAATCTGGCCAAATGTCCCCTATATATATAGGCGTCGCATTATTTGTGAGTATATTGGGTCTCTCTTGCAAACAGAGGATGAGTAAAGAGGGAAAGAGAGGGAGAGAGAGAGAGAGAGAGAGAGAGAGAGAGAGAGAGAGAGAGAGAGAGAGAGAGAGAGAGGGCATGGCACAGTCTGGGTTGTCCATATTGGACGGGTTTTTACTCCCTAAATCCATCCAAACAATGGTTTATGATTTTATGTTTATTATTTTTACGACTGTGCGCAGTAGCGAACGGAGGAAATTCTTCTCAAGTCTCTCGCACAATTTTACATTTTGGCAACAATTTTTCCTTATCGTGTATAATTTATAGCGATATTCGAATTTACAAAAAACCATTAACAAACCAATGAAAATTTATGTAAAAAAGGCTTAGAAATTATTTTGAAAGAAAAAAAAAAAAATGGCGAAAACAACCATTAAAAATTATATAAAAAATGAAAAATAAAACTTTGGTTATTTCCAACGTAAAAAAAAATTATGAAAAAATTATTTTCTGTAAGATAAAAATTATATAAAAAATAGTGCAAATTGCAAGCGTAAAAACGTAAAAAAAAATAAAAAAACGTGAATATTATACGTACTAAAATACGGCGAAGGAAAATGTGAAGAGGTAAAAAAAAAACTCATGTATACTACTGTTTGTAACGACTGTAACGACTACTGTTTTACAGCTTTCTACCCTTCGTACTCGAGTCAATATTTTGCACTTTTTCTCCCCCCTTTTTTTTCCCGTTTGTAAAAAACCTTTCATACCTGTATAATAATAATAATAAAAAAAGAGGAAACACTTCAGAGACCCAGAGACCTAGTGAAATTTAAAAATAAAAATAAAATCGTTTCTTTTTTTTTTCTAGGCGTCAATAAAAAAATAAAATAAAAAATTGTCGTGCGCAAGGATTACAGGGCTTGTTGGGTTGAGTTTTTACCGTGGCTCGTGCGGCTCTCGTGGATGAATCAGGCAAGGGGATGATTTTTTTTTTTCTCTTAAAATTATCTAAATTTATAAATTTTTCTAAAATCTCATTTCAATAATTAATATAAAATTAATTATGCGATTAAATAATTCACGATACTTTTTTTTTTGCTTTTTATTAAAAAAATATAATAATTAATGTAAAATTTATTTTTCGATCAATAAAAAGAAAGTTTTTTTTTTCGACAGAATGAAAAATATTTTTGTGCTCTCGCTCCCGAAATTTTAACCGTGAAACTTTTCTCTCGCTTATCCCAAAAAGTCACGACAGTAAAAACACAAAAGTGACAGGATTTCCGGTACATCCTTCGTGCAAATTTGATCAACGATCGCAACGAGAAAATAACTCGTCGCAAAATGTCCTTAAATACGATATGATTTTTCGTGGAACTATATATATGTAGCACACCCACACGGACACATATACCAGCAGCGTGTGAGCACCCGGCTAAGACAATATTTAATATTTTAAGGACAAATATTCGCTGCTATACACGACTTTCTAAGCTGGTTACGGATCAGGAATTTCCCCGTTTCTTACGCGCGAGATAAATACCCCATGAGCTACACAACGAACAATTTTCATACTTTTCAGTTTTAAATTCTTTCGAGATTCGTACATGAAATAAAATATGATTTATTTGATTCTGGAATATTCTGGAATTCTGGAATATTTTCATTCCAGAAATTGAATAAAATCCTGGAATATTTTCATTCCAGAAATTGAATAAAATTCTGGAATATTTCCATTCCAGAAATTGTATAAAATTCTGGAATATTTTCATTCCAGATATTGAATAAAATTCTGTATTATTTTCATTCCAGAAATTGAATAAAATTCTGGAATATTTTCATTCCAGAAATTGAGTAAAATTCTGGAATATTTTCATTCCAGAAATTGAATAAAATTCTGGAATATTTTCATTCCAGAAATTGAATAAAATTCTGGAATATTTTCATTCCAGAAATTGAATAAAATTTTGGAATATTTTCATTCCAGAAATTGAATAAAATTCTGGAATATTTTCATTCCAGAAATTGAGTGAAATTCTGGAATATTTTCATTCCAGAAATTGAGTGAAATTCTGGAATATTTTCATTCCAGAAATTGAATAAAATTATTTCAAGATCTAATACGAAAAATGAATAATGCATCGAATTTAAAATATTTCCCTTCTGGAATAAAAATCGCAATATTTTTTAATTCAAACTTATAAATTCCTCTTGGATGAATCGTCGAAAAAAAATATATATATTTTGAAATTTTTCACGAAAAATAAAAATCATTAATTGATCAAATTAAAGATATTTTATTTTCGGTATTAAAATGAAAATCATCACATTTTTTTAAGTCAGCTGATAAATTCCTTGAGCTCAAGTTAGGAAAAAAAAAAATAATAAAACAAAAAATAGTTTTGAGATTTAGAAGAAATTCGAGACTATACTATTTAGACACGAAGAGATCTCTGTGCAGCATCCAAACGAGAGGACAGAAAGAGAAAGAGAGAGAGAGAGAGAGAGAGAGAGAGAGAGAGAGAGAGAGAGAGAGAGAGAGAAGGCACTCGAGAGTGTCGAGAAGAGAAGCGGACGCTCGTTTAGATTAACCTACGGATAAAGCTTTCACATTGCACATAAGAGCGAAGAAAAGAGAAAGAAAATAACAACAGAGAGAGAGAGAGAGAGAGAGAGAGAGAGAGAGAGAGAAAATCCAAGAGCACGGAGAGGCGCGTGAGCAGGCGATTAGTTACCAAAGTTATTTCACGCCGTATGCGGGTTATATATATATATATATGTATATATATATATACACACACATATATATGTATATATGAACGTGTTCATATGACCAGAGGACCAGGCTTTGGTGCCCTTTCGATCGTCGAAACACTCGAATATATTCTAAACTCTCTTTTCATCGACTCTCGAGTTTCTCGCGCCACAAAGATGATGAGTTCTTCTGCCAGCAACTTCTCAACTCCAGAAGCATTTAATTCACAGAGAAAAAAAAAAAAAAAAACATAACAAAAATTAAAGCATATGCCTCAATTTCGATAAGTTCAATTTTTTTTTTTCAACATCGTTGCAGCTGATGAAAAAATTATTTCATTTACGAAATTTTTAAGGAAATAATCGTCTGATTAATAAATAAATTAACCCAAATTATGCAGTATTGATTAATTAATAAAATGATTGAATATCGATTGATAAAATTGACACGTGAATGAAATAATAAAATTGATCGAGAAATTATCAATAAAACAATTTGATGTATCAATGAATTGATGAAATTTATTCAATCACTAAAATTTATAGATTATTCAATTTATATCCGATCGATTAGTTTGCATTAATACTGAATTAAATAATTAAGAAAATTGTTATATTGATAAATTAGATTTAAACTCAGTATGGAGGGTTCGAATTTCCATGTATGAAATTATTAATTAATAATTTTTAACATTTGCAAAATAACTGAGTGACGAAATGACCCGTCGTAATATGACCTTGACAATTTTTGCCACGCCCTTTTTGAGAAAAATAGATAATAGAACTTTTAGCATCATGCGAGTCAAAAATCGTGTGTAATTTTGATAAATAAAAATAAAAAAAATATGTTATCTCCGAGTGAAGACTTTTCTAAAGTGCCTGAGTCAACGGAATCAGTCCAAGAATACAACACGTACGGATAAATATTACGTGTGTTCGTGCAGATGAATGTATTTGTGTGTCAAAGACGGAAGACTCAAAACCACGAGGAAGTTTTATCTCGAGCCACCACAGTCCATCTCGGAGGTGACGCGCAGTCTGCCATAAATTCGATAAGTAATTTATTTTTTAGCTTTTTTTTTCCTTCTTCTTCTTCTTCTTTTTTTTTCTTCTACGTTTAAGCAGCCTACATG
Organism: Dyspetes luteomarginatus; assembly: GCA_963669185.1. NCBI lineage: Eukaryota > Metazoa > Arthropoda > Insecta > Hymenoptera > Ichneumonidae > Dyspetes > Dyspetes luteomarginatus. The sequence goes on from OY769906.1 coordinate 21,639,493, forward strand.
GAACTCACTAACGTTGCGATAACGATAACGATTTACCGTGTAATAAAATCGTGACGTACATTTTATGCGAAAATAAATACTGAGCCATTTTGTTTTTGTGTTAAAAAAAATATAGATATACATTTAGCAGGAAAAATTTTGAGAATTCAATTTCCGGGTCAAACGGAGCCATCAATTGAACCAAAAAATCGTCAGTAAGACATTATATTGCAAATAAACTCCCCCATTAATTATCTTTTATCATAAATTTTTTTTTTCTACGTATAAAAAAAAAAAAAAATTCAAAAGTTTTCCCGTTAATATTTAAAACAACAGACAAGACTTCTGCTCATATTTGTATATAAACATATTCATAGATCTTCTCACAGCATGGCTGCCTTTTGGTCCTTTGACGCTGAGGCAATTTAAATTTTGTCCTGCGGATCGCTGGGGGCTGAAATTTCCCTACCACCCCCGAAGCCCCTTTCTCGTCGTGCAGCTCAACGCCCAATATGTGAAAATGGTATTATCGCAGAGAAACGTTTCTGTGTGCAGAGCCAAAATGCGAAAGGGAGGCAAGTCGCGCCCGCGGTACCTACGATGGTCGACAGGCAACGCGCAAGTGCAACATTTTCCGGGAGGGGTTTGGCTTCCAGCCACTAGGAGACTTTATCGAAAGGAAGCCCTCTCGTGTGCTTTCATCCACAAGGAAGCTCAACCTCAACACTCCAAAAGCTTTCGTTACGTAAATCCCAACGTACATCGACTGTCCAAGCGAACCCCCCCCCCCCCTGACGTCAGCAATGGCGAAAAAAAATTACTACGGTTCACATCAATGATACGAAATATCAAAAATATAAACAAAAATAAAAACAAAAGTATAAACCAGAAGATTTACAACTACCACTCATTAATTTCAATACACCCCAAAATAAAATTGTATTAAAATTAATTGGTTAATAACTGTACGAGTGTGAATACAAAAAAGCAAAATTATAAAAACAAAAAATATACAAAAGAATAATTATATTAATTATCATATAATCATAATCACAAAATAATCATATATCAAATTATTAATTTTTATCGACGAACCACGAAAATAAATTTTTGGCATTTTACATATTTCTTATATACATTTTGGGCCTGATATGTCTCTCGCCTATACTCCAACATATATCCGGGGTCCTAGAAATTTTCGTCGACAAATATATTCGATATCCAACCAACATGTATCTCTGATGCATCTGCCATGTGTATTTTTTTCGCTTGGGTGGGGGAGGGACGATGGGGGGAGGGGGGTAAAATGATTCGCAATAGGACAAAGATGTCGTGGTTACTCGTCACCAGCACAGTGGCGATTTGTAGCGTGTAGGTGGCCGTTTTAGTCGTTATCAGTGATCAGACAAAAGCCAGTCACCAAAATCCATCATACAAACTGTCCTGTATACGGTGGGGAAGGGGAAGCGAGGGTGGGGAGTGGGGAGGAGGAGGGGGGGGGGGTGAAGTAGGAGGGGCGACGGCAACATCAATGTGAGAGAATGAACAACAAAAGGCACAGCAAAAAAAGAATTTTGATACGAAAGATTTTGCGTTGCAAGCACGAAAGTGTGGGCATCAATCCGGAAGCCCCGCCCCTGTCGAACTCCACCACCAACCGGGAGCTTAACTTAGCTAACGGTAGGAGGAGCCCTGGCGGCACTCGTGGCCTGCTCAAGTCTTCTCTCTTCTGTGTGTATAACCCCCGCGTATGCTTGTAAACTCAACCGAGTAGTCCCCAGGTTTTTCAGGCAACAAGAGACCGAAGAAATGCTTCTCTGCCCGGTTGTCCGGCCACAGACCCTCTCTTCCAGGCTTCAGTATCGCTCTGAACCTCGAGCCGAGTGCTTCTCTTGTTACTTTTTGTTTTTTCTTCTTCTCATATTTTGAAAGATAACATCGTGATAGACCTAGGCGTACTCGAACTGGCCCTTTGGAGGCATTCCAAAGTGCTTTTTGGACGTGGCACATGAGATGCAATGCATGAAAAATCAATCCATTAATTGTGCTTATTGAGAAGGATATAAATTGGTTTGCGAACTGTTTAACGGTGTCCAAGTGAGTGTTTTTTTGGTTTGCGGTGCACGAGCAATCAGTGAGACTATTTTGTGACACGAAAGAACTTGTTGTGAGAGTTGGAAGGATTTTTCGTTTTCGAGTAACTTACTCCTTACGCGATGATGACCATGGCATCGAAAGTGGAACTTCTTACACCACCGCATACCCCTCCATCCACTTATGAGAGGACCAGATTGCAACCCTACGATGTTCACGTGACTAGTCCACCTGCCGCAAGATGGATGAGGGCCCAACATCATCATCATCAGCAGCAACAACAGCAGCAACAACAACAACAACAACAACATCAACATCCACCTCCTCCGCAGAGCCAACATTCTCCCGCAGGAGCTCCAGGAGGTTATCACGCTGCAATTCTCGATCATTGGATCAGAAGTGCTGCAATTTTGGCTGCTCGTGGATGCTGCCCACAACAGACCAATCCAGTACAAGCGCAGCATCATCCAACACCAAGAAATCATCCCTATGTTCATTCGGGCCTGGCTGTTCCACCTCCTGCATCATTTCTCACGAGACGATTACCCGGACAGAGGCCAAAGAAACAATTTATTTGCAAATTTTGCAATCGACAGTTTACTAAATCTTACAATTTGCTGATACACGAGAGAACCCACACGGACGAGAGACCGTACTCTTGTGACATATGCGGAAAAGCATTTCGTCGTCAGGATCATCTCAGGGATCACCGGTAAGAATTATAATTGCTAACTTTATTTTTAAACTTTATAGTCTCTCGGAATATTGACAGTGATTTTTATTGAGTTTTTTTTTATAGATTTTTATCGTAAATTAGCTGGTTCAATTTTTTTTTTCATAACTTCTCTCGTCTTACTCGGTGGGCTCATTGGGGTTGGGTGGAATCTCTTTAATTTTTTTCTCGGTATTTCGTTAATCTGTACAAAGTTACTCATCCTTTTATCTCGCTTTATGTTTAAAGGTACATTCACAGCAAGGAAAAACCATTCAAGTGTAACGAGTGCGGCAAAGGCTTTTGTCAGAGTCGAACCCTGGCAGTTCACAAAGTACTTCACATGGAGGAATCACCCCACAAGTGTCCAATATGCTCGAGAAGCTTCAATCAACGAAGCAATCTCAAGACGCATCTATTGACACACACTGAGGTGCCTCAGGATCTTCGCGTTGAGGCCCAACAGATGAATTCGCGTCAGGAACTTCCGAGAAGTGAAATTTCAACGCAGCTCGTAGTTCCTAATGAAAAAAGCGCCAAAGTACCCAAAAGAGGCTTCACCATAGCTGAAATAATGAGACCTTAAGCAAACATTTTCAGCGCGTAAATAAAATGTTTTGTCGTCTCTCTTTTACGATAATAATTAACGGAAAAAAAGTTGCAAAAAAAGAAAAAAGAATTGCCTCTTACCGAACTTTAATTTCACGTATTAAAAGGCACTTCCAAAGCCCAAATGGTCGATGGAAAAAATTCTCATGTTAAAGCCAAGAAAGGTTCTTGTTCCTGAAAACTTTTTTTAAATTATCCTTGGAGCGAAGATATCTTTTTATTGTTTTTTTTTTTTTTTTTTCTCATGAGAGGGAAGAAAGAAACTAAAGAGACTGGAATATCCGGACTCGAGGGGGTTTTCTCGTAATTTACACCAGTCGTTTTATCTCCACGAGTTTGGAAAAAATTAAGGATACCCCGATCAGATAAGAAAACGAGGCTTACGAGCGAGAATTTCTCTCTCTCTCTCTCTCTCTTTCTATCTCTGAAACAACCCCAACGTTTATTTTATTTTTTCTTTCGTACATCTCTCGGTCCTTAATTTTTTCTCTCACCTTCGATGGTCTCGTGTCGACAACACGCGACTCTCGTTTTTCCAGTGACCTGTAAATAGTCCCTCAAAGAATGGGGGAATAAGAGGGAAGTGACGGGGGGAAGGAGGGGGGGGGGTGACCCGACGCGTCGAGTGTCCTGCTAGCCACGGACCACCCACGCAACTTCAATGACCTTCTCGTGTACATAGATACAACCAAACGACGTAAATCTCAAAACGTTTTCTCTCTCTCTCTTCCTTCCTTCCTTTCTCTCACCTTTTGCTCGTTTATTCTCTCTTCTTAACGTCTCTGGAGAGCCTCTTAAGGAGGCCTCGAACTTTATCAGCGATACGACGCGTTACCACTTATTTAAAATTGATGTAAATAGCCTATAGTAAATGTATGATAAATTATCAGTATGTGTGTATATATATAATGTATATTATTATGTGTCGTCGTTAAAAAAAAAAAAAATTCAACGATTAACTGTGGCAAAGTGCGATAACTGTTAATAGCGAAGCTTGATCGATTTTTCTTTTTATTTTCTAGTTATTCTTTTTGTGTATCATATTGATGTGTGTCGTCGTTGTAGAATCTTACGAGTACCTAAAAGCACAGCAGTTACCAATTTTATGCCAGAGTACGAATTATAAATGCCAAAAAAAAAAAAACAACAACAACAACAAAAAAATATTGTAGCGTTTAATTTGAGATGAGGGAGACATTTTTATGTGTATATTGTCCTAGTCGACTCTGTATTATTGAAAGATTTATTATTATTATTATTATTATTATTAAAATTATTTTATTGACTGGGATTTGAAGCTAGAGGAGACGATGATAAAATAAACATATCCGTAATAATTGATTTAAAACGAGTCTTGTTTTTATTGCGGTTAATATTAGAATGAAAAATTGATATTTTCCAAACCTACAGAATTATTTTCGTCAATTTTTCTAAACGTTCTTAATTTTTTTTTCGTATTCGATGTATTTTCCCCTAATGCTTTTTTCGTTCTTTCGAACGGTTTCTGTCGGTTCTGTTCTTTGTCAAAAGAAAAACGAATGGGGCAATTGGTGAATGTTGGCTCGACTCTTGGACGTCCCGCTGGTCTTTCTGTTGGACGGGTCATCAGGTTGACCCTCGTATATTACGGTCAATTGTGTTGGCACACAATATATAATTGTATTGCTTAAAATAGTGAGAGAGTGAGAGCAATTGAGAAAAATGAGTAATAATTGTTGAGAAATTATTAATTATTAAATGAAAAAATATATATATGTATATATTTTGAAATAATTACGTATCGATTACGAAAAATTTCGTTTAATTCATGTTTGCAATTTGCCATTTTTTTTTTTTCCCTTTATTTTTATCCTGAGATTTTTTCTTAACGACATAATTGTCACGGCCAGATCTCTAGAAATTATTAAACCGAAAATGTTTTTCGTATTTTTTTTTTTTTTTTCCTTCCCTCAGTGGAATTCTGAAATGCTGCTGAGGTGAGCTGATCTTCGCGTTATATCGCTCTGGGAACCAGGTAGCCGTCGAAACGTTCCGCAGTCCCTTCTGCCCCCCCCCCCCTCCCCGAGTCGCCCGCCAACCCCGAGAAACGCCAAACGATTTAATTACAATAATCAGAGCGCTCTCGGAGTTTTGTATGGATGGCAAAAACAAAACAAAAAATGGGTGAAAAAAAAAAAAATAACGAAGGATAGTGGGTGAAGGTAATCACTTCCTAATTCAGTGCCAGTACCCGGAGACAATGAAAAGTGTGTTTGGTATATATATATATATATCTTTTTATCCCTCTATATATATATATATATATAGAGAGGGAGAAAAAGAGAGAATGAGAAAGAGGAAATCTGGCTCGAACATCTTTTTGTTTTCTAGTGAGGGATCAGACAAATGGATTTTTCGCTTTTGTCCAACTTTTCTTACGGTCTTTTGTCTTTGTACAAAAATATCAAAGTATTCATATTCTCCTTTCAGGCACTCTGTCTATAGTTATAAAATGATGAAATTTGTCGATGACAAGTGATTAAAAAATTTCCGTAATTCTTTCAAATATTTCTTCGGTATTGTTTCAATTTTTTTTTTTTTTTTTAACGATATTTTGAAATATTAGAATTTTGTATAAATTGGAAAAAAAATAATAAAAATAAGATACATATTTGTCAATAAAAAATAATAATGTTTAATGTTGATATTTTTATTATTATTGTTATTAAATTTTGTCCAACTTTTCTTACGGTCTTTTGTCTTTGTACAAAAATATCAAAGTATTCATATTCTCCTTTCAGGCACTCTGTCTATAGTTATAAAATGATGAAATTTGTCGATGACAAGTGATTAAAAATTTTCCGTAATTCATTCAAATATTTCTTCGGTAGTTTCAATTTTTTTTTTTTTTTTAACGATATTTTGAAATATTAGAATTTTGTATAAATTGGAAAAAAAAAATAAAAATAAGATACATATTTGTCAATAAAAAATAATAACGTTTAATGTTGATATTTTTATTATTATTGTTATTAAATTTTGTCCAACTTTTCTTACGGTCTTTTGTCTTCGTAAAAAAATATCAAACTATAAAAAATCAAAATGATAAAATTTATGGATGACAAGTGATTGTTGAATTGTTTAATTTTTTTTTTTACCATTGTTTGAAATATTGCAAAAAAAGTATAAATTAGAAAAAAAATAATAAAAATAAGATTCATATTTGTAAATAAAGAATAATAATAATAATGATAATAATTAAGATGGTTTTTAAATTTTGTCATAATCCAGATCTCTTGACGCAAATTGCACACAAAGTATTTTCAAAAGTGTACAAAATCGTTCTTCATTGTGTCATTAAAAGAATTTTAATCGTTCTCATAAGCCTGATCGAGCAAAATTTTCATTTGAAGGTTTGAAGACGAACCGGACTCGTGAATTATAGTGGCCCTTCCTTTGGGCTACTTTGACCGACTGACATGTGTGAAATACGGATTAATGGGCCCGCGAGTCTCAACGTTCTCAGGCAACACAAAACTACACACACGTGGGGACAAAGATCGTTTCGCGTCCGTGCAACAATGAGAGCCAAAAGAAAAAAAGTTTCGAATTTTTTTTTTTTTTATTATTTTTTATTGCAACATTTTTAATTTTTTTTTTTTTTTTTTTTTTTTTTTTTCTGTAACGGCTGTGTGGGAAGCAACATCGAGGAATGTCCTGAGGGGGAACAAGGCTCTATATACACCCTCAAAAAAGTCCCAGAAGAACATTCGTGGCCGTCCTAAAAATTTAACCACAGAGTTGAACTTTCTTTCTCTCGATTTTTTTCTCTCTCTCTCTCTCTTTCTTTTTCTCGAGAGACTTCTGCTGGTGGATTAGATTGTGGCGAGGATGTTGAAAAAGGTACTCGCGAGTGAGAGAAAAAAAATCCCAGCCATATATGTGTGTACCCTCTCATTAGGGCGTGGGCCTTATCTAAAGGGTCACGCGGGCCAGCCACGACCTCGTATAGAAACCGCGCGGGGTCTCACACACAAAACTCTCTCTCTCTCTCTCTCTCCCTGATCCAGGAGGTCGAATTCCAGGAGTTGCTCGAGCCATCAGACCAGCCACGCACAAATCTACGCCTACTTTTTCGCGGACATCCACATTGTTTTTTTTTTCTACCTTCGACTTGCAAAAAAAAACAAAAAAAATTTTTTTGAGCACAAAAAATTGCGTTAAAGGGCCATAAAAATTTGAGAATGTGAATGAGAATAACGAAATTTTTTATCCACATTTTCGGAAAAATACATTTTTGGCAGAAGGTAGAAAAAATAATTATTAATAAATATTACTTATTTTTATAAATTATTATCAATAATTCATTATTAGGAATAATTAGTAAAAAAAAAATTAAAAAATGTCACATTTATATAAATTTTTGCAAAAAATGAATTTTTATCACTACCGCAAATATTACGAAAATGAAGAATATATATATGTATATAAATTTCATCAAGTGGAAAATGAAATGAAAGTCTTTGGTAATGATCAGTGATTTTTTTTTTGTTTTTTTTTTTTTTTGCAAATTGATGTGGGAGTAAATCGCAATCGAGAAGCTCCCATAGAGGCTGAAAAAATTGAGTATAGAAGAGAGCAAAAAGGTGATTTGGAACTGTTGGTAATAGCCGACGGGCTCGTGGCCTGTGGTTAGGGCGGTCCTCGGGCATTTTTTTGTTACCGGCAATTAGGTAAACGTCCGCGCGCTAACCGCGATCTTGTGTTTCACATTGTAGACACATTTCGACTCATTCTCTCTCTCTCTCTCTCTCTCTCTCTCTCTCTCTCTCTCTCTCTCGTCTCCAGTTCCCATTTTCGATCATGGGCATAGCTATTATTTAGTAGTATAGTTTAAAGTCGACCATGGAGAGACCGAATTTTGAAACCCCCAAAAAAGAGAGGGTTAAATTTTTTTTTTTTCATATTTTTTATTATTATTTTTGGGTCACCACAGTTGGACCTTTTTTCTCTCTCTTATTTTTCCTGCGCTTTTTTAAACGCCGCTAATCCGTAGTTAACTCGGGAGCGGCGCCAGAAACATCCTTATATCCCTTTCTTAATTTCTTTTCCTCGGAATAAAGTAAATATTGTATTTATAAATTTTTAAAAAAATATATAGATATAAAAAAAAAATTGAGAATATTGGCGAAGCTGCGGGCCCGAAGATAATGCAGTGATAAGGGTGCCGATTTTTTCATGTATGGTTTGCAACCTCTCCTTCAATATGAGACCTCAGCCATTTTGATATCTTTATTTTTATCAGAGTTATAAATTTTTTAATGAATTTTTGTGAAATTTTTCAGGTCATTTTTAAGGGTAGTTGGATTAGTTTTTAAGGGTGGTTGCTTGAAAAAAATTGCGTGAATAGAGATAAGACTCTTGAGACTTTTTCTTTGTTGTTTAAGGGCAAAAATATGAGAATTTGAAATTTTTTAGGCTGATAATGGAATTAAGGGATGAAAGTAGAAAGATTCGTTACCGAGGATTGGTAATCGCGGTCTTGCCGACGGCGATTTTTGGCCCTCAGTCAGAATTGACTCCAATATGTGAAAAGTAAGGATCGAAATAATAATAATAATAATAATTTCATTATTATTATTATTGGTACGAGCATTTTTGCTATGTGGCAAATTTTAAAATAGCTTCAAAGCTTCACTGACTTAGGCCTCTTTCTCTCTCTCTCTTTCTCTTCCTTTCTCAAGCACTCTCATTCTTTCTCTCTCTAACGCGACGAAAGATTTTCTCGTCCGCCAGATGCTGCCATCTGGTGAGAACCAAGAGAACCCTCGATGCACTGAATAACGAAGAGAGCTCGGAAAGATTTTCCCGGTCAGAATACGAATATTAAATCTTTTTTTTTTTTGTCATACGAAAATTTCGTCAGTATAAATTTTACACATAATTAGAAAAAAGATTTTTTATATTTGCCAACTTTAATATTCATCGATGTTTTTTTTTTTTTTGCAGCATTAAAATGAAATATTTAAATGATAAAAATTTAGCTTGCAATATGCACGAATCTGGACAATGTTAATAACAATTGGTCAAAAGTTAAAAATTCAAATTTACTTGCAGTTAAAAATTTAATATCATTTTGAGCTACAATTTTGAGTCAAAGATTCAAAATTCGATATTATTTGATGATAAAAATTCAACTTTTTCTAAATTTACATTAAACTTTGTCCAAAGTTTAAGAAATCTTCAATGTGAAAAATAGAAAATTAAAAATGGCCTCGAAAAATTTAATTGCCAATAATTTTTTTCTTCAATACGATAAAATATATTTTTTACTGTCATTGATAAATTAAAATTCCGTTGGACAAGTTTCTCGATAATATTTTGAGCTCATTAAAGTGTGGCAGGTATGATTAGACGAATAATTTAGCATCGTCTCGTAGTCTCGTTGCAGAGAGTGCGCAGTAAAAGTAACGTCGATAATTTTTCCGTCTCAGGCGTTTTGACGTATATAACAACACACACGTGGCATTATAGCCTCGTAACTCATCGAAGCCCATACGAGACAGTGATCGTCAGTTAGTGAGCTCATAATGGATCGTTACTTGAGCGAGAGGTAATAATCAATTTTCATGGTCGAAAAGAAAAAAAAAACCAAAAACAAAATGGTTGCAGAGCATGTTGTTTTTGCAGTATTTATGGCAAATTTTACCTGTACGAGCTTTAAATATTTTTATTATTTTTATTTATCCTCATTGTATTTTTATCATTTTATCAAACGTGATAGAAATTATTTTTTTTGCAAATTTCCATACAATAATAAATCAATTTCTCAAATTTAATTTTCCATTATATTATTTTAGAAAAAAATTCTTCTGATTTTTTATGCTAATTTTCGTACAAAGATTATTTTTAAAATGTTAATGAAGTAATTAATTGACTAATAATTTTTTTTTATTTAAGCCTAAAAATATTTTTGCTCATAGCCTAAACTAAAATAAAAAATAATTTTAAATAAATTCTAGAAGAAAGCAACCTGGGAATTTTTTTTATTTTTGAATTTCGCGTTTTATAATTAATTGGCTCGATTGTGTTGTAATTAATTTACAATTGGCATCCAATAATCGACGTAAATGTCAAAAGGTGGATGAGTTTTTGAAACGAGGGGCGATCAAATTAAATCGATGTTGTTGTCCACGATCTACGAAAATCTACGATTTTAACTAATAATCTAAAATATTTAAAATTTAGCTGATAAATTGACAATCCTGAAATGCCTTCAAACTAACAAAATTATCCACAAATCACTCGAAATCATCCGAGAAATAATTATTAAAGAAAAAAAAAAATAATAATAATAAAATGATCGAGCTCGCCTGGCTGGGGAAATGTGACGATCCAACGATCCGTCGGTCTCACTTTACCTCTCCAAAACTCCTTCGCTGTGTTTGGCATATGGGCATGAGGTAAAAAAAAAAAAAAAAATCGTTTTCTCGCCAATCTGAGACGAGACAAAAACTGACGATGGTTTTAATGCTTCATCAGTTCTTCGGGATTATTTTTGTTCAATAACTGTGACGTTGATGATTTCCGGTTCCATGATTTCTCGGCAATAGAACAATAGAAAGATTCACGAAAGGAAAATATTTTTTCTTACTCTTTGTCGTTACAAAATGGCAAAGACAACGGAAAAAAACGTTTCTGCTGTAAAACTGCCAATGAGGCAAACTATCGTTTCGCACTTGACACGTTGACCTCGTTGCTTCCATTTTTTTTCTTCTAGAAAAGTCTAAAAAAAAATACTATAAAATTTGTTTTTAAATTTTATAAAATCTTCTCATTGGTTACGAAAAATTACACGCAAGAGCAATTAATTCTGGGCAAAGTTGAAGAATTTATTACATTTATTACGCTTTTCCCCGTCTCGATAAAAGTCTTCTTTCTACCTTAATTTTGTCAAATCGCGATTGACAATAATCGCAAAAAATAACTCGAACGGTTACAATTTTTTTCTTCTAGAAAGAATCTAAAAAAAAACTATAAAATTTGTTTTTAAATTTTTTTAACTCTTCCTATTGATTACGAAAAATTACACGCGAGCGCTATTAATTCTGGGTAAAGTTGAAGAATTTATTACATCGATGAGGAAAATCATCAGGAGAGGTCTTCAACCACGTCGTATTTTCCATTTTAATCACCATGTTTTTTTTTATTAATTATCATTAATGGCATTTTTCGAGGCTTACGGCGAGCTTCTCAATCATCAAGGAAGATCGATCGTCTTGTCTAAATATATATATATATTATCCCCACACAGCTATTTTAATTAACAATCAGGCGTTCTCTTTCAAATCAACAAATTAAATTTTATTAATAATCGATAATAAATTAACAAAAAAAATGGTGTTGAAATTTTTTAAATGTCCACATTAGCTATACCAGGTCACATTATTATCATATGATAAATTGTAAGCAAAGCTTAACAACTTTTACACAAATAAGAAAATCATTAGGAATGGGCCTTAATCGGACCATTTTCCATTTTGCTCGTAATATTTTCGAATCATCATTATTTCTGCATTTCGAGGCTTACAGCGAGCTCCTCAATCATTAAGAAAGATCGGCAGTGTTGTCTACATATATATATATATCTATATATATACATACATATATATATATATATATATATATATATATATATATATATATAAATGTGTGTGTACAGCCATTTCAACTAACAACCAAGCGTTCTCCTTGCTGGACATCGTGTGAATCCCTCTCGCGGTGAGGGTGGGAAGAGAGAAGCTCGCGAGAACAGGCCCAACGAGAGAGACTACATTATATGTATATCTCTCTACCCCCACCATGTGAATCTCGATGCCCCGGAGGCACGCGCACGCTAGCCACGGGGGATCCCCCTACATCTTGAAAAGGGAGTTGAATGCGCGCGCGCGCTCGCGCTCGCGCTTGCGCTCGTTCTCGTTCTCGCTCTCGCGCTTGCGCTCGTTCTCGTTCTCGCTCTCGCGCTTGCGCTCGTTCTCGTTCTCGCTCTCGCTCTCGCGCTTGCGCTCGTTCTCGGTCTCGCGCCCGCGCTTGCGTTTAACACACGGGCACATTTTTTGTAACTCTTCGCTTATAACCGACCTATAACCACGAAGATGCTCGTTCGCTCGCGCGCACGGGCGCGTTACGACCTTCCCTGTATCCATACGTCATAATTCATCGTTGGGTTCCCTCACTGGTCTCTTTCCCTTGCCAGAGCTTACAAGCAGCCGTAAGTCGAAGCTGCTGGTCGCTATAACGCGCTCTCTCGGTCTTTCCTTAGCGCGCGCGCATCTGTTTGTGTGTGTGAGTGTGTGTGTGTGTGCACGCGCGGAGTGTGGGGGAGGGAGAGGGAGTAGAGAGAAGAGAGAAGAGAGAGAGAGAGAGAGAGCAGCACACGCAAAGGTAGCTAGTAAAAGGAAATAACAACTTCATGGAACAAGACACACGATATGGTCCAACGAGTCGACTCTTTGTTACGAATATATATATATATTCTCATATCCTTGTCAATTTTATCATTAAGTGAAGCCGAGATAAAATTTGGTTAAAAAAGAAAGAGCGAAAACGAATGAGATTTATATTATTTTTAGTTACATTCGGTTGGCCAAAAACGTCATTGCGTTTCTTTCTAATAAAATTAAAGCAACTCAAAAGATAAATACTTATATTTGAAAATTCTTGCCCAAGTTAATTACAGAGCTGACTGGTTTGACTCAGCGTGAAAAGTAACTTTTAAAAAATTTTAGGAAATGAACGATGCTAAAAAATTCTTACATGCGAGTGAACGCTGCTAAAAATGACGAGAGCGACAGGGTGGGGGGAGATCCATAAAAGTAATCACTCTCGTCGTTTCGACGTGCTTGCACGTACCGCAAAACTTTTCGATAATGAAAGGGTTGAACGCAGCCGCGAAACGACCCTTGGTGGAAGAAAGATGGAAGGGAAGGAATTGTGGGTAGAAAAAAAAACGGTGGGTGGATGGAACGCGTTCAAATTTTGCCGCAGAGAAAAAGAAAGAGAGAGAGAGAAAAGTCGAGTGATGCTTCTGCTTACTCCTGATGCTTTTGATGCCACATTTCTTCTCGGCAAAAGTCGTGGAAGGAGGTGGGAGGAGGTAACGAAGAAATAAGAAGAAGGGGTTAGTTGGGCGCGTGGGGCCACGCGCGTTCCCACGGTTCCCGCCAGCCATATCGACGCGATGCACCCAACCAACCAATCTTTTCCCTTGCGCCTTCCTTTTCGATATGGCCTCTTCTTCTTCTTCTTCTTCTTCTTCTTCTTCTTCTTCTTCTTCTTCTTCTTCTTCTTCTTCTTCATCTTCATCTTCATCTTCATCTTCATCTTCATCTTCTTCTTCTTCATCTTCATCTTCATCTTCTTCTTCATCTTCATCTTCTTCTTCTTCTTCGTCTTCTTCATCATCATCTTCTTCTTCTTCCTCTTCTTCATCATCTTCATCTTCATCTTCATCATCATCTTCATCTTCATTTTCATCTTCTTCTTCTTCTTCATCTTCATCTTCATCTTCATCTTCATCTTCATCTTCATCTTCATCTTCATCTTCATCTTCATCTTCATCTTCATCTTCATCTTCATCTTCATCATCATCTTCATCTTCATCTTCTTCTTCATCTTCTTCTTCTTCTTCGTCTTCTTTTTCGTTCCTCACAGAACAGCGCGAGTTCAATCAGCCGGATGGCCACCCCCGCCATTGCTCCACTCAATCCTTCCAATTCAACGTTTATATATATATATATATATATATATTAGCCCTCGAATGTCCCCTCTGAAGGGACATCGTTAGGTGACACTCAAGATGTCTCCGAGTTCAAAGGGCATATGCTGGGTCAAGGCAGTTCAAAAAGGGACCTACGATAGTTTTGAATGCTCAGTCCCAAATCAGCCAAATCATTAGTACTTAGCTTAATAATTTCGAATTGGACTCGTGCCAGGCACTTCCGGTTTGGGCTTAAATGTGAAAGCAAAAGTTACTTGGAGCTATGAAATTTTAATCAAACCGATTTAAAAAACGGAGATAAGGAATCCAAATGGGCAAAAAAGTCGTTCGGTAATACTACTTTAGAGAGAGAGAGAGAGAGAGAGTCCCAAATTGGTCCCTAATTTAAAAATCAGTCTCGGCAAATTGTCTCCGGTTGTAGAGAGGATTTTTCATCGAAAAACACTTGAAGAAACCACAGAATATTCCATGAGGAAGCAAAAAGTTAGGGAATTATTGAAAAAAAAGGGTCCTCAGCCCTCTACAACCTCAGAAAATAGGCTGAAAGGAGTGTCCAAGTCTAGTCTTGTTCTCTCTCCCTCCCTCTCCGTCTCTTTGCCTTGCACTCTTCTTATTCTTTCTTCTATACGGGGCCTGAGTATGGCGCTGTGGCGGCGCTGATGACCTTTGACCCCCCATTACCCGGTACCCGGGACTCTCGCTCTCTCTCCCTCTCTCCTCGGCTGACGCGACTCCTACGGATACATAAATATACCCAAGGCAAGCTGCTGGGACCGACGCTGCACACCAAGAGCTTCGTTTCGCCCCCGCCCGTATGCGCTCGGCGCGCAACAAGCGAGAGTAACTACAAAAAATGCTTTTGCCATATATACCGCATTCAACGGTCCCGCCAGTGCGAGCCTGTGTGAGCGAGTACGCGCGGGCCTTATCGTATACTGGCTCGCGGGGTCTTCGATACTCGCGCGCATTTAGGCTTTGCCAATACTATATATATATACAACGTATACAAGTTTGAAAGGCATCAGGAAAGGAAGAGCGAGAGAGATCATCTCTCTCCGTGCACCCCGGCGTGTGGGGCCCCCTCTGTGAGCCCCCGAGGGGCCTCATCGGGCCCTCGCTCAAGTTTCTGGTCTCTCTCTCTCTCTCCCCCTCTCCCTTCCTCACTTTTAGCTCGTGCAAGAGGCGTGAGATCGCCTTACCGAGTATGCCCAACATCCCCTTCGTCTTGATGAAACAGAAAAGCACTCATGACTCACTCATGGGACTTGGAAAGTTCAGCGATGACAGCCAATTAAAGAAGGCAATGCTGAAGGCATTCCAATGTGCAATGTTGATTCTCTCACAGAAAATTACTCGTGAATAGTTATCAAAAGGGGAGGATTGGTGTACTTTAAATGAGAATTCGGTTCTCGCACGTGTCTCTTTCGAATGTTTTCCCAGTCATGAAAAATCATGTGGAGTTTCTTTCGGCAAAACAGTAAGGATTCACAGGATCAACGATTCAAATAATAAAATCCCTCGATATGCCAATCGACATATCATAATCTCCGATTAAATTTGGTGGACCGAATGGCGATGTTAAAATTAATAAAATTTCCAGCTAGCTCAACTGCAAATACGGTTGAATTAGCATTAATTATAGGTTAACTTAACCTCAAATTAGCTTGATGCTGAGGATTTTTTAAATTCTTTGCTGAAATAAGTTAAAAGTGCTTCTGACAAATGGCATTAAAAACTTCTTCCGAATAATAGCAACGGTGCAGACGCTCAAGAGTCACTTTATTGTTCCGCACATTTCGTTCCCAGGACTAAGCCAACCCTCTGCTTCTCTCCTCGCCTCCACCAGAGGTCGTTAGGTACCATAATGGCGACTGGAAGGTTTCTCTCATCTCGCAAACAGTTTCACCGAAGAGAAACGATACTCGGGAGCAAATTCCTCCGAAAAAGAAAAGGTATGAGCCCTCCCCCCCCACCCCTTCCACCTCCTCACCCCTCCATTCCTTTCAAGTTTGAGGATTTGAACTGACTTGGACCGAAAATGTATAACCAGAGCGGTGAGGAGTGAGAGGAATTTTTCGGACGTTCACGAGAATCAGGGAGTCGAGAAGAAGTTTTTATTTTATTTTTTCCCCCGAACGATTAAGGGTTTCGAGTTGGTAAGGTGAAACTGTTACGGCTGCTGCTGTTGCTCGAGCTGCAGGCGCGTCGGGAGGAGAAACTACACCGCCGGGCTTTGGTCAGTTGATACAAACCATCACTGGTCAGCTTCTTCGTCAGTCGAAGAGCATCAGTGAGAAGAGATATCCGTAAACGTGGCGCCTCCGCGCAAGGTCCTCCAACCCCCCCACCCCTACTCAACCCTTTTTTGACGTAGTTACCTCCCAGGCAAGCGGGGAAAAAAATATCTGCCACTCATTCCCAGAAGGCCCAGAAAGGGAGCCCAAACGGGCCAGTTCAACAAGTGAGGGAGAAAAAAGTGAGGAAGAGCAGAAGCAGGAACATCGCAAGCCAGCAAGAGCAGAAGCAAGAGCAACATCAAGCCGAGGAGAACAAGAGCGAAGCTAAACTGTGAGGTCACTTTTGTGGCATTCTCTGGTCAGCTCATGGGAGGGCCCTGGGGCGCCGCTAGTCCGCCGCTAACCCGCTTCTCGCCAGCTACCACCTCCTATCCACTCCAAGAAACCCATGAAAAACAGTTTTACGAAGTTTATACTTAACGAAAAAAAAAATAATAAAAAATCGCAGGCGCTGAAGAACAGACCGCAGAGTCTGTTGAACCCCTCTGGGCGACTCTACTCTCTTGGACCTTTTTTTTTTTCCTTTTTTTTTTATCGTCGTTATGACTTTTGTTTTTATGGCTTCGTTCAGTGTGCAAAGCTCTCGAGGCTTTTCGGGACTTGATGCGAGAAGAATCCTCGAGATATGGCTCTGCGTTTTATTGCAATGCTGGAATGAGGCAGTTTCGTTGATTGACGTTGAATTAATGGATATCATAAAAGGCAATTTAGTGCATTTTTTTGATGACACTGATCGCGCGTTGTGCAAGTGTCATCCAACCGTGGATCACACAGACTTAAGGGTACATTTTGGTGATAAATTATCAGAAAAATTTAATTTGTTGATTGAATATAAAATTTAAAAATATTTTATTACGATCAAACGATTTGACATTCGAATGTTTATTATTCTATAAATGGGCTATTCGATCAGATGACTTAATTTTTCTTTGCGCCATTAAACTGTCCCTTGAGGGATGATTTTCAAGCTCGGAAATAATAAAAAAATCATTTACGATTTCACTATTTATTTTGGTGATTTGGCAACCCTTGTTTTTTCTACTCAGCCTTCTGACATCAAATATGCGAACTCCGTATATAAATCATATAATTGAATTCAAGGGTACATTTTGGTAAAAATATTTTATTACGATCAAACGATTTGACATTCGAATGTTTATTATTCTATAAATGGCCTATTCGATCAGATGACTTAATTTTTCTTTGCGCCATTAAACTGTCCCTTGAGGGATGATTTTCAAGCTCGGAAATAATAAAAAATTCATTTACGATTTCACTATTTATTTTGGTGATTTGGCAACCCTTATTTTTTCTACTCAGCCTTCTGACATCAAATATGCGAACTCCGTATATAAATCATATAATTGAATTCAAGGGTACATTTTGGTAAAAATATTTTATTACGATCAAATGATGTGACATTCGAATGTTTATTATTCTATAAATGGCCTATTCGATCAGATGACTTAATTTTTCTTTGCGCCATTAAACTGTCCCTTGAGGGATGATTTTCAAGCTCGGAAATAATAAAAAATTCATTTACGATTTCACTATTTATTTTGGTGATTTGGCAACCCTTGTTTTTTCTACTCACCCTTCTGACATCAAATATACAAACTCCATAGTTAAATCGTATATTTTAATTCAAGGGTACATTTTGGTAAAAATATTTTATTACGATCAAACCATGTGACATTCGAATGTTTATTATTCTATAAATGACCTATTCGATCAGATGACTTAATTTTTCTTTGCGCCATTAAACTGTCCCTTGAGGGATGATTTTCAAGCTCGGAAACAATAAAAAAATCATTTACGATTTCACTATTTATTTTGGCAATTTGGCAACCCTTGTTTTTTCTACTCACCCTTCTGACATCAAATATACAAACTCCATAGTTAAATCGTATATTTTAATTCAAGGGTACATTTTGGTAAAAATATTTTATTACGATCAAACCATGTGACATTCGAATGTTTATTATTCTATAAATGGCCTATTCGATCAGATGACTTAATTTTTCTTTGCGCCATTAAACTGTCCCTTGAGGGATGATTTTCAAGCTCGGAAATAATAAAAAATTCATTTACGATTTCACTATTTATTTTGGCAATTTGGCAACCCTTGTTTTTTCTACTCACCCTTCTGACATCAAATATACAAACTCCATAGTTAAATCGTATATTTTAATTCAAGGGTACATTTTGGTAAAAATATTTTATTACGATCAAACCATGTGACATTCGAATGTTTATTATTCTATAAATGGCCTATTCGATCAGATGACTTAATTTTTCTTTGCGCCATTAAACTGTCCCTTGAGGGATGATTTTCAAGCTCGGAAATAATAAAAAATTCATTTACGATTTCACTATTTATTTTGGTGATTTGGCAACCCTTGTTTTTTCTACTCACCCTTCTGACATCAAATATACAAACTAAATAGTTAAATCGTATATTTTAATTCAACCAATTATTATCTTGATTGAGGTGAAAATACGACTTTTGCCATTTGACTCGGAAAAGGGGAAAGGACGAACTGGTAGAATTTGTGGTGTTATATCGTATATATATACACGCTCGTAAAAGCACCGAAGAAGAAAACGAGCCTGGCACACCACATTTGACTTGGGACTCATTTTTTCGCTGACTCTCTCGTACCCACTTCGTCATTTCTCTGCTTAAAGTCGACTCTTACCTACGCTCGTCTTGTCTTATAGTATAATACAGAAAGGCTCGTAGTATAATAACGACGAGCGAAAATGTTATTAGCCCGAGCACGTACTCGAACCTATATAGTTGCGGAGGTGGACGAACGACCAGAGGAAACTGCTGGCGCTCCTGCTGATCTTTGAGCAGCTCTGTTTATGTTTTATGTGTATATCTATGTCTGTGTGTATGCACCGAGATAATTAACGCATCAAGTTGTGAAACGTGTGTATACTCCTTATCGAGAAAGGTTCAACTCTCTCTCTCTCTCTCTCTCTCTCTCTCTCTCTCTCTCTTTCTCTCTCTCTCTTTCTCCCTCCCTCTTTCTCTCTCTCTCTCCCTCTCTCTTTCTCTCTCATGCCTGCTTAATTATGTACACGACTTGTCGCTACTACCAGCTATCCCGTCGTCTCTCGCCTTGTCAGGAATTACGAAGATATATATATATTAACAAATGTATGGAACACACAACTAGGGAATTTTATTTGAATTCTTGTATCGTTGATTATAATAATAAAATTGCTAATTGGAGAGATGAATTAACGATGCTGGGACTCAAATCAGTGCTAATATGACTGCGGGATGAGCTTTGAATTTGACAGGATGCTTAAAAATGTCAAATTATGAGGGACATCAATATCATATTTTGCAAAAGTTAGGACTCTCTCAGGGTGTATATATATATAGCCACTTTTTTTTTTCATCTTTTATTAGCGCTGAATGAGATTTTTTATGGGGAGAAAAGTGCAATGATTTTTTTTTTCTTCTGCGGTGCTCAAAATTTTGGGATAATATTGAGTAATTGCGTTAAGATGTGACAAAAAATAAATAAATAAAATGCATCTCAAGTGTAACGACAATAAAGCTGAACTTTTTTTTTGTCGTTGCATATCGTACAGAGAAATTACAAGAAAATAGATGAAAAAATATGACAAGTGTTGGAAAAATTAAAGCAGGTGTGGTGTCAAAGGTCGCCGCTCTCTCTCTCTCTCTCTTTCTCTCTGTCACCCCAGGGGTCGCTTCACACGGACCCCTTTGTCACCGAACAAACGAAATAGGCGTCGACTCTGACCACCATCCCTTTATTCCGGAAATAATAGGCCGAAAATGCAACGAAGAATAGAAAAAAAAAAAAAAAAAAAGAATTTTGATGTTGCTGCAGGTCGGGAAAGGACTTAAATATATTGTGAAAAATCGGAGTATTATGGGAAAAGAGAAAGCGATGAGCACGAATATTCCGTAAAAGAGAATCGCAGCTCTAATAAGAGCAACTTGTCATAAAATCCTCCACTCTGGCCACTCTCTCCACTTTGACCTTTTCGGGGTCAAATAAAATTATATTTTTAAGCTTGAACGTGATCTCGGATATTTTTCAATTTCTCAATGAAATCTCTCAAGTATTCTTTTATTTTTCATATTTTTCACATTAAATTTTCAAAATAGAAAAAAAAAAAAAAAAATTACATTTTTAAAAAACTTAGTTATTCCATTAAAAAAATAACGAAAAAAAATGAGCACGAATGAAAATGAGCAAAGATGAGCACGAATACTCCGTAAAAGAGGATCGCAGCTCTAATAAGTGCAACTTGTCATAAAATCCTCCACTCTGGCGGAAACTTTGACTTTTTCGGGGTCATTTTATTTGACCCCGAAAAAGTCAAAGTTTCCGTCAGACATTTTTAAAAAACTTAGTTATTCGATTAAAAAAATAACAAAAAAAAAATTATAAAATCGGAATATATAATGGGGGATAAAAAAAAAAGTCAGCATAATGATAAAATGCTGTGGTTAAGCGGAAATTTAACTTTTTTCGGTTTTTTTACCACCTTAATTTTCATAAATAGTCAAAAATCTGTCGTTTATTTTTTATTATTTAAGTATTTGTTGAAAAAAAAATATTATGTATCCAAAAGATGTTTTGTATTGAAAATGGACGGGGAGAGACGCTATAAAGCAATCGAGGAGGAGACAAACGCGAAATTTTTTTTCGTCTCTCGCTGTGGTCGACAACGTAAGGACGATATACTTTTGCGTGGGTGTATCCTGGACGCACACGTAACGTTAGAACATGAAACAACGACGATCCTGCGGAAAGGGGAGTAGAGGGGGAGAGATGAGGCGACCAGGTCGCCCTCTGTGGTTCTCGCTAACGCATGGGATTTTGTGTCGCGGCGGGCGGCGTACTTTGTAACAACTCGCGGATCTTTTTGACTCGATTAATCTTTTGCCGATATGCTATACATCCGCCCAAGCACCGACTCGGCTCGATTTATATTTAAAAAAAAATATAAAAATATCTCTCATAGAGAAAAAAAATCTTCCCTTTGGAAAGAAATAATACGTTTTTTGGAAATTTTTGTGTTGCTTTTTTTCAGGTCAAATACGAATGAATAATTTTTCTGAGGGCCTTAAGATTAGTAAAAAAAATCGAATTTGTTGAAAAAATTTAATTTTCTTATTGAAAAATATATAATTAAAGTTGGGGTGTTGGGCCCACGTGAGGGTTCACAAATTATTTTTTTACGCCATCAAATTCGCCATGCTCGCTTTATTATGATCCTTTTTAATATTTTCTAAAAATGCGTTAATCATCCTCGAACAAAAATAAGATTTGTCTCAAAACCCTTCAATTTCTCATATTTCCATTCCAAATCTCTCATCCAGGAGGAAAAAAAAATTCTTACCTTTGGATAGAAATAATACATTTTTTGGAAATTTTTGTGTTGCTTTTTTTCGGGTCAAATACGAATGAATAATTTTTCTGAGGGCCTTAAGATTAGTAAAAAAAATCGAATTTGTTGAAAAAAATTAATTTTCTTATTGAAAAATATATAATTAAAGTTGGGGTGTTGGGCCCACGTGAGGGTTCACAAATTATTTTTTTACGCCAGCAACGGAGGGTCAAATTCGCCATGCTCGCTTTATTATGATCCTTTTTAATATTTTCTAAAAATGCGTTAATCATCCTCGAACAAAAATAAGATTTGTCTCAAAACCCTTCAATTTCTCATATTTCCATTCCAAATCTCTCATCCAGGAGGAAAAAAAAATTCTTACCTTTGGATAGAAATAATACATTTTTTGGAAATTTTTATGTTGCTTTTTTTCGGGTCAAATACGAATGAATAATTTTTCTGAGGGCCTTAAGATTAATAAAAAAATCGAATTTGTTGAAAAAAATTATTTTTTTTATTGAAAAATATATAATTAAAGTTGGAGTGTTGGGCCCACGTGAGGGTTCACAAATTATTTTTTTACGCCAGCAACGGAGGGTCAAATTCGCCATGCTCGCTTTATTATGATCCTTTTTAATATTTTCTAAAAATGCGTTAATCATCCTCGAACAAAAATAAGATTTCTCTTAAAACCCTTCAATTCTTCAGATTTGGATTCCCCTTCAACTTCCAGTATTCATTATTTTGCCACAGCTTTTCCGTCACTCTTAGGCTTCCCCATAATGCAGACGATCCCCTGTTTGACGTTGTGCAATGAGGATGCAAATTTTCAGTGCTCAAGAAATGCATGCAAACCCAGAAGGGACTTGAGAGAGATCGCCCTTGACGAGCGTTGCAATAAGTCTCGAAAAAAGTTTCGATGTCGGCTCATTACCGGCAATTGTTGCGACCTTATGGCGCCCCGTCGCTTCCACCCGGGGTACCAGGTTTCTTCCTTTCTTGTATATATATATAACGAAGAAACTTGGAACTATATATATGTATATATATATATACAGTGCAGAGAGAAAAGGCCACAGTCCTCATATAAACGGACACTTCTCGCTTCTGCCATCACAGTTTAATTTAATTCCTCAATCAATCATTATTTTCATCGATTCTATCGCCCACCTCGACTCATTTTAACCCGAGCACTTCTCGCGGGTCAATTCTCAAATTTTCCTGTTTTCTATTTTTTTTTTTGTTCCACTAATATTTAGGGTCAGACCGAAAAATTGACTACCAAGTTGATAGGTCAAAGTAATCTTCGTCCAAAAATGATAATTATTTAACGTTAAAATTTGGGCCCAGAGTTACGAAAGCCCCGAAGAACTCGGATCAGACAGCGAGTAGACAAAACTCGCGGGAACCACTTAAGAAATACTTTTGTGAATATTATTCACGCTCAATTCTCGTTTTCTCTCTCATGCTTAAGGCATCCTCTCTTTTGTTTCTTTCTCACTTGACGGGCCCCAAAGGATATTTCCAAGAAACAATCTGTTACAGCGTTTGGTCAGTCCCACTCTGTATGGGCAACATGAATGGCGAAACGTAAAAATATTCTGAGAGTTCCCACGTGGCAAAGTGAATGAGAAGTCTCAGAGGCAACGACGACGACGACGGCGACGACGACGACAACGACGTACGCGCTGACCACTTGCTTGGGTGGGGGGAGGGGACGCGCGCAGTTTGGAGTAGGGGAAAAATGGGCCCAGAGGCGACGCGCGCGGCTCACGCTCGAGAAAAAAAAATAAAGGGAGGGGGAAGGAATCACCAGAGTTCCTCATCTCACCACCGACACAGCGATGCGAGAATAAAAATAATAATAAAAAAAAAGAGTAAGACGAAAGGGAAGAAGAAAGAAGAAGAAGAGGAATGATTCGTCGCGGAGTACGATTTTCAACGAAGCCAATTATTAGATGGGACTTGGGAGCTCGCGTGGGAAGGGGATGTGCTCAGACCCGAAGAATCGTAGCCTAGCCCAGAGGGTCCCATCGAACAACAAAGGACAACTTTGCTTCGATCCTTCCTCAAAGATTAACCGAGAACATTGAGGACTTTTTTTTCATTCTTGCTCAGGCCCTAATACGAAATCATTTAACTCTACAATCGCACAGACAATGAACCGTGTAAAAAGAGTCAAAAGTCCAACAGAAAGATGTCAATAAAATTCACTAGAACTTGAATGCTTCCATGAGAAGTTTTCCATACTGTTAACTATATAATTTAAAATCAATCATTAACTTTGGTCATTCTTTTTGATCATCTTGCAATTCACTATAAATTGCATATGATTGTGGGGAGATTTATGTGGACAATTTTGCTTCCATCCTTCCTGAAGGATGAGCAGGGACGTTAAGGACTTTTTTCACCCTTGCTGAGGGCCTTGCACGAATTTATTAAGCTCTTCAATTGCAGGCTCAATGATTCCAGCAAAAAACGTTAAAGAGTATGACGCTATCCACTGAATTTGTCAATCATTAACGTTGGTCATTCTTTTTGATCATCTTGCAATTCATTATAAATTGCATATGATTGTGGGGAGATTTATGTGGACAATTTTGCTTCGGTCTTTCCTGAAGAATGAGCAGGGACATTAAGGACCTTTTTCACCCTTGCTGAGGGCATGGTACGAATTACGAAGTACGAGTACGAGGTACGAATTCGATCGTCATTTAATTCTCTTCTATCATCATTGAATTCTCTTCGATCATCATATTTATTATTTATTTATTTATTTCACATTATCAGAATGCTGCGAGATGAAGTGGAAGATGGGAAAGAATAAAAGGAGACGAGTGTATGAAAAACAAGACGAAGAAAACACGGCTATATGGTCGCGCAGAGAGACGCGTTGTACAACAAGAGGAGAGCACCAGCATCACCAGTCCAAGAGGTAGAGGTCATCGGGGCTTCAAAGAGACAATTAATGTGCCGCCTGTGTGTGCTGGTCTCTCACAATGCTTTCGTAGCGATGCTCCATTGTCAAAGGGTACAAGCCGACCCGCGAGTGTGTGTCTCTCGATCCTCAACCAAGAAGGAATGGCCATTCCTTGAGCAGTGCATAAAAGCTCTCTTTCTCTTCCTTTATCTTTCTCTTTTTTCTCTTCCTTTATCTTTCTCTTTTTTCTCTCTCTCTCTCTCTCTCTCTCTCTCTCTCTCTCTCTCTCTCTCTCTCTCTCTCTCTCTCTCTCTCTCTCTACCAGCAACCATGCATGTCCGATGACGAGCAAGGGTCCTTTAGCTGTTTTATATATATGATACGGTGGCGCGGCCAAGTCCAAAGTTGGATGAGCATTCTTTGGAAAGTCATCGAGCCCATCTGTCACGATAAATGATTTTTCATTTCCATCCATTTTATTTTTACCTTTCGACCAATGCCAGAGGGAAATCGATACAATCGACAATGACAATTTTCCAATAGATGATATCAACAGTATTCGAGGGAGAATTATTCAAAGAACATTGATCGTCATTAACAAATGATTGGCAATGAGAATGTTATTCATTCCCAAGAAACAGCTCAATTTTAGTGTAATTTTAACCCTTTACGTACAAACGTGTCTGGTCCATTCAATTTATCTCCCCAATTATTGATTATTCTTCGATAATTAATTGATGGTAAACTTATTTTTTTTTTCCATAAATGAACTAAAGCCACTTATTCTACAAAGTTCAAAGTATATTTACAAATTTTTAAGGATTTTTATAACGACTTTGAATAGGGAGAAAAGGTCGTCAAACTCAAAAGAGCCATTTTTATATGGATCAGGTGCCCTTTTTTTCACACAGTATGGAAAGGATTAAGAATAATCTTCCTTTGCAACAACTACTCGAATGGACCACTTTGCTGAGATTTTTTTTAACTCGTCCCTTTAACGAAGGAATTTGTTAAAACGACGAGACTGACGAAGAACTTTTAAAATAGACTCAACTATAAATTATAAAATTGTAAAATGTCATCGAGAAATATCATTCGTGTTCTCTTCATACTCTTTTGTCGAATCTTTCGAAACAAAAGATGTTTGAGTTGCAAGTTTACGAAGACGAGTCCTGGGCTTTTGGATTCTGAATTATGGTCGATATCGAGGACAAGCTTATACCGCCGATAATTAACGCCGTCGTACCCCGTTCTTCTACTAGCGGGGTCCCGTTGTCACACATGTGTGCTTGTGCTTGTGTGTGTGTCTCGAAGCCCGCATGGAATTCAAACTTTATGTCGGTGGGTATCATAAAACGCGTGACGGCATAAGAATTAGGACGACGGGAGTCGGCCGCAGGGGCTCCTGCTTACCAGCTTATAATTCTGCATATACACACACATATATATATATATATATATATATACACAACACACGTTTAAGGATCGCGAGAGATGACCAGAGTTAAGCAAGAGAAATAGATTATGCAGCGCTTGGGCCCAGGTCAGCAAAAGGCTCCACAGCGCCAAGAGAGTGAAATGTAGATGAGTAATTTCTCTCTTCTCTCGCGAGCTTCTTAGCTGTGTGTGCGCGTGCACCGCGTGTTGAGACGAGGGTGTCGCGAATCCCCGCTGTGACTTGATGGCCTCATCTAGGCCTAGGGATCTCTCGCGATGCGAAGGACCAAACGATGCGATTTTTGCCCTGGCACCACCTGTATAATTATATACCTTTGTCCCGGAAACCATTTCCAACGAGACGTTCATCTTTTCAAACTCCTCGATGCATAACAATTGTCTTTTAAACAAAATAACAACAAAAACAAAATATGCTGAAACCTTTGATTTCGATAATTAAAATGACTAATTACAATTTGGGTCCGTCCTTGAATCGAAAGAAAAACCATTCCGTTATTAACGGAATGGTTTTTCGACCTCCAAGCAGACGGCAAAAAGAGTTCTTGGCAGTGCCAAAAAGAGTTCTTGGCACTGCCAAAAAAATTCTTGGCACTGCCATAAACAATTCTTGGCACTGCCAATAAAAGTTCTTGGCACTGCCAAAAACAATTCCTATCACTGCCAAAAACAATTCTTGGCACTGCCAATAAAAGTTCTTGGCACTGCCAAAAACAATTCCTATCACTGCCAAAAACAATTCTTGGCACTGCCAATAAAAGTTTTTGGCACTGCCAAAAACAATTCTTGGCACTGCCAAAAACAATTCCTATCACTGCCAAAAATACTTCTTGGCACTGCCAAAAACAATTCCTATCACTGCCAAAAATAATTCTTGGCACTGCCAAAAACAATTCTTGGCACTGCCAAAAACAATTCCTATCACTGCCAAAAATACTTCTTGGCACTGCTAAAAACAATTCCTATCACTGCCAAAAATAATTCTTGGCACTGCCAAAAACAATTCTTGACACTGCCAAAAAAAAATCATGGCACTGCCAAAAAAAAATCTTGGCACTGTCAAAATCAATTCTTGACACTGCCAAAAAAAATTCTTGGCACTGTCAAAATCAATTCTTGACACTGCCAAAAACAATTCTTGACACTGCCAAAAACAATTCTTGACACTGCCAAAAAAAAATCATGGCACTGCCAAAAAAAATTCTTGGCACTGTCAAAAACAATTCATGGCACTGTCAAAAACAATTCTAGGTATGCTCGTGGTTATTGGTCCGTAAACATTTGATGAAGACTCGATGATCATTCGAGCTCATGAAATCAAATCAGTAAATCTCGTACTTAATTCAATATTTTGGCAACGAAATTTTCCTCCTCATTCCGCTTTACGATATCTCGAGCACGAGAAAAACGAATTCGTACAGTGCGCACGCGAGGAACGAGAAAAGGAGAGAAAACCTGTAAGAGCAGTCCAGAAGCAGCAAATCACCAGGTTCTCCGCGATCGATTCCCCGGGTCTAGACTTTCACGGACGCGCCGTATAAGTTATGGCCAGCCGAATAATTACACGGTCCCGCTCTCTCTCTCTCTCTCTCTCTCTCTCTCTCCCTCGCTTTCTTGCTTCTCCCTCGCTTTCTTGGTCGAAGCTCGCGTTGTGGTCAGGCCCGCGGAGGCAAAAGACAATTTTACACAGCGGGATATCGAAAACCTTGGAGGCGAACGCGCGAGAACGTAGGATATATTATAAAGGGCAGCAACTTTTCGGGCCACCTCTTTGCTTCTGCCTAGCTCCGGGCAACTTTTTTAAAAATTGACAGACATCCCCCTCACCCCCGCCCCGGCCCCCGGCCCCACCAACCCCGCCAATGTATCTTCTGCATCCGTCAACTTTCTCCCACGCCGAGAGAATCATCAGCACGAGCTCTCTCTCTCTCTCTCTCTCTCTCTCTCTCTCTCTCTCTCTCGCTATTTCTTGTTCGTAATGCTTCATTAGCCCTTGAGAAAAGTGCGCACGCACACCAACTTTTTTATATATGTAAATGAGCCAATGGAGAAAGCTAATTACTCAAACTCTTTGCAAAAATCACAAAATGGATTCTCCACCGATCTGGCAGAGGGAAAAAAAAAACAAAAAAAAAAGGAAGAGTGTAACTGTTGAGTATTTTGTAGCGGACGCGTCTCAGGAGTCCTTCGTTACCTCGCGAATGAACCTCATTGTCTCTTCTCCTCTTGTACGTCAAGAGGCCCAGAAAAAAAAACAGAAAAAAAATTATTAATCGTTCCTCGGAGGCTGGAAACTGCTGGAAAAAAAAAAAAAGAAAAAGAAAAAAGGGCTGAAGAAGAAAATGCCGGCAGCTACTCCGCCTTTCTCGATGTCCTGATGGCGTTGTATTATAGACTTTGATATATATATAGAGAGAGAGAGAGAGAAGCTCAGGTAGCTGGAAACGGAATCCTTTGACCTTTACCCGCTGGTCCTCGTTCTTCCCTCCACCCCCCCCCCCTCCGGACTCCCCTTCCGACCTGAGGGGTAGAGAAAGAGGAAAGAAGACATACGTTTAAGTATGTCGGTCCGTCTGTTCATCTCTCAGAGGATACTTCTGTGTGCGAGCCTCGAGTGCTCCAAGTCGAATTCCAAGTTCCAGAGAAGGACGAGAGACTCACATAGCGCAGTGAGCAGCTTCTTCTTCTTCTTCAAAACGGGCGGAGCTATTCGTTTTTAGAGGGCCCAGTGGAGAGCCACCGAAAGAATGGTTAGAATTAATAAGTGACATCTTGAAAAGAAGAAGGCCCCCCCATACGCCCCTTACAATCGGCCTCTATGTGGCAACCCCGAGGCGTGCGTGAGATGATTTCTCTCTCTCTCTTTTTCTCTCTCTTTATCTCCCTCTCTTTTTCTCTCTCTCTTTCTCTATATCCCCCCCCCCCCCACTCTCTCCCTCTCTTTCTCTCTCTCTCTCTCTAGCTCTCTCTATCTCCCTTGCCCTTTTTGCTTTGTTCTCTCGCCCTCCCTCCTCCTTTAGGTCCCTTTTCTTATATACTTTACACACTAGACATTATTTCACGAGAATGGCACGAGACCCAACTCAGAAAACCCCCTAACCACAATCAACAGCTTTCCTCGCCTCTTCTGTGTAGCCTATCCTACCGTATTATAAGCTTTTATTCGCTCTTTTAGAAAACTCATTCTTTTTTTCTTATAGCTATATGTGTTAGAAAGGAATTGAATGATGACTGATCGTTTTCGCCAGGGGTGGAAAAAAAATTAAATTATGGTAAAATGGGAAAATTTTGTATTTTTACGAGTAGCATTTTACCAGTGAAATTTATCCCGATTTTTATTCTAGATGGTAAATTGAAAAATTTAATATTTTTACAAGTACCATTTTACCAGCAAAATTTATCCCGATTTTATTCTAGATGGTAAAATGAAAAATTTGGTATTTCAACAAGGACCATTTTACCAGCAAAATTTATCCTGATTTTATTCTAGATGGTAAAATGAAAAATTTGATATTTTTACAAGTACCATTTTACCAGCAAAATTTATCCCGATTTTTATTCTAGATGGTAAAATGAAAAATTTGGTATTTCAACAAGGACCATTTTACCAGCAAAATTTATCCTGATTTTATTCTAGATGGTAAAATGAAAAATTTGGTATTTCAACAAGGACCATTTTACCAGCAAAATTTATCCTGATTTTTATTCTAGATGGTAAAATGAAAAATTTGGTATTTTTACAAGTACCATTTTACCAGCAAAATTTATCCCGATTTTATTCTAGATGGTAAAATGAAAAATTTGGTATTTCAACAAGGACCATTTTACCAGCAAAATTTATCCTGATTTTTATTCTAGATGGTAAAATGAAAAATTTGGTATTTTTACAAGTACCATTTTACCAGCAAAATTTATCCCGATTTTATTCTAGATGGTAAAATGAAAAATTTGATATTTTTACAAGTACCATTTTACCAGCAAAATTTATCCCGATTTTTGTTCTAGATGGTAAAATGAAAAATTTGGTATTTTTACAAGTACCATTTTACCAGCAAAATTTATCCCGATTTTTATTCTAGATGGTAAAATGAAAAATTTGATATTTTTACAAGTACCATTTTACCAGCAAAATTTATCCCGATTTTTGTTCTAGATGATAAAATGGGAAATTTGGTATTTTTACAAGTACCATTTTACCAGCAAAATTTATCCCGATTTTATTCTAGATGGTAAAATGAAAAATTTGATATTTTTACAAGTACAATTTTACCAGCAAAATTTATCCCGATTTTTATTCTAGATGGTAAAATGAAAAATTTGATATTTTTACAAGTACCATTTTACCAGCAAAATTTATCCCGATTTTATTCTAGATGGTAAAATGAAAAATTTGGTATTTCAACAAGGACCATTTTACCAGCAAAATTTATCCTGATTTTTATTCTAGATGGTAAAATGAAAAATTTGGTATTTTTACAAGTACCATTTTACCAGCAAAATTTATCCCGATTTTATTCTAGATGGTAAAATGAAAAATTTGGTATTTCAACAAGGACCATTTTACCAGCAAAATTTATCCTGATTTTTATTCTAGATGGTAAAATGAAAAATTTGGTATTTTTACAAGTACCATTTTACCAGCAAAATTTATCCCGATTTTATTCTAGATGGTAAAATGAAAAATTTGATATTTTTACAAGTACAATTTTACCAGCAAAATTTATCCCGATTTTTATTCTAGATGGTAAAATGAAAAATTTGATATTTTTACAAGTACCATTTTACCAGCAAAATTTATCCCGATTTTATGCTAGATGGTAAAATGAAAAATTTGGTATTTTTACAAGTACCATTTTACCAGCAAAATTTATCCCGATTTTATTCTAGATGGTAAAATGAAAAATTTGATATTTTTACAAGTACCATTTTACCAGCAAAATTTATCCCGATTTTATGCTAGATGGTAAAATGAAAAATTTGGTATTTTTACAAGTACCATTTTACCAGCAAAATTTATCCCGATTTTATTCTAGATGGTAAAATGAAAAATTTGATATTTTTACAAGTACCATTTTACCAGCAAAATTTATCCCGATTTTATGCTAGATGGTAAAATGAAAAATTTGGTATTTTTACAAGTACCATTTTACCAGCAAAATTTATCCCGATTTTTATTCTAGATGGTAAAATGAAAAATTGGATATTTTTACAAGTACCATTTTACCAGCAAAACCTAACTCTTTTTTTCTTCTCTAGACAAATGGCAAAGTTAGTAGATTCTCGTACGTTTGAAGACAGGAGCTCATATATGCCTTTTATGACGTTTCAAGATATGAAACGCGTGCTTGGTGCACGCGCGGTTAATTGACCGTATAGGAATGATTCACGGTGATTATCGATTGAAAGCGGTTTAAGAACGAAGAGAGAGAGATAGAGAGAGAGAGAGAGAGAGAGCCGCCTCTGATTGATATGTACAAGGCAAACATCCTCAGGGAGGATCGATAGATCGGCCAGATCATCCTGTAATTACCGAAGAGGAGCACAAGCACTCTGATTCTCCGGTTGGTGCGTGCCGAGTATTTCTCGCGGTAAAATGAGGTAGCCCAACATTTTCTCGTTCGAGCTACTCATCGGCCCTTCATTATCCAAGATCCATCAATCGATGCAAAAATTTCATCCACACGATCGGAAGCAAAATTTATAAAATTCCTTGCACCGAGTGGGTGCGTGTGTGCGAGGGCGTCTTCATTACAATGAAAATTTTCGAGTATCATGCAAATTGATAACTGGCCATTTTTGAGAGGTGGGGGGGTGGGGGGTAAATGATCAAGAAGAGTTTAAAAGGATAATTGCCAACCGCTGTGCCGTTTACCCGCGTATATTCACGCATATGTTGGCTTGCGAGAATGAAAGAAAAATAAGAGAGAGAAGAGTCCAAAGCGATGAAACCATTCGTAATGGGGTCCGTTTTTTTTATCCTCGCAGGGCTCCTCTCTCTCTCTCTCTCTCTCTCCCTCACTCACCTGAACCTTCGGCACAGCGGGGTGTCGCGAAGCCCTCGACGAAAAAAAATATAAGTAGCAAGTCCACTCCACCCACTTTGGGATATATGCTGTGGGACTCGAATCCTTTTGGAAATATAAAGAAGAAATAGAGACAGAAGAGAGAATGCTCTTCAGCTCGTTACAGACAACTACCACAAGATGGCCATATAACCACCACCAATCTTCACCCCGTCATTCTTATGTTCCAACATGTGTGCTACTTTTCGTTTGCTTTTCATACTTGGAGGATCCAGTCAAAATTTAAGTTGTCCTATACATATGGAGGACTTTACACTTGTATGTATATATACATATATATATATATATATATATGCATATAGCGTTTATACGCTATATGCATTATATAGAAGCCGCCCTCGACCAACCATGAAACATTCATAAATTATTTTTAGGAAAAAAGGAGGAAAAGTATTTCCAATTACAGTTTTTTGTGAAGGGTTGCCGCGGGCCACACAGCAGGGGGTCCGCTTAATGGCGACCCGTGCGCCCACCGTTACCTCTCGATGCTTCCTATCCTCCACCTCTTCTTCATCTTGGTCTTCTTGGTCCTCTTCTTCTTCATCTTCTTGGTCTTCTTCTTCTTCTTCTTCCTCTTCGTACCCGAATGCCTTCTGATTTTTGCTCTCGACCTTTTGCACACCTCCTTCATTCATTTTGGGTCTTCTTCAAGATCCGCCGACAATGATGAACTTGCCCCTTTATTTCTTCCTCGTCGTCATCTACCCTCGTCAGCAACCCCCACCTTTTACATCCACCTGGCGCATATCAACCCTTTCGTTATACGCTCTTTCTTCTTTCTCCGACCATCCAGACGATTATATATACATATACATATATATATTGTGTATGGAGTGACTCAAAAAGACACGCGTAAGTTTCAGGCTGGCCTAGTTGTCCAGAAAACGATCTCGGATATAAATGATTCGATCGGTTTCGAGTTGCCTTAACGACGGGTGATCTTGTTCCTCAAAAAATTCATGCTGTGGCTTTCGTTCTTTAGAATTTAGCTCTTGCTTGTCGCGTGAGTTTTTTTTTCCTCTGTCTCTGGCTCTGCCATGACAACGGACTTGGAGAAGGACAAGATGGAGGACGGGAGACCAGACATATATCCCCGGCAGCGACAGATTCTGCGCGCCTTCTCTCTCTCTCTCTCTGTGTGTGCTCTCCATTTACGATCGACTTAACAACCGTTTAAATTACAGCTCGAGTCTCTCGGTACCCCAAAGAGTTGAACCTCGACGACCCGCTGGAATGACCTCTTACATCCACTTTCGATATTTATTTATTTATTTTTACTTTATCTGAATCCTCATTCAAACTCCACTTGGCCACTCTCTCGGCCAGGGAGACCCTCATATTTTTCTTATAATTTAATCTATATGACTCAATTGGTATCTGATTAATTTTTCACATTGTTTTCTTGAGGGCACCAAAGTATTACGCTTTAGAAAATGGGTAGAAGGAATATTTTCTTCAGCCTTTCTGCATTGCGAAGTAAAAGTTTGAAAATGTCTGGAACCACGTCCGAAAAACTACCTAAAAGAGTCGAATGTGCTAAAAAAAAAAGCTTAAGGCTAAAAAGAACCGGAGAGAATGCACGTACATAATATTTCGGGCTTATAGAAGCCAAGAGAGTTGGGGATTCAGAGCGCCCCGTTCGTATTGCCCTGGGCAACAAGCGAGCTTTATTGGTCCCCTACCGGCACTCCAACCTTTCTGGATCTAAACTGCATTTGGTTACTTTTTGGTGCATAAGGACCAAAATGTTTGCGTGTAATCGAATCTACTAGGGTCTAACGAGTGTCCAGTGGAATTTAGTAATATTTATTGAGAGGAAAGTAGGGTAAAACTTTGAAAGTGTCTGGAACCACGTCCCAAAAAGTACCTAAAAGAGTCGAATATGCTAAAAAAAAAAGCTTAAGGCTAAAAAGAACCGGAGAGAATGCACGTACATAATATTTTGGGCTTATAGAAGCCAAGAGAGTTGGGGATTCAGAGCGCCCCGTTCGTATTGCCCTGGGCAACAAGCGAGCTTTATTGGTCCCCTACCGGCACTCCAACCTTTCTGGATCTAAACTGCATTTGGTTACTTTTTGGTGCATAAGGACCAAAATGTTTGCGTGTAATCGAATCTACTAGGGTCTAACGAGTGTCCAGTGGAATTTAGTAATATTTATTGAGAGGAAAGTAGGGTAAAACTTTGAAAGTGTCTGGAACCACGTCCCAAAAAGTACCTAAAAGAGTCGAATATGCTAAAAAAAAAAGCTTAAGGCTAAAAAGAACCGGAGAGAATGCACGTACATAATATTTTGGGCTTATAGAAGCGAAGAGAGTTGGGGATTCAGAGCGCCCCGTTCGTGTATCGCCGTGGGCAACAAGCGAGCTTTCTTGGTCCCCTGCCGGCACTCAAACCTTTCTGGATCTAAACTGCATGTGGTTACTTTTTCGTGCATAAGGACCAAAATGTTTACGTGTAATCGAATCTACTAGGGTCTAACGAGTGTCCAGTGGAATTTAGTAATATTTATTGAGAGGAAAGTAGGGTAAAACTTTGAAAGTGTCTGGAACCACGTCCCAAAAAGTACCTAAAAGAGTCGAATATGCTAAAAAAAAAAGCTTAAGGCTAAAAAGAACCGGAGAGAATGCACGTACATAATATTTTGGGCTTATAGAAGCCAAGAGAGTTGGGGATTCAGAGCGCCCCGTTCGTATTGCCCTGGGCAACAAGCGAGCTTTCTTGGTCCCCTGCCGGCACTCAAACCTTTCTGGATCTAAACTGCATGTGGTTACTTTTTCGTGCATAAGGACCAAAATGTTTACGTGTAATCGAATCTACTAGGGTCTAACGAGTGTCCAGTGGAATTTAGTAATATTTATTGAGAGGAAAGTAGGGTAAAACTTTGAAAGTGTCTGGAACCACGTCCCAAAAAGTACCTAAAAGAGTCGAATATGCTAAAAAAAAAGCTTAAGGCTAAAAAGAACCGGAGAGAATGCACGTACATAATATTTTGGGCTTATAGAAGCGAAGAGAGTTGGGGATTCAGAGCGCCCCGTTCGTGTATCGCCGTGGGCAACATATTCATAACTAATAGATCGCCGTGGTCCGGGTGACAGAGCGATACGTCCTCTGGTTTCACCGATGTTCCTTGTATTCCATCCGCCGCGCGGTCTCGTGCCGAGCAACCATACAAGAGAAAAGACCACAAACCAGCCAGCGCCGATTCAAAACGACTCAACACGACTCGTGCATTCCACAAAGTTGCTCAGTCTCTTCGTCAACGACGATATTTCCTGTCCCGGTACTTTCGTATATGAAATGGCCCTCGTGGATATTCGCAACATTCACTTGCTCGTCCAGAAATTTATTCCACATTTTTACCCCAGTGAACAATTTAAAGGTAAACAAAAAAAAAAATGATGTGACGATTCTAGGGTAAAATCCTCAGCCATTTTTCTTTTACTTAATGGTTCGCTGAACAGAAGGAAAAAGATTTTCAATCTGCACGAAAAACTGCCACAATCGTCTTAACATTCGACTCACTATGCTGAATACGTTTCTCTATACTCTACGAAAATAAAGAACAGACTGACTGATCGTGCAAAGTGTGTTTGCCCGTGTACAGAAAAAGGAACGAAAAAAAAAACAAAACAAAACAAAAATCCTTCAGCAACTCAGTGCGCATGAGCAAAGGGCGTTTTTCGACGAGTTGGAATACTGCGCGACACTCTCAGCGGGTTGTCCGAGCGTAGCTCTCGTTTGACCTCTACACATGACCCCTAACAGCGTTCTCTCGTGTTGTGTGCTGTGTATGCAGAGGAACTCTCTCGCGACAGAGGGCGCGCCTCTGTCCTCCAGCACTGTAACTTTTCGATCTTTTTTCTCTCCTTTTTTTTCTTCTCTCTCTCTCTCTGCCATTCGATTCTATATAAATCCAAATGTACTTGTGTGTAGAAAAATCCAATGAACCTTGACAATGGGAAATTGAGAATTTCATCAACAATAATGATCAATTATCAAACTGTCATTCAAAATGGTGCGAGAATGCACAACGAATAAAACTCTTTCGTCGTAATTTCTCTTTATTCTTCATTGGTCTCTTCTTCTCGTTTGTTCTTCCGGCTCGTTCATATAAACCGAGAGAGAGAGAGAGAGAGAGAGAGAGAAATCTGTTTGAATCTCTCGATTGTGGGAGTCTTCGAGGATAGTTCAAATGCAAGCCGAGAATTTAAAAAAGGACAAAGGGATGAGAATGCAATGAAGGCAGGAGTGATGGGAAGAAGGTTAAAGAAGGGGTAATATGGCCTGGGTGAGATTATTTCGAGAGAGAGAGAGAGAGAGAGAGAGAACCATCGAGATCGGTTACCTCCTCCCCGTTTCAAGCAAGTCCGAGCATAAAGCACACGCGCGGGGCAAGAGGAGGGATGGAGAGGGATAAAAAAGAGAGAACCCAGCCCGTGGATCACGAAGTCGGCATCTCATTATCGAATTTACCGGCGTTCGAAGGTACCTCCCCCCGTTTATCCATATATTTCCACTGGCTGGATTTTATCCCGCTCTCTCGGGGCTTAAAATAATAGTGATCGTAATAAGCCCGAGATTCAGAGAGACGCGCCCGCCCGCCCTTCCATCGCTCGTCGATCTCGCGGCCTCAACTTCCTCCGCACAAACCCCTTTGCCTCTTCCGACCCCCGCAACGTGAACGTTGGCCACAATAAACGCCCTCCCATGATGGAATATTTTTGCATACGAGATTTTTCATACTCAATGGCGAATTCCGCCATTTTGGGACAACTTTTTGTCGACGCCATTTCTTTTGTTTTTTTTTTTTTTTCAATAAAAAATACAATTTACCTTATTACTTATGCAGGTTTTTTTGTTGGCTTTTTTTTTTTTGCTGTAAATGCTTTTTTCTCTTAAGGTATTTCCTGATTTGTTGATTTCGTTGACCTTCAGCGTGTACCAGAAGCGAAAAATCTTGTTCTCACTGCAGTAAAACTTGAGCTGTGTAACTACTGGACTTGCCTCACCGCAAGAAGCTCTCAATTAATGATAATGCGAGGTGAGGCAAGAAAGTTGGGAATACGAGGAGAATTTGATTCTCGTCGTATTCCCAACTTTCAGACTGTCAACTTTTGAGTATGACGCAGTATGTCAAACTTTTTTGCGTGACGGGAAAATAATGTTTACTGCAGGTCCAAAGTTCCAAAAAAAGATGCTGTAAAGCGAAAATTGAGTGAACAAAATTTCCCTGGAACGGTAAGATGTACAATTCTATACGATAATAAAATCGTATCAACTTTCTTCGAAATATTTCATCGATCGATAAAGCAAAATTTCATTTTGCTACTAATCATTAATCGATGAATTACACAGTGAAAATAGGAAAATAAGAGACCGCGCATGGCTAAGAATCATCTGGATATTTATCTCGCTAGAGACTCAAAATATGGAAATGTATCTTGGTTTTTTTAACCCGGCGAAAAGACTTTTAGTTCACTGACGCTACCGACAGGGGGGCGCTCCCCTGGCGGTGGCGTCAGTGAACTAAAAGCGTATTCAGCCTTCTATCTCTTACTAATTACCGACGCCTCCACCAGGTGGCGCTCAAAATAGGGCTGATGAGCGCCTCAAGTGGTAGCGTCAGTAACTAAACAACTATCTAGCAATAAAAATTGAAAAAAAAAAAAAACAATCAAGAATTCAAGCTATGAGTTCCTGCTTGGTATAGCCTCGTCGCAAAACGGGGGGAGCTCTAATGGACCTAGGAAAACTGATGACTGGGAAAAGTTATGAAGAAACTATTTTTGGCCTCGTACCTGATGGCTTATACGAGTGGGCAATCGTTGGGGTGAGACGTACCCCGCGGTGAGGCAGCCGCCTAATCATTCTTTAAACGTGCATAAACAAGTCTCTCCCTACCGATACGGTGAAAAAAATATATATATATTTGAAAAAAAAAAAAAAAAAGAAAGAGAAAAAAAAACACGAGTGGCTCTGAGAGAGCCGGTGTTCTCTCTCCCGTTTGTGCTGATGGCGTTTATGAATAATGTCATTCCCGTAGCGCTAGAAACTCTGGCAGTGTATACATATATATATATATATACTGCGGGAGTTATACATGTATATATGGCCAAAGACTGAAACGCCCCCGGCGCAACAAGCGTCTCTCTGGTGAACCAGAGGAAAAATCATAAGCTGACTCGACGAGGTCCTACAAGAAGATCTTCCCAAACCTATAACGTGTATAAGACCATGAGTGTGGACCATCAGGCGCGGCAGCCCAAAAATCTAAAATGCAAATACACTCAACAAATCACTATCGGTGACAGGCATACTGACTTGAAAATAATAATAATAATAATAAATAAAAATAAAAAGAGAAGAAAAAAGAGAGGAAGGAGATGCCGGTGGGACCCCCCGCTAGGAATTTCGCCGCTGCTTCTCCATCCATACAATTTCGCTCGCGGTCGCCACTCTATAGCTTTCCTCTCGCTGTTATTTTTTCAACCAATGTCGACCAATATCATTGATAAACGAAGTAAACAAAATTTCTTTTTACTTTTTCTTTTCTTACTTAAGCTTTGTATTAAAATGCGAGCTTGAATAATTGTTCAATCTCGCACAGAGGGGCCATTATTCACATTGAAACTTCGATGGGTCAATACTAATTTTTTCTTTTTTTTTTTTTAACAAATTATTTTTCATCGGTCAACACGGGGCAAATTTCTCTCGGTTATTTTTTAATCAAATTGAAAAAGGAGTTTGGCTCGGAAGGATTCTTTTTTTTTTCTTCTTCGTTTTCCATAAGAACCCGATTATTCCTTGTCGAAGCCAGGTGAAAAATCATTCGATTTACGGATCGATGAATCCACTCGCTTAATCTCCTCAACAAGGAGAGCTGCTCCTCTCTCTCTCTCTCGCTCTTTCGCTCTTTATATCTCTCTCTTTCTCTTGTGGCTGCATAACAAATCGCTCTTGGACCAAAGAGGGAGAGAATTGTCCGCGGGGGGTGAACGAAAATTAAGGGTCTTCCTTTTTTCAAAATTCTCCTACGAGATGAGAAGAGTCTCGAGATGAGGC
Source organism: Dyspetes luteomarginatus (assembly GCA_963669185.1). Taxonomy (NCBI): domain Eukaryota; kingdom Metazoa; phylum Arthropoda; class Insecta; order Hymenoptera; family Ichneumonidae; genus Dyspetes; species Dyspetes luteomarginatus. Next base: position 21,678,849 of record OY769906.1, read on the forward strand.
GCGCGAAGGCGTTGACGTCGACTCTATTCTCTCTCTCTCTCTCTTTTTCTTCTTCTCTGAACAGAACAGAGCATATAGAAAGGATTCCAAAGCTCATTGTCGAACGATATGTCGTAACAGTGACACCCGTAGAATGAACTCGGCATTATTATTAACGCGTTAAGGTCTTATATAGTCACGGAGAGGGGAGGGGGGGGGGAGAAAGAGCGAGCGAGCGAGCGAGCGAGAGAGAGAGAGAGAGAGAGAGAGAGAGAGAGAGAGAGAGAGAGAGAGAGAGGGGGGGGGGGGGAGAGAAAGAGAGAAAGAGAGAGAGAGAGAGGTGGGGAAAAAAACTGGCCAGTCACCAAAGGACTTGCGCTCAGAGCTCGAGTCGAGAAAAGGCGCGCAGCATTCAACAGCGAAGATTCTCAACCCTAAAAAGACTTTGTATGTGCGTGATGTCTAAGAGGGACGTACCGACAGTGACGTGGCCGATCGATGGAGTCACGAAAGAATTTCTCACAAGGCTATACGAGACTCTTTTGACTTGGGAAAAAAAAAGAAAATCTTTTTATTCATAATTTTACGATTAACATGTAACGATTTACACTTTTTGTGAGTTATGGGCCCTTTAACGATATTGTGAAATTTTGTTTTCAGCTTTGAGCGATTAGTCATGTAAATTTAGGCAATTGTTGTATTCATTGAAATAATGTTTTTTTTTTTTGTTTACATTTCCGACATGATTTTTGTGTGTTTGTGCGTTTTAATTATAATAATTTATTTGTCAATAGTAATAATAAAAATATTTATAACTAATCCATGATATTCACCATCATATAGTCGCCATCATTTTTTATATAACACTGTTCCATGTCCCAATAAACTTTTCTATTCCCTGCTCTTATATTCTCTGTTTATAACTGTATTATAATAATTATATAACTATATAACTATAACTATAAGTTATATAATTATATAACTATATTAACTATATTAATTAAAGGGTTGAAAAAACGAAAAGACTTTCCGGTATCCCTAATATTAGCGGAGCTAATATCAGGGCAGCAGAAAGTCTTTGAAGCAGTCAGTGGTAGCAGAAAGTTATAAAATATTTATAACTAATCCATCATACATAGTCAGCATCATTTTCAATAACACTGTCCCATCTCTCAATAAGCTTTTCTAATTCTATTCACTATGTTTGTATCAATATTATAATTGCGCTAATTAAAGTTTTTGCCTTTTAATTATAATAATTTATTTGTCAATAGTAATAAAAATATTTATAACTAATCCATAATGTTCACCATCATTTTCAATAACTCTGTCCCATGTCCCAATAAACTTTTCTATTCCCTGCTCTTATATTCTCTGCTTATAACTGTATTATAATAATTATATAACTATATAACTATAACTATATAATAACTATAACTATAACTTATATAATTATATAACTATATTAACTATATTAATTAAAGGGTTGAAAAAACGAAAAGACTTTCCGGTATCCCTAATATTAGCGGAGCTAATATCAGGGCAGCAGAAAGTCTTTGAAGCAGTCAGTGGTAGCAGAAAGTTATAAAATATTTATAACTAATCCATCATACATAGTCAGCATCATTTTCAATAACACTGTCCCATCTCTCAATAAGCTTTTCTAATTCTATTCACTATGTTTGTATCAATATTATAATTGCGCTAATTAAAGTTTTTGCCTTTTAATTATAATAATTTATTTGTCAATAGTAATAAAAATATTTATAGCTAATCCATGATGTTCACCATCATTTTCAATAACTCTGACCTATCTCTCAATAAGCTTTTCTAATTCTATTCACTATGTTTGTATCAATATTATAATTGCGCTAATTAAAGTTTTTGCCTTTTAATTATAATAATTTATTTGTCAATAGTAATAAAAATATTTATAGCTAATCCATGATGTTCACCATCATTTTCAATAACTCTGTCCCATCTCTCAATAAGCTTTTCTAATTCTATTCACTATGTTTGTATCAATATTATAATTGCGCTAATTAAAGTTTTTGCTTTTTAATTATAATAATTTGTCAATAGTAATAAAAATATTTATAGCTAATCCATGTTGTTCACCATCATTTTCAATAACTCTGTCCCATCTCTCAATAAGCTTTTCTATTCTCTGTCTATAACAATATTACGATTGCACTAATTAAGGGTTAAAAAAATTAAAAAAAATTCTGGTACTCCTAATAAACAACAAAAATGTTTAAAAAATATTTTGACGAGACTAATAAATCATTGGATAAATAATCTCGTAAAAAGTTGAAAAACTTTTATTATTAACCTACAAATTTATTCGTATGACAAAAAATTAAAATAAAAATAATGAGGAAGTTGCTGATATAATTGTGACTGACGCCGTGAGGGATGAATGAGAGCGGACAATTTGTTTTTTTTTTTTGTTTCCGGATGCGGTGAAGAGTGTGCGAGAATCGAGCGTGTAAAAAGTTGGATATGAGCACGCGGGTGGGCGGAAAGCGAGAGCAAAGCTCATCCAAGCGTGTTGATATATATATATATATATATTAATGTACGTAGGTCAGAAGAAAAGAAATGAAAAAAAAACGAGTGGCGCTGTTCGCGGTTGATCGGGCGCCGCGCGTCGAGTGCTTGCTTAGTAGCGATCTAATTATCTACGCGGCAGGAAGCCCCGGCCTCCCCCTGAGTTCTCGAGCGAATAACGAGAGTGAAAGAGAACGAACACGAGCTGACGAGGTAGCGCATGAGAAAAACGGGGGTAGCCTCTGTTCTCTTATCGTGCTGCGAGAAACCAGCACGAGACACCACGATAATTCACACTCTCGTCAAGCTTTTGAGTGATCGCGCATTATCACCATGGATTATTATTATTATTTAATGCGACCAGTCAAGAGTTCAAGGTCACATTTTTATTTTTAACGTACGAGTGAATCTCTTCGCGATCTTGGAAATAAAATCGCAAAGTCTTGAGAGATTAGGAAACTTTTTGTCATCGAAGAAATTAAGTTGCAAAAAAATCCTTGAAAAATAAAAAAATAATAATAACTTTTGGTGATCGTGGCAAAAAAATAAAATTAGAAAAATTCCCTGAGAATCAGAAAGCTCCCTTTGTGTCGAGAATACTTTTCGAAAAGTATTCAAAAGTGAGAAATTTTCTCGCGATTTTATCCGAAATAAAATTCGAAAAGTCCTAATGAATAAAAAAGCTCTCTTAGTGTCGAGAATACTTTTCGAAAAGTTTTAAAAAGTGAGAAATTTTCTAGCAATTCTATCCGAAATAAAATGGCAAAAGAATTTTTTATGAAGCTTTTGATGATGGTGGCAAAAAATAAAATTAGAAAAATTCCCGAGAATCAGAAACTTCTCTTTGTGTCGAGAATACTTTTCCAAAAATCTTAAAAAATGAGAAATTTTCTCGCGATTTTATCCGAAATAAAATTCGATAAGTCCTAATGAATAAAAAAGCTCTCTTTGTGTCGAGAATACTTTTCGAAAAGTTTTAAAAAGTGAGAAATTTTCTAGCAATTCTATCCGAAATAAAATGGCAAAAGAATTTTTTATGAAGCTTTTGATGATGGTGGCAAAAAATAAAATTAGAAAAATTCCCGAGAATCAGAAACTTCTCTGTGTCGAGAATACTTTTCCAAAAATCTTAAAAAATGAGAAATTTTCTCGCGATTTTATCCGAAATAAAATTCGATAAGTCCTAATGAATAAAAAAGCTCTCTTTGTGTCGAGAATACTTTTCGAAAAGTTTTAAAAAGTGAGAAATTTTCTAGCAATTCTATCAGAAATAAAATGGCAAAAGAATTCTTTGATATGGAGAAGGCTCATCATCCATTTTGTACCAAATGAAAAGATCCCTATTGAACGAGTAAATCAAGACGAGACATCGACTGTACTCATCAAACTCGTCTTTCCGTCGTGACAGCATTCATTGGGAGCAGAAAAAAAAAAAAAAAGGAAAAAGACGAAAGAGATTTCGTTCCAGTCGGTCAGTCAGTCAGTCAGTCCCAACTCCTTGGGGTGATTAAGAGTCTCCCCTCCCCCTTGGTTCTCTGCAATTTTTGCAGAGCATTGTGGCAAAGTGGCCGTCCAAGCGACAGAGCAGCGAGTTCGACGCGAGACGACTCTTCTCGCGCCTGCGTCGAAGAGAGAAAAGACGAAAGAAAGAGAGAAAGGCACAGAGAGAGAGAGAGAGAAATACAGCGCGAAGAATGAGGCCCCGTTGAGGATCGGCACGGTGGGGGTAGGAACCGTCCCCGGCGGTGACGGTCAAGCGAGCGCGAGCTGACCTCTGACCTCCTTCCCTTCGTCTCACTCCCGCATGTTCGCAAACGGCGAGTCTTTCTGGCGTGGGCGAACTCTCGCGAGAGGCCCCGAAGAAACCAAGAAAGAGAGCGAGAGAGAGAGGGTGAGACCCCGAAGAACCGAGCAAAAGAGAGAGAGAGGGAGGGAGCAAAAGAGGGAGAACTGCGCAAGTTGGGCCCGCGGGCGTCCCGGGACCGTGAGAACACCACCTATAATATTATTTAGTCTGCCCCGTGTGCGCCGCGAAGTTTGCCTCGAAGATCTTCCTTCTTCTCCCTCTCTCTCTCTCTCACTCTTTCTTCGGGGCTTCTCGTGAGCTTCGTTTCTCATCCTTTTTGCTTCGTATAAGGCCCCGATTTCTCTCTCTCTCTCCTCGTCGTAACGTACCCAGCACGCTTCTCAGCCGGTATCGCACCGCTTCTCTCTTTTTCTATATATTTTTCTCTCTTTCTTTTGGCCAGACCTCGTATACACGTTTGTACACCGTAAGCTTTTGCACTCTCTGCGGGGCCTTAACCATTCGACGCATACACACACACATGCATAACCCACCGCCGCCCCCTCCCCCCCCCCCCACCCCTTTCCCCAACATTTATGCTATATAGATTGGCATTATATAGTGTGTAGGTACTGGATGAGCGCGGTTTACTCTCGCGCATTAATTGCCGTCGTAAATTGTTGCGGCTTTGCTCACAGTCGCGCGGGACGAAACGAAACGCTGCACCTCTTTCTCTCTTTCTTTCTCCCCCCCCTCTCTCTCTCTCTCGCCCGCTCTCACCTCTTCTCTCTCGCTCTCTCTCTCTCTCTCTCTCTCTCTCTCTCTCTCTCTCAGTCTCTCTCTCTTCTGATGTGAGTTCACTTATGAAAAAAAATATTTGTATGTGTTTTCTGTGCACTGCCAAACGAGAAGGAGCATTTCTCAGGCACTTTTTTTTTGTATCCTAGCCTCGTTTTAACCTTTTCTTTTCTTATTTCAGTTCATATTTCTGTTGGGAAAGAATGAAAAATGTTAAAGACGGTCAATCGGACAAGGGCAACGTGTCATTGCCGTTGTTCGATCGAGGCTGAGTCCTTCATTATTATTTTTTTTTCGTTGCTGTTGTACAAATGGTTCGTGGTGAATAATGACTGGGAAATTATATGGTCATGTAAATTGATGATGAATTTTGGAAGATGTGATGAGAGTGTTTCGTGCAATTGAATGATTTTTTTAAATTTAGATTAACTTTGCTTCATTTTAAAATCACGAAAGGTCGAAAAATGTGACCCTCAAACAAAAGCCCGAGTTTTGGGAAACATGGAAAGTCGAAGCACTCAATGAAAATCCTTGTCCCACCATCAAAACTTTCATTGATTGGAGAAATATGCATAATTTAATTTTATGACGAGTAACATTTTTTTGACAATCTAGAAAGAAATAATTCATTCAATTTTCACAGCTATTTGTTTATGATTTTCTGCATAAAATTAATAATGAAATATCTTTTATTAACTAAAAAAAGCTTTCGTGCCAAAAATCATCTTCACAAATCAATCGAAAATCTTTAAATGATAGAAAATCTCGTCCTCCAGTTATTTAAAATTTTGTAGAATTTAGAAAAATAACGATTGACCACAGGAAAATTATAAGAATTTCATTGAAGTAAAATATTTTGATCCACCGAGTCGTTAAATCATTGAAAAATGACAAAGTGTAAATCTGTTTATTTAACAATTGAAAATGTTGTGCAACATGGAAAATAGAAGTATTACGATAATTGTTATAAATATTCCCCCTCTCCCTGCCCCGCCAGACCAAAAAATCCAACTGATCCTCTTCGTATAACTATCGAGAATCGAAAATTTTGGACCCAAACTGAATTGGCACTAAATTGGTACCAATTACTCGTTCCCGATAATCAGTGAATCGATATCGTGCGTGGATTTAGTCGTGGAATTTTTCAACGATATTACGAGAGTAGAGGCCCATCCGAGTAACTCCCCCGCGCACACAATCACGCAGAGGACAAAACAAAGCACACATCGAAAGAGACGAAGAGAGTCATATCTCGTTGGTGTTTTGTTTTTCTCGTGTGTTGCCAGGCCACAAAGACCCTGCTCGCACACGGTAAAGATCGTCTCTCGCAGAGAGAGCGAGAGAGAGAGAGGAAGAGATAGAGAGGGAGAAGGAGCATCGGGGCCAGCCTGTTTGGGGCCCACAGCTGTGCTTGGGACGGGCCCCGCGCCCAGCTCAGCTCGTTCTCTCGACGGCTTAGGGCCCCGCGTGCCGTACAACCGAACGGGCCCCGTTTTACAACTTGCCTCGATCGTTCACCAGGTGGCTCCACGAGCAGTGCCCAGCAGCTCGATGCTCGTGCAGTCTCCAGGGCGACTTGGCACCGCGAGCACCTTTCCTTGCCCCTCCGTTACCCATTTCTCAAAGTATCTCGAGGCCCCAAAACGTTAAACGTATCCGAAATTCAATCCGCGGCTCTCGGCAAACCGAAAAATTCATTCTCGAAACGGCCAAAGAAACCAAAAAGGAAAGAAAAATGTTTACGATCTTCGAAACGTTTGGATCATCATCACCACCACCACCAGTGTGACTTACTTAGCTAGTGAGTTTGAGTTACAGCTACGTGTCACCGCAAACAACAAAACAGTTCGGTAAATCGGTGACCCCGGATTAAAAAAAAAAATTGTACAATGATCGCGTCAACGTTAATTGACGTAAAAACAAAGCTGGGACTTGAAAATCCCATGCAGTCGATCAAAAAAGAGTGAAGAAATTTGCTACGATTTTTGTGTGCTTCGAGTTTTTCGTGCTTTTAGTTATTTCGAGTGTTTCGTTGTAAAAAGGGACTTAAGTCCAGTAAAATTATTCGGATGATGCAGCAAGACAAGAAGCAACTTTCTCAAGCTGAGAATTCCCCTTTAACGGGATCCACGTCGATGAAGAACGATAATACATCAACGGATCTTCACAGGGAGGCTGAATCATCGACGGAATCATTAACGATGATCGATTTGGGACTGCCCAATTTGACTCTTCAGAGTGTTGCAATTGGACTTCAGGGTGCTTTGCTGGCAGCTCTTCAGAGGGTTGCTCTTTTGCCACCTGGACATGCCGATGCCGCCGCACTAAATTTTCAAGCATTGCAGACTTATCTGACGTTACATCGTCTTCATGCGAGCGGAGCAACCGCCAATGTTTCCTCATCTTCCTCCGCGACGAATTTAACGAGTTGTACGAACATTACGAGCCGGCCAATTGGAATGACGATATCACTGCCAGCTAGTGACGATTGCTCGTCGACTGTCCCATCCGGAAATACCTCGGTGACCTTGAAAAGTGAATTAGAACTGGACGGTCTTCAAGCTACGAATTTAGATGACGATCATGATAACGACGACGACGATGATGACGATGTTGTTGATGATGATGACGATGATGACAGAGTTTCTCATTTGGATTTTGTCACTGATCCGGAAGAGGATCTTGCATTGTTGGAAGAGGAAGATGCTGCTTCTATTTTACGTGATAATTCATCCATTTCCGTTGATTATTCATCCGTCCCAACTACAACGAGTGCGACTAATCTTCATGATACTCTTTTGCAACGAATCGTTGATATTAATCCAACCACAACGACCAATCTTACATCCATTCCTGTCACTTCAACTAATACAACTTCCACCTCATCCCCAACCGTTCAAGCTACCTCGACCTCGACTGACCTCAGTCTGACACGTACCTGTCGCTCATCAAGGCCCAAAAAACAATTCATCTGCAAATTTTGCAGCAGACAATTCACCAAGTCGTACAATCTTCTCATACACGAGAGAACTCACACTGACGAGCGACCATACTCGTGTGATATTTGCGGCAAAGCCTTCCGCCGGCAGGATCACCTCAGAGATCACAGGTATATTTTGTTTCTTTTTTATTTCTCTCTCTCTCTCTCGAATTTAACGATTATTTAATTAATTAATTTTACTCTTTTCTTCATTATTATTATTATTTTCTTCATTCCCGCGCCAAATTTAAACTCAATTTTGGGTCAGTCGATTCGATTTTTTTTTCATATTTATCATCGATATTCAGTTTCATCCACAGTCGATATTTTTCATTTTTTTTATATATTTTTTTTACGCTTCTCGTATTAAGTCACTGCAGGTTTTAGGCTCGTGAGAGATTCGTTGATCGACGATCGATAAAAATAAATAAAAATATAATAGCGGAGAATCTTTGCGACGCGATATCGACGAGACACGTTTACTGATCGAGAAAAAGAATCGTCGAGAACTCGCGAGACTTTCGACTCACACGAGACTCACACTGTGAGAACTTGACTCTCTTTATTATCCGCGTCGAATCGATTCACTCTCGGCTCGTTACGGGCCACACGGGAGAGTGTGGGTGAGGGTGAGAGAGAGAGAGAGAGAGAGAGGGAGAGACTTTCCATTTATACATTCACAAGGCGCGCTCTGACGTTGCATCTTCTATCAGAAACGTATCACAAAAATGTCTTGTGAGTTTCGCAATTTTCACTATTTCTTTATCATTGAAATTGTCAAGCTTTAAATATATTTCAAGTAATTTATATAAATATTTTTTGTGATTCGGCTCGAGCCACTTTTTTCCAAATAATTAACAATTATTTATCCAATCCTTGAGAAATTTTATTAGCCAACTAATTAAGTTGAAACTTAAATTCATACTTGAGAGCAAACTGATTTATGCTCAAGAACAAATCTTTTTTTTTTCTTTTTAAATTAAAAATACCCCAATGAATTTTAAAATGGAGCTTTTACTTAAATTGAAATCTAAACTTGAAATGAACTTATCAGAATTGAACTTGATTAGAAACTTAAGAACGAAATTAAGTGATATTTTTTGGGTTCAATTAAAAACTTAAATCTCGAACTTAATTTTTTGTAATTCGGCTCGAGCCACTTCTTTCCAAATAATTAACAATTATTTATCCAATCCTTGAGAAATTTTATTAGCCAACTAATTAAGTTGAAACTTAAATTCATACTTGAGAGCAAACTGATTTATGCTCAAGAACAAATCTTTTTTTTTCTTTTTAAATTAAAAATACCCCAATGAATTTTAAAATGGAGCTTTTACTTAAATTCAAATCTAAACTTGAAATGAACTTATCAGAATTGAACTTGATTAGAAACTTAAGAGCGAAATTAAGTGTATACTTTGATGTTTTTTTGGGTTCAATTAAAAACTTAAATCTCGAACTTAAGTTAACACTTAACTTTTAGATTGACTTAAATTTTTTTTCTCACATTAAATGTTTAAAAAATTCGTTAAATTCGATATTTTTATCTCGTTTTTTTTTTGTTCAAAGGTACATTCACAGCAAGGAAAAACCATTCAAATGCGCCGAGTGTGGCAAAGGTTTTTGCCAGAGTCGAACACTCGCGGTTCACAAAATACTTCACATGGAGGAATCGCCCCACAAGTGTCCCGTTTGCGCGAGGAGCTTCAATCAGCGCAGTAATCTCAAAACTCATCTACTGACCCATACTGATATCAAACCGTATCATTGCGCCTCTTGTGGCAAAGTATTTCGAAGAAATTGTGATTTGCGACGGCACTCGCTGACCCACAATCTCGGTGTTGCTTCATCATCGTCATCATCATCGCCACCACCGACGACGACGACGACGAATCAGCGACAAACGATTTCTGTATCTGGTGGGTCCAGCACGACTGGTCTTCTTCAGGAAACTTCCTAGCTCTCTTATTTTTATTTTTATTTTTTCCCCATTTTGGGCCCACTTTCTGTGATTCGTAAATCCGCAAACAAAAACGAGCTCTCTAATTCATTTTCGATATTTTTCTTAATAAAAAAGAAAAAAAAAATGTAAAGGAAAAAAAAAAATAAAGACGCTACGAAAATCTGATGAAAAATTGTCAACTCGCCAATCGCTTTCCCGACTGTTGATCGATATTAAATTTGATTGAAATCAATCAGTCCGATAACAAAAAAAAAATTAGCTCGAGTATCTCGATTTAAGCAAACTATCCAATGTATATTTATGTTAATTAATGTTGATTGAATGTATTAAAAAAAAAAAAAAAAAGAAAGAAAAAATTGTGAAAATTTTCAAATTGTGTGATCAAGCGGGATAATTTCCAAGTCCCGCGAGTACAATCGTCGACTGTACATGTAAAATAAAAGTTTTATATTATTATTTTTTACATGTGATTAAGTTCGATGTATTTTTTTCATTTTTTTTTTCACCACTCCCAGACTATTTTTTGTCCATCCTGGACGAGAACGAAAATGTCAAAATGTTTCTAATTAATAATTATCGATCGAAATCTCGTAATCTCGATTAATCTATCGTCTGATTAATTAGTAAATGCTCTCGGAGAGAGAATTCTCTGACAGAAAAAATAAACCGTTGACGATGCCAGAGAGGATGAAAAAACGAAGGATCATCTCGTGTTTCAAAGACGAGTCACCGCCAGGTGGCTCTCGCTACATCACCTTGGCGATATCTTTTCAACGTATAAGGTTACATCGTTGTGGTGTCCCCGAAAAAAAAAAAATATATATATATATATATGCTCTTCTCGTCACGAGAGAGAGAGAGAGAGAGAGAGAGAGATGAAGAGAAAACTATTATCAGCCCATAGAAGAGGCAGCAGCGACCAAAATCCTCGAGAAAACGATAAGGGAGCTCTCGCTCGTTTCTCGTAGATGGGCTTTTTTTTTTTACCTGGTTGAACTACGTGTGAGCTCTTGAGGAGTTAAATAAAGGCGTAGGTATATCCTTTTAGCTGTTAGCACCGCAACCCGGGCTCGTTAACCCCGGTCAAGCTCGTCACTGATACCCCCTTGTCTTGGGACTAACATATATTCAGCACACACACGCGCGCGCGCACACACACACACACACACACACACACACACACACACACACACACAGAAACGACACACGCCTTGTTCGTAGTCTCTTGAAACCTCTGAGGGAAAACATATTTAGATATTTACCTTCATATGAGATGCTGAGTCTAAGTAGTCTTGAATTAATTAGTAATTAACTCGTCATTTAGTTAACAATGGAGTTATGAATTAATTGACAATTAACCCATAACTAGATTATTAATTGACCCATGAATTAATCAACAAGTGACATGTGAATCAATTCATAATAAATTCATTAATCATTTAACCAATAAAGTCAATTAATGTTTTTATCTACTCATCAATTAATAACTAACCTAGGGGTCAATCCATCAATGAATGAATCAGCAATTGCAGCCATTTCGATTTAACCTTGACATCATGGAATAAGAAAATAGTTTCAACGATTCGATTTTGCTACAGCTAAGTGGTCTTGAATTAATTAGTAATTAACTCGTGATTTAGTTAATAATGGACTTATGAATTGATTGATAATTAACCCGTAACTAGATTAATGATTGACCCATGAATTCATCAACAAGTGACATGTGAATCAATTCATAATAAATTCATTAATCATTTAACTAATAAAGTCAATTAATGTTTTTATCTACTAACCAATTAATAAGTAACCTAGGGGTCAATCCATCAATGAATGAATCAACAATTGCAGCCATTTCGATTTAACCTTGACATCATGGAATAAGAAAATAGTTTCAACGATTCGATTTTGCTACAGCTAAGTGGTCTTGAATTAATTAGTAATTAACTCGTGATTTAGTTAATAATGGACTTATGAATTGATTGATAATTAACCCGTAACTAGATTAATGATTGACCCATGAATTCATCAACAAGTGACATGTGAATCAATTCATAATAAATTCATTAATCATTTAACCAATAAAGTCAATTAATGTTTTTATCTACTAACCAATTAATAAGTAACCTAGGGGTCAATCCATCAATGAATGAATCAACAATTGCAGCCATTTCGATTTAACCTTGACATCATGGAATAAGAAAATAGTTTCAACGATTCGATTTTGCTACAGCTAAGTAGTCTTGAATTAATTAATAATTAACTCGTCATTTAGTTAATAATGGACTTATGAATTGATTGATAATCAACCCATAACTAGATTAATAATTGACCCATGAATTCATCAACAAGTGACATGTGAATCAATTCATAATAAATTCATTAATCATTTAACCAATAAAGTCAATTAATGTTTTTATCTACTAACCAATTAATAAGTAACCTAGGGGTCAATCCATCAATGAATGAATCAACAATTGCAGCCATTTCGATTTAACCTTGACATCATGGAATAAGAAAATAGTTTCAACGATTCGATTTTGCTACAGCTAAGTGGTCTTGAATTAATTAGTAATTAACTCGTGATTTAGTTAACAATGGAGTTATGAATTGATTGATAATTAACCCGTAACTAGATTAATGATTGACCCATGAATTAATCAACAAGTGACATGTGAATCAATTCATAATAAATTCATTAATCATTTAACCAATAAAGTCAATTAATGTTTTTATCTACTAACCAATTAATAAGTAACCTAGGGGTCAATCCATCAATGAATGAATCAACAATTGCAGCCATTTCGATTTAACCTTGACATCGTGGAATAAAAAAATAAAAAAATTGTTTCAACGATTCAATGTCTCAACACTACATGGCAAAAAATATATCTCGAGAATTGAAGGACAAAGCGACAAATCAATCGTCCTTTCTCGAGAGAGAGAACTTTGCAAGTTTGTGGGTAGTTGTTGATCGCAGTATGTGCGAGACGAACGAGAAGATAGTTAAAGCACGAAAAAGGATCGAGTGTATCTTGAATGTTGGATGGAAGTTGAGCCCGTGTAGAGGGTATATTGTGCGAGAAACGAATGAGAGGAGAGAGAGAGAGAAAGAAAGGAATATATCTGCGCCCTCCTATGTATGTTTGAGAGGCAAGCGCGGACTCTAACTTTTCATGACTTTTTTTTCGTTGATGAAGGAGGACATGCGCATGCAGATCACGTCGGGGTTGTATAGCTCTACCTCGAGTGATACGGTATCTGTGGGCGGCGCGTGCGTGTGGTCCACGCTTGTCGCGCAACTCCGTAGATCCCCCCACTCGCTGCCTCTTACCGCGTGGATCTGCGCGTGAGTCGCGCGGATCGCCTTCTCGCGCACCGAGTCTCTCTCTCTCTCTCTCTCTCTTTTGCTCGTTTGCGGATAATCTTCGCTAGCTCCCACTCTCTTGAAATTCTCGTTGCGTTCTCTCTTTCTCTGCCTCTCTCACTTCTAGCAACGCTCTTGCCATCATCCTGGTCTCACTTGTACGTGTTTTCACGCATAGTTTTCGGTAACCCTCAAATTTAAATCCTTTATTCCTCGTCCGATATTACGGGGTGCTCGAACCTCGATCTGTCCGGCCCATTACATGCATTACATACTCAATCAAGTAATTGAACAATATTGAAATTGCTGTCAAATTTATTTGCTTCAATAAGTAATTGAGAAAAAAATAACAATCCTTGCAGTGAATAAGAATATTTATGGTCCCTTGATTGACAAAAAGAGTCTAAATTTGTTGGTTGAACGGTGCTATTTGTATACTGCATATTTTTACGAGGCAATGAGTCTCAAGTTTCAAACTCGATCTTAACATTTTTATTATTATTCTTTCTCGCCCGGTGTCACCTGATGTTTATCCTCATTCGTAACTTTTAACGAGTTGTCGACCAAGAATAAGAGTAGCTCTGTCGTCTTACGAGGGGAACGCAAAAGAGGGAATGTTTGTCTTTGTCGATGGACCTATTGCGATGAGATAATGTGCAGCTTTGGGGGGCCTTATTGACTTGAGTTTTCGCACTCTGTGTGTTACCGCGCATGTTCAACTGTACGTGTACATATAACCCACGTTAAAACGTTGCACTCTCTCGTACTTTCCTTTCCTCTTCTTTCGTATCACGCCTGGGTCCCTCATACCACCGAAAAAAAACAAAAAAAAAACCTCGTAAGACTCGAGTTTATTCCATGTTACTTAGGTATCTCTCGGGCGAGCTTCGAGTGTGTTTTGCACCACCGAGCGAGACGGAAAGAGAGAGAGAGAAAGGGACCTTATAACGTCTCCATACGAGAAACGAAGTTGTACTTGCCGATATACGATCGGCTCTCCATTCGTGGAGTGAGAGGGGCAAAAAAGGTAAAAGAAGAGTTGACGTTTGGTTGGCGGCTTTCGAGAGCTGCCCACCCGCAAGATATTCTATGGAATTCTTGTACATTATGTATTACTTTATAACTGCACATCCATGGTAGCAAATTTCGAGTCTTCAATCCATCCAAGATGGGGCCTTATCATGACTCGATTTAATGGAAGAAACTTTCTACCAGGAAGCTTCATATGATGAATTTAGTTTTTTTTTTTACGACACTGAAACATAACTGGTTAATTGACATCGAAAGAATCTGGTGGGACTTTTACTCAACCAAACGTCAACATATTTCGAAAGTTGAAAAAAAAAAGAAAAAAAAAACGGACTAGGATAGAAATTCTCGACAAATCCTTGACTAGTTTTTATTTTTTAACCTAGTTTTTTTGTCGACTCCAATAGACGTTTATAATACATATGAGGGGCAGTGATTAAAATGAAAGAAAAGAAGTCGTTGAAAGACCGAAGAGGAGAGCGTAGGTGCAAAGCTATAGAATCTCTCCTCGGTATGCATCACACAGGTATATAGAAATTGGAGGAAGAGAAATAAGGCCCAAAGCCAGCAGAGAGCAGAAGCACAAGAGCGTGTGCTGTGCCTGAGCTCTGGAGCGAAGCGCTATACGAAATATACGAACGGGCGGACAGGATGACGGACGGCGTGAGGCCCGCGGGGTCCAAAAGGCAAAAGAGTGGTGACTCGCGCGACACGGTCCCCCAACACTCGTCCAAGCGCCCACGCACTTGAACTTGCTTGCTTTTTCGACGATCCTACGGTAGAAAATCCGAATGGGGATCCCTTCCATTTCTCTCTCCCTCTCTCTCTCTCTTTCTCTTTCATTCTCTCATATGCTCATAGGCACACTTGTGGCGATGAGCAAAGCGAGACAAAAAATCCAACCACCACCCCAGTAACATCCACGCCAACCATGGTTCGTGGTGGCCAACATTTCGATGGGAAAAAAAAGAAAAGTATTAAAAAAAAAAAAAAAAACAGAGTGGGGAGAATGTTTCGTCCTCGCGTATACAGCGGGCAAGATTTTATTTATTGGATCCGTTCTTTCTGGCGAGAGCCTGCCACGATTTTTGGTGTTCTCTCCCTGAGCACACCAGCCGCAGGGACCGCAAAAACCGACACCCATGCATCTCTCCCTCACTCGCTCGCTCTTTTTAAACGAAGGTCAATTTCGCTCGAGAAGGAAACAGACGGGAATCGTCAACATGAGCAATACATTAGAAACTGCGGTCGCGATTCTTTCGTCCTGTATGCTCTCACTTTTTGTAACACTCACTGGGTTTGAGGCGAGCTTTCTTTCGTATTATACAAATAATAAATACAAGACAAGAGTGCATATTTAAATTGCCTACCAACATTCTTCCAACACTTGTTTATTTAACACGAGTTAACAGACTTTTGAACTAATCCATTACTTTCTACTTCATCTGCAAAATGTTTTTTAAATCGTTCAGACTTTTTACTTTATACGATAAATTTTTTTTAATTGATCCAATAATTTCCAAATTATTTCCTAAATATTATTTCAACCGAATCATTGCTTCGGGCTTGATCTGTTGAATATTTTTTATGTGTATGCTCTCACTTTTTGTAACACTCACTGGGTTTGAGGCGAGCTTTCTTTCGTATCATACAAATAATAAATACAAGACAAGAGTGCACATTTAAATTGCCTACCAACATTCTTCCAATACTTGTTTATTTAACACGAGTTAACAGACTTTTGAACTAATCCATTACTTTCTACTTCATCTGCAAAATATTTTTTAAATCATCCAGACTTTTTACTTTATACGATAAATTTTTTTTTAATTGATCCAATAATTTCCAAATTATTTCCTGAATATTTTTCAACTAAACAATTGATTTTTATTCAATTTACTTTTACTTCGTCTGCTAATTTTTCGTCAATTATTATTATTTTTTTCTATAAATTTGAAGCAATTGTTTCCAACCGTTTGATGGAGTATCTTTAATTTTTTTAAATTTAATTCCATTTAATTCCGTTTAAATTCGATGGTGAGAAAAAGAGAGAGAGCAAAAGACTATTCCGAGGTAAAGACAAGAAATATCCGATCCTGCCACGGTGGTCACTCTGACTCAGTCTCGTTATAGCCGTGAATTCCAGTTTTCTTTTATACCTGCCCCTGGCTTCGTTCAGGCATCTTCACAAAATGCCTTTAAAGCCACCACGTGAGATTACGTTATCTCTGGCTCGCGTGTGAATGCCTCGCGCTTCTTGTACCCAGAGCAGGCATTTGCGGACTTCCACACTCGACAATAACCCGAAGATAAAATGTTTTGACACTTAGACGGTGATAGAGGGGGGGGGGGGGGGGGAAGCCTGTTTCATTATTTACGGGGCCTTACAAGTGTGAACCACCATTGACCACGAAGAATTCGAGGATTAATTAGCCGAGAGGAACTCGCGACGTTTTTCTTATCGCTATATCTCGTGCAGTGAAATTGGAAAAAAAAAAAAAAGATTACGAGCTTCTAACAATTGTTTTCACGCTGTTATTCTTTTAATCATATATGACAGCTATAGAAATAATTCTCTTTATTACTCTGTCGATTATTTATTCGTCATGTTATCACGTGTGTCGTTTGTTAAATTCGTTAGTTAGCGTCTCGTTACGAGACTCGTTAGTTACTGACGCCACCACCAGACGGCGCGCCGTAAAGTACGAAAAATGCGATGCATCGCGCGCGCCTCTGGCGGTAGCGTCATCAACTGTTAGTAGTGCACAAGCACAAATGTGCACCAATGTAAAGCATTATTATTGAGTTTTATAACGGCTAGTTCACAAAGTTATAGTGATATCGAGGAATAATTTCGTTTATCGTAAAATAAATAATTCAGTCGACGTAATTTTTAGTTGACAGCTCGACGAACTTAACGTCTCGCAATAAAAAAAAAAAAAAAACAAATCCCAATGATCATTTCATGAGGTTCAAGCTTCAACCACTAAGCGTCGCATGGATAATTCATGTCGCCATATGAGGAGTATCATAAGCTCGAATGAAAAAGACACGTACAGGTTTTAATCGAGGGGTTAGCCAAAGAAGATGTCGTGGTCAACTCGACGCGGTTAATTTGGCGCCATTGCCAACCAGCAGGCTCAATATAATCATAAGATTCTATGCTATTTTTTCTGTTTCTACAACATTTGCAAATCCACGGGACACTGGCCACGCGGGATTAGCGAAAAATTAATAAACGTAAACCTTTTAACCTAACGCCCGCGCGACGTCGATAAATTCCTATTTATATTACAATGGTCCTCGTGAAAGAAGGAGACGAGTATATTTATACGAGTCAACTTGGGACGAGATAGAGGGAGAAAGAAAGAGAGAAAAGTCTTCGAAGCAACGCCGGCCACGAGCCACACGATTATAGATGTTTCACCGCGTCATCACTTCGTAAAACCCGTTGAATAAATTCACCTGAGAATACTTCCTACGCCCCGTAAGCGCCGCAGGCATTACCTTAGCTATATATATATATATATATACACACACACAAACACAGTCACGAGAAAGATTGTTAGCTGCCTCTTTTTTTTCCATCTCTCTCACGGACTTTGAACTTGAACGACTCGACTCAAAATCAGCCAATAATTGTACGAAACATATTCTGAGGAGATAACGAAACAATTATTTAAACAGTAGTTGAGTTTCCAATAAAAAAATTTTAAATACATTTATCTGATTACTTTATATTAGTTTTAGTTATTTTAAGAATTTTTTCATTTGCCTATTTTTAATTGATGACATCATCATCTCTCTTTTTCTTCATTCTTTCTCGTTCATTCTCTTCATTCTTTCATTCTTTCTTCATTCTTTGGTGTTAAAGTATATGACTGTGTAAACTAAACTCAATAGAATTACATCATAAGTTCTTAACCCTAAAAAGGATAACCGGGAGATATAATTAACTAAAGGTAAAAAATAAGTTACTCTTTCTAGGGTTAAGTGACGACAAAGCCCATGAGGGTCAATTTTATTATACGTAACTGATCTTGATTCTATTCTATGCCTATTGCGATGTTTGCTCAATACTAAAAATAGTTATTTTTTACGGCAAAGCCCATGAGGGTCCATTTTATTATACGTAACTGATCTTCATTCAGTTGTATACTCATTGCGATGTTTCATCAAAATTAAAACTAATTATTCTAACACAAATCCGTATCTACAGGCGCATCTCGCTTAACTCAACACCCTCAGCGCCTCCTCCTTCTCCTCCTTGAAAAGATCAGTCAGCTCTGCAATTCCAATGTCTGTTGTGACGACGTATACCTCATCTATATAGATATGATTTCCTCTTGGGTACCCCGATATGGTAATAATGTGACATGGTTGTCGGTTGCGCGTCGTCGTCTCGCACCGGGAGGTCTCTCGCTCGGTCTCACGTTGAGAGTTCTTCTATTTCCCCCTCCATCCATCCCTCCCACCCTCCCTCCTTCTCCCCCACGCCCCTAACTGGGCCCGGCGACTATGACGCCGGGTTAGCCCCCCTGTGAAGCAACGGGGACTCTGGCACGCGGCGCTTTCCTTCCATGTGCGCACACCCCTTCTTATTTCCTCTCGACGAATTTTTGAATCCCTCGAGTCTCTCCTTTCTCGTCCTGGCTTCTTCACCCTCCCTCTCAATCAACCTCTCTCTCTCTCTCTCTCTCTCTCTCCCCAACCCTCCCTTCATCTATCTCTTTTTTACATTATTATTTATACGAGTCTTTATATCCAAGATTTTTTTTTCCTTCAACAGACAGGATGACCAGTCACCACTTCTATATCTGCCTTAGAGCCGACGCCGACGACACAACGACAACAACGACACACGACTACGTCGCAACTCCTACGCATATACCAGCCAAATATTACTACATATATCCAGAGATTCTTGTGTTTGTTTGTGTATGTTTATATGTGTGTGTGTGTGTAATGGGAAATATATTGGATGCTAGGTCGACTGCTGGTCAAGAAACGCCGCGCGGTTTATACAGACTCAGGAGGAACGACGAATATTTCATCGGGATCCACTGAGAGAAGGCTCGCTCGCGCGCGTTCCATCGCATATTTTCTGATATTACTGTGGCGTCATGCCCCCGGTGGCGCTGCTGCGGTCTCATCAAAGCTTTTTTTTCTCTTATTACGTGTTTTTTTTTTTTTTTTGTTTTGCCGTCGTTAAATTCCTCATAGGCTTGCGTGGAATTGTACCGAGCAGCAATTGCACTCGGTGCATTTCTCGATCTCTAAGGGAGGATCAACAAGAACTCGTAATTATTTTGTAGAAATATTTCCCCTTACTTAGCACTTGGTGGTCCATCAGTGTGAGGGAAAGAATTAACTTCTAAAATTTCTATTTTTATGGTATTCAAGTTGAGTACAGCTCGCAATTTGTTAAGTCTTTAATTCATGGATAACCGTCCGAACAAGCACTCGTAATTATTTTGTAGAAATATTTCCCCTTACTTAGCACTTGGTGGTCCATCAGTGTGAGGGAAAGAATTAACTTCTAAAATTTCTATTTTTATGGTATTCAAGTTGAGTACAGCTCGCAATTTGTTAAGTCTTTAATTCATGGATAACTGTCCGAACAAGCACTCGTAATTATTTTGTAGAAATATTTCCCCTTACTTAGCACTTGGTGGTCCATCAGTGTGAGGGAAAGAATTAACTTCTAAAATTTCTATTTTTATGGTATTCAAGTTGAGTACAGCTCGCAATTTGTTAAGTCTTTAATTCATGGATAACTGTCCGAACAAGCACTCGTAATTATTTTGTAGAAATATTTCCCCTTACTTAGCACTTGGTGGTCCATCAGTGTGAGGGAAAGAATTAACTTCTAAAATTTTTATTTTTATAGTATTCAAGTTGAGTACAGCTCGCAATTTGTTAAGTCTTTAATTCATGGATAACCGTCCGAACAAGAACTCGTAATTATTTTGTAGAAATATTTCCCCTTACTTAGCACTTGGTGGTCCATCAGTGTGAGGGAAAGAATTAACTTCTAAAATTTCTATTTTTATGGTATTCAAGTTGAGTACAGCTCGCAATTTGTTAAGTCCTTAATTCATGGATAACCGTCCGAACAAGCACTCGTAATTATTTTGTAGAAATATTTCCCCTTACTTAGCACTTGGTGGTCCATCAGTGTGAGGGAAAGAATTAACTTCTAAAATTTTTATTTTTATAGTATTCAAGTTGAGTACAGCTCGCAATTTGTTAAGTCTTTAATTCATGGATAACCGTCCGAACAAGCACTCGTAATTATTTTGTAGAAATATTTCCCCTTACTTAGCACTTGGTGGTCCATCAGTGTGAGGGAAAGAATTAACTTCTAAAATTTTTATTTTTATAGTATTCAAGTTGAGTACAGCTCGCAATTTGTTAAGTCTTTAATTCATGGATAACCGTCCGAACAAGCACTCGTAATTATTTTGTAGAAATATTTCCCCTTACTTAGCACTTGGTGGTCCATCAGTGTGAGGGAAAGAATTAACTTCTAAAATTTTTATTTTTATAGTATTCAAGTTGAGTACAGCTCGCAATTTGTTAAGTCTTTAATTCATGGATAACCGTCCGAACAAGCACTCGTAATTATTTTGTAGAAATATTTCCCCTTACTTAGCACTTGGTGGTCCATCAGTGTGAGGGAAAGAATTAACTTCTAAATTTTTTAATTTTATGGTATTCAAGTTGAGTACAGCTCGCAATTTGTTAAGTCTTTAATTCATGGATAACCATCCGAACAAGTACTCGTAATTATTTTGTAGAAATATTTCTCCTTACTTAGCACTTGGTGGTCCATCAGTGTGAGGGAAAGAATTAACTTCTAAAATTTTTATTTTCATGGTATTCAAGTTGAGTACAGCTCGCAATTTGTTAAGTCTTTAATTCATGGATAACCATCCGAACAAGTACTCGTAATTATTTTGTAGAAATATTTCCCCTTACTTACTTTAATTCATGGATAACCGTCCGAACATAACTTTCCTGATCATCCCTTATTTTCTTTCCGCCTTATTTCATCCACCAGTAACAAAAAAAAATTTGTAAAAGATGAGAAATAATTATATTAACGAGGGACTTGTTCGTTTTTTTGTCACCAGATAGTTTTTAATTACTGGACGCTACCGCCAGGGGCGCCACAAAAAAAACTCGTGCGCGCCTCTGGTGGTGGCGTCAGTGAACTAAAAGCATGTCTGACGAGAGTAAGATTACCCAATAAGGCTGATGATAATATAAACTGATTGCGCAAAGGCCATTGAATTTCATGGTGACCGTCATTAACCGGAAACCCTAATTAGCATTGAACTGTCGTAAATATGATAATTCTTAGTGGGTTTTGGCCTTGAGCCAAGGTACAAATGAATATTGAAATAGCAAATACTAAATTATTTTTACTTACATCTTCACAAAGTATTAAATAATCATTGATAAAAATTTTAAAATTTCCTAAAATATTCTCAAAAGCAATACCGATGCTTTTATTTAACGAAAATATTATTTTTCACACTTTTCGCCATAACGGTTCGTTATTCCCATATTTTCTCCTAATAACTCAAACTTAGAGATCGCCATGAGGTGTAATGGAAGAAACGAAAATGACCCACGAACACCAAGTTGAATCAATGACTGAAATAACCAAATGGTCAACGAATCTCTCATCTCGATATAGAGACGAACAGATTCATTGATATAAAGACGAATAAAATTAAGACTTGTGGAGAGGTGCGATAAAGAAAGAAATACGAATAAGAAGAAGAAGCGTAGTTCGAAGGTGGAAGGACAAGTCGCGCGGAGACGAATCCATTAGCCACGAGGGCGGATTGAGCAATAAACCAACTGGGAGGTAAAGAAGTTGGCCGTTTTTTTCCTTCTCTCATTCCCTCCAGGTTCACAAAGCTCAACCAGTGAAGAGATCTTTCAAAGAGTAAGAGAGAAAGAAGAAAAGAATGAATCCTACATGCTGCTGTGCGACATCGAAACGCTTGGAAAAAAACATTTCGTTGGTCCACCTCGATGTGTCCCAATGCAACGCTCTCTCTCTCTCTCTCTCTCTCTCTCTCTCTGTTTCTCGCTCTCTTGGGCCCCTTGGGCCCGCATTCCCGTACAAGATGTCGCGCCGATAAGTCCCTCTTTGCTCCTCCGGCGGTTTCGACGATCTTTTCCCAAAAAAAAATGAAAAAAAAAAACGAAGAAGAAGAAGGGGAAGTCACGAAAACTTGGAATCCAATGGATTTGTGTCTGTCCCTGTGTGTGTTTCCTTCCCACTGCACGTTCGAGCAATTCATTTAAACATTCCCCGAGGTGGTCGCACGACAAATTACTCCCCAAACCATCGCCGAGAGAGAGACAGGGAGAGAGAACATTGGCGCGCGCGCGACATTGACCAGGAGGGAGAAAAAAACCTCCATCCCTCTCTCTCTCTCTCTCTCAATGCCCGATGAAACGAGCGAGCTTTGGGTCCTCCCGAAGTTATCTCCATTCAGAGATCTCTCTTGGCTCATCCCAGGGACCGTTTTCAAAACCAAGAAACTAGGGGACACTTTGGCCAGTTACAGCAGCTCTCTCTCTCTCTCTCTGCCTCTCTCTCATCCAATCTTGCCATATATTTTCTTCTCACTGTGGGGTTATTTCTATCCTCTTTTCTCCGCACATCCACTCGCACTGTGCGATAAGCTCGTTTCATTCGATTCTTTTCTTCCATGATTTTTTGTCGCTGTCATTTTTTTTTTCTCCTTTGGACTTGCCAGGTTGTGGTGGTGACCGCGAGTTCTCGCTTTATTGCTCTCTTCTCACTTTGTGTGGCTTTTACTCGAAAGGCTATATAAAAATGTCGGTGACACTTTCTTACACCTGGTTTTCTTTTTTTTTTTTTTTACAATTTCCGTTTTAATAGTTGTCTTGTCCACTAGATTGACTCTCCTCATTGTGCATGGCCACACCGAAATAATGAGTAATAATTGAAAAAGTCAGCTTGGAAAAACAGTGGATTAGTGTTGAATATTGAAGGATTTTTTGTCAGAGGCAAATTGAAACCCATTCGAGACCGATTGCACACCTTCTGTGCAATTGATTTCCGAGGCTATAGGACCGGTTGCACCCCGTGTGTCCAATAATTAAATATGAACGTTCCTGGGGTCCGGGTTCGAAAAAAATCGCCGCCTCGAATGGGTTAATCTTAACCATTTGCCTGTATCGCTGTTTTTTTTTTTGCTAATGTACTCTGTACCATGGACTTTTCCTATTATTCAACACTTTTTTTTTAAATTCTAGAATCCTGGAAAAAATACAATATTGGCATTTAAAAAAAAATTATCACAGACACATCTAAAATAAAAATGAATAATTATAAAGTTAAATTAATGTAATAAAAATAATTAATATGAGATAAAAGATACCGAGAATCCTGAAAAATTGAGATAATATGAGCTAAAATCGAACTCTGAGCCCTCTGACATCTTCACATCCTCAATTATGTTAATCTTTTTTTGAGGTTATGCAAAGATTCGAGCATGAAATGAATTTTTCACGCAGTTTTCACGCACGAAAAGACACATTAAAATCATCTCTTCTCTCGCTTGTTTGACCCAAAGTTTTTCTCATCTCGTGGACAATTAGCGAGTTTTCACAAAATACACTGTATGAGACGAGAGAGTGAGAAGAGAGGAGAAAAGCTGCCCTTGATCTTAATCCATCTCTCGTCTCGGGAGGATTGCAGGGACACGTCTGTTTTGAGTAGAAACTCGAGAAAATCCAAACGATACGTATCTTTTTCTATTCTCCTCGTTTCTTTTCTTTTCTTTTTTTTTTTTTTTAGGCAGCTTTTAAGACTTTGGAGTTACTCGCGGAGGCTGCAAAAGGTGAAAAAGATCCATCGGAGAGATGGACAGCTTCCGGAAGCGTTGAGATATATCGATCGAGATTAGAGAGAACCGAAAATTGTCTCTATGTTGTGTGTGCGCGCGCGCGCGTCTGTTTTTCGTGTCCTGAGCAATCGCTCGCGCGACACCCGGCTCTGACCACTCGTAAATAAGACGGAGACTCATTTCCTAACCTCTCTTTACCTTTTTTTCTCCCCTCCCGCAGCCCTGCTTGGCCAGAGAGCACTCTGTTCATTCTTCCAAGACTCGGTTAATTGACTCAAGACACGAAATGGTTCTCCACCGTGTTTTCACTGACACGTCTTGACACCAGTGAGCATGAAAAAAAAAAATGACCACCCAAAATCTTTTCCCAGGGGACAATTTTTTCTCTCTCTCTCTCTCTCTCTCTCTGTCTGCCTATTCTTCTAAAACTTGTCGTTTTAACGGCCACCATGGCTTTTAATACTTGTTTCTTGATTTTTATTTACCCGGAACGTCCTGGTGCCAATGAAATTAACGAGAATTCGACCTATTGCTAATTTTAGACTTTTTTTTTTTTTCGACAATTTTTTTTCCATCCTTATCAATTCGCAGATTAATATTTGCTGTAAATTTGAGACATTCGAATTGAATATTCAATTTTTCCATATTATTATTATGCTTTTTTACTATGCCCTAAAACGTGTAAATCACCTAAAAAAGGACATGGAAAAAAATTGTTAAAGGATGCCACAGTTTGTGCTCGTCCCAATAAATTTATATGCGATTTGTATATATATATATAATTAACCTACTACGTACTTTTTCTGTGAGCATCCAGCGGAGATCCCTCCCCGAAGGGAGACCGCGGTGCTCACAGCTGATGGTTCAGTGAAGATTATTATTGTCCTCGGCGATATTCCTGGTTTTTTTCATATCCAAGTCTCCACAAACATCGAGCACAACACTTTTAAATTGTCAAAACTTTGTAAACATTTTCACTCACTCTTACAACTCCGGGAGATTAACAAAATACTCAACAAAAAAACGATTGATTAATACTGCCAGTATAACAGACTTTACTCATCACGCGTTTTTCGACAACTTTACGGAAATAAAACGTGAGAAATAACGTTCGATAAAAAAAGATTTATCTGATAAACAATCGAAGACGCCGAACTGACGCGTCGCCATATTGGAATTTGTAAACAACAATGCTATGCGCGCGCATAGTTGCATCACTCGCGGTACATGTGCGCAATTACGTAACAAATCCCATGCATTCGCGCATGATTAATATTTTTTAATCCATACCAATTTTACTATGTATTATACGATACAATGTAACAAGGAAATTATTTACATAATGAGGAAATAAATAAGCTACGCAATTCTCTTTGGAAAAACACGATAAATTAATAAGAATTTATAAACGTTCATGTGGAAGAAAAAAACATTTTTGCGAGATGCGCGCGCACGATTCATATTCATTAATAATTGTACATCTCATTAGTGTGTCTTATTTAATTAAATGGACATATGCGAGTTTGATTATAGGGAAAAAAAAGTTCGTTTTAAAAAAAAATGCGACGAATTTACCCCTTTGATGGGCGAAAAAAATAAAAATCAGAGCAAAAATTTTTTTGGAGGAGATGCGCGCGCATCGCGCTACTTTTTTCACAATGTGGTGTCGCGTCTGTGGAAGTTCGTTCGGTCCTCTCGTTAAATCGGCGATTCATATTCATTAATAATTATATATCTCATTAGTGTGTCTTATTTAATTAACTAGACATATGTGAATTTGATTATACGAAACAAAAAGTACGTTGTGAAAAAAAATGCGACGAATTTACCCCTTCGATTGGTGAAAAAAATAAAAATCAGAGCAAAAATTTGTTTGGAGGAGATGCGCGCGCATCGCGCTACTTTTTTCACAATGTGGTGTCGCGTCTGTGGAAGTTCGTTCGGTCCTCTCGTTAAATCGGCGATTCATATTCATTAATAATTATATATCTCATTAGTGTGTCTTATTTAATTAACTAGACATATGTGAATTTGATTATACGAAACAAAAAGTACGTTGTGAAAAAAAATGCGACGAATTTACCCCTTCGATTGGTGAAAAAAATAAAAATCAGAGCAAAAATTTGTTTGGAGGAGATGCGCGCGCATCGCGCTACTTTTTTTCACAATGTGGCGTCGCGTCTGTGTAAATTCGTTTGATCGTTTCTCGTTGAATCGGCGATTAAAAAGAATTATCGCGTTTTCCAGTAGAAAAATAATGAAAAATTATGATAAAAGTGAAGTCTAATTATCGTGGCAATATAAATTTATTGTTTTCTGTGAATTTTATAAGTGCACGGGAGTTTTGCATCCGAGATTGAAACTTTTGTGAAAAATTCAGCGACGCTGTTGCAGAAAACATTGGAAAAAAATCTTCACTGAACCATCAGCTGTAAGCACCGCGGTCTCCCCTCGGGGAGGGATCTCCGCTGGATGCTTGCAGAAAAGTACGTAGTAGGCTAATTATATAAATTTTATAATATCGCATGCATATTATTTGTGGGAATGAGAACAAACTGTGGCTCTATATCTATATATCTATCTATCTATATCTATATCTATATCTATATCTATATCTATATCTATATATACATATCTATATATCTGTATATATATATATATATATATATTTGGTGAAATCGTCAAATTTGCGAGAGTCGATTTTAATTAACAAATTATAGATTTGTAATTGGGTATTTATTTTTTAAATATAAAATGAAGTTTAAAAATGTCCCAAATAAATAATATGCAAATTTTTATTGAAAATTAAATTAAATTACGATGATACCAAATTATATATTTATTCGATTACAAATTAATCCTCAATATTATTCTAAATTCATATAAAAAATCACATGTTTATAATTACAAATTGAGTCCATGAAAATTAATTCGATCCATTCTTTCTTACGAAAATATTAAAAAGTCTTCCATAAAAAATTTTGCGTTACCTCGTAATATTTTTTATTGTTAAATCTATTCGATTGCTCACAAAATCAAAATTTCTGGTCAACCAGAGAAAAGAGAGAGAAATGACACTCGTGATTAACAAAGATCGTCTGTTTTACTGACAATTTGTCGAGGAGTCACGATTATCTCACATTTAATCAAGCCATTATACATTCTCAAGGATTATTATTATTTTATTTTTTTATCAAACATTGAAGTCTTCCATAAAAAATTTTGCGTTACCTCGTAATGTTTTTTATTGTTAAATCTATTCGATTGCTCACAAAATCAAAATTTCTGGTTAACCAGAGAAAAGAGAGAAAAATGACACTCGTGATTAACAAAGATCGTCAGTTTTACTGACAATTTGTCGAAGAGTCACGATTATCTCACATTTAATCAAGCCATTATACATTCTCAAGCATTATTATTATTATTTTTTTTTATCAAACATTGAAGTCTTCCATAAAAAAATTTGCGTTACCTCGTAATATTTTTTATATTTAAATCTATTCGATTGCTCACACAAAATCAAAATTTCTGGTTAACCAGAGAAAAGAGAGAGAAATGACACTCGTGATTAACAAAGATCGTCAGTTTTACTGACAATTTGTCGAGGAGTCACGATTATCTCACATTTAATCAAGCCATTATACATTCTCAAGCATTATTATTATTATTTTTTTTTTATCAAACATTGAAGTCTTCCATAAAAAAATTTGCGTTACCTCGTAATATTTTTTATATTTAAATCTATTCGATTGCTCACACAAAATCAAAATTTCTGGTTAACCAGAGAAAAGAGAGAGAAATGACACTCGTGATTAACAAAGATCGTCAGTTTTACTGACAATTTGTCGAGGAGTCACGATTATCTCACATTTAATCAAGCCATTATACATTCTCAAGCATTATTTTTTTTTTTTTCAATTTTTTTATCAAACATTGTTCGAGACTTTTGAGTGCGATTATCGCACACACGAAGAGTTTCACAGAGGCAAATATAACCGCAATAGTGGGAGTGGCACGAGCGATCCCAAGATATTAATTATGTGCCCGATGCCCCCAGTGCACGGATATGCTATAACTTGAAAAAAATAATAATAATAAAAAGAAGAAAAAAAATATTCAAATAAAAAAAAATATACAAAAAGTCAGAACGTTCCTTTACCCGTAGCAATGCATATATATATATACAAGAGAACACGTGATGGAGAGAGAGTTTTGTCGCCGGTCTGTCGTTGAGACTCGCAAAAAAATGTTTCGTCCCGAAAAAAAAACATCGAGAAAGGTGGGAAGGGAGGGGGAAGAACTGAAAAAGAGACTCGTAACCCTGTTATTACGTGCAGTCTCAGGAGAGCTCTGAGGTCATGGCTCGCCTTTTTGAAAATTATTATAATAATCTTCACTTGGTGAATTCATTTTCTCTCACATCGTGTATTGTTCTTTTCTGTGGAACTCGATAAAATATCATCATATATATAATTTTTTATAAACGACAAATTTATTTTTTCCCTCATGAAACATCTAATCTTTCCAAGACCCTGCAAGGCCCAAAAATTATGCATTTTTTGTAATCATAGAAAAAATTGGAAATTTTTTAATTTACCGATTTTTTTATTTCTTCTAAAGCCTCAATCTGCAGTATAACGAAATAGATGAGAATAATTTTCCATTGGAAGCAGAGAAACAACAAAATAATTTTTTTTCTCACCGATAGCCATTTTTACCATTTTGTGGTTGAGGTGACGAGAGAGAGAGAGAGAGAGAGGGTCACCCACGCGCACGTAGGATAATTGCACGCGCCGATTCTCTCACAGGATACACATCTATATATATATATTCTTCCTGTTCGCTCCCTAGAATCACGTTCGTGCGCCACGTAACCGTACGTGTACGTACGTAGTTCGTCCTGTAAGAAAAAGAGAGAGAAAACTGTACAAGATTCACCGAGGGGATCATCTGCATGCACAGAAAAGAGCCAGGCGACTCTCTCGAGAAAGATCTCGCGAGAGTTCTACGGGCAGATTCACCGTGCGTGTAAATGTAGAGAGAGAGGCAGGGAACTCTGCAAAAACCGCACTGCGTTGAGGTCAGAGGTCAGCGGTACTCTCGACGAGGCAGACGCGACGCCCACCGAGCGACACCCACGCGAAAAATCTTCCTTCCTTCCTTCCTTCCATCTTCTTCGTCTTCAATTTATTCCTCTCGTTCGCCTCGATCGACTCTCTCTCTGTCCCTCTGTCTTTGCGCCCCCACTTTGCGATGGGGTGACTATAAAAACTCGCGGAAATATCTGCAAGAAATGAAAAATCGTAATTAACAAAATTATGGTCAAATTGTCGTATAGTTGAGTGATTTGTGTTTAATAAGCTCCTCTAAATTGAGTGATTATATGTGATGCAATTTCTTAATTGGACATAAAAATGCACATCTCTAGCAGTAGCGTCACTCACTTCGAAAATGGCTTTTTTTTCCTAGGCACTTTTTGGTTGCCGACGCTGTCGCCAGATGGCGTTGAAAACATACCGCGACGTGAACGCCTCTAACGGTAGCGTCATTAACTAAAAAAAAGTAGCCAAGCCAAAGTAAATAGTTTCTATTTCCCATATTTCTCTGATATTGTTGAGTTTTCGTTGATTCTCCTTTTTCTAACCTCCTTCTATTCTCTTCTCTCGCCTTCTCATCGTAAGAGATTATTCACGGTGTCTGTATAAGAATTTACACAGCATATCATTTTTCAATTTTTGCAGCACGGACGTTAGATAATTGTGAGCTTATCTCAATATATACCTTGAGCTTCGAGTATCCTTTGACAGTGCCAATGAATTCGGACATTCGTTGACAGTGCGTAACTCCATTTCGTGAATAAATAAACATTCTCTCACAATGCCAATGAATTCGGACATTCGTTGACAGAGCGTAACTGCATTTCAAGAATAAATAAACATTCTTGAAAGAAATAAAGCTCGCTATAGGAATATCTCACTAAAAAAAACTTCTCACGTGACCAAAAATAGGTTATGTTCATCTCAACACGGTCCTTTAAATTTCGTTTCGTTTTTCGTAAGAGATTATTCACGATGACTGTATAAGAATTTACACAGCATATGATTTTTCAATTTTTGCAGCACGGACGTCAGATAATCGTGAGCTTATCTCAATATATACCTTGAGCTTCGAGTATCCTTTCACAATGCCAATGAATTCGGACATTCGTTGACAGTGCGTAACTGCATTTCAAGAATAAATAAACATTCTTGAAAGAAATAAAGCTCGCTATAGGAATATCTCACTAAAAAAAACTTCTCACGTGACCAAAAATAGGTTATGTTCATCTCAACACGGTCCTTTAAATTTCGTACATTTAGGCAGCTACACTTTCAGCCTCGTGTCAAACTGAAATCGAATAAAATGTATTTATCAATTTTTGGTTATGTTTTTTTTTTTTTTTTACACAGAAGGAGCAATAATAGAATCATTCTACGAAAATGGTAAAAAAAAAATACCCCAACTATGAGCTTACAATTGAATATCCGGCATAAAATTGCGCTGATCTTTTTTTACCTCATTCAAGTGTCAGGAATGTCAAAAAAATCCTGTCTCTCGATTGCGAGCGTTGATTATATTCAAACTCTCCTGTGATTATATCGGCATAAATCGATATATATATATATATATATATATATATATATTGTAGTTACAAACGACTCCGTGTACCAGCAGCAAAAAGCGCGTGGAAAAGGTCATCGGGCAATGATCGTGGCAATCACAAGACGAGAGAGACTTTCCGCTCGCTCTTCTTGTGTACTACACACGCGACTAGAAGAAGGTGTTGCAGTTATGTGCTGGGTGATGATGCTCCTTCGAACCTGAGAAAACACGATGTTATTTTTTTTTTTTTTTTTTTATGTTTTTTCTTTTTTTTTTTCGACTCAAGAGTCGTGCCCACGTATAAGGCCCTCGGGGCAGTTATTAATAATCAGCTCTGGTGTTCGTGTACTTGTGTTTGTGCACCGACCCAGAAGAGTATCCTCAGCAGCGTAGAGAATTTCTCGTTGAACTCCTCGTCGCACATACATCGCGTCCATGTGTGTATGAGGGGAACGAAGTGAGAAAGGAGGAGAAAGAAGAAAGAGAGAAAAAAAAAAAAAAGGCAAAGGGTGCGGCGAATAGTGAGACGAGACCTTTAGCGCAAAGGCGCCAGGGCACATCCCTCCGTGTAACTTTGTATCCAACTTTTGTTGTTGTTGTCGAAATCACCCTGGAATTTGTAGTAAAAATTGAAGTTATAGCTTTTTTTTTTTTTTTTTAATAAATGTTATACTTAATTATTAATTATTATTAATCCGATCAATTTAACACTTCAAGTGACTTGACATTTTTTATTAAATTTTTTTTTTTTAATTTTTATAGCACGAGCTGTCCAACTACGTAAAATATTACTAGACGAACTTCAGCGATATAAAATTCTAACCGACCTAATCAATTGAGTAAATAACATTTTTTAATTTTTAATATTACAATTTAAAAAAAAAAATCGTTATCTGAGCCATTCGACGTGAGAAATATATTTTTGAGATGGAAAACTTTTCAAAAATTTGCACATCCCTCCGTGTAACTTTGTATCCAACTTTTGTTGTTGTCGAAATCACCCTGGAATTTGTAGTAAAAATTGAAGTTATAGCTTTTTTTTTTTTTTTTCTAATAAATGTTATACTTAATTATTAATTATTATTAATCCGATCAATTTAACACTTCAAGTGACTTGACATTTTTTATTAATTTTTTTTTTTTAATTTTTTACATCCCGAGCTGTCCAACTACGTAAAATATTACTAGAAAAACTTCAGCGATATAAAATTCTAACCGACCTAATCAATTGAATAAATAACATTTTTTTATTTTAAATATTACAATTAAAAAAAAAAAAATCGTAATCTGAGCCATTCGACGTGAGAAATATATTTTTGAGAGATGGAAAACTTTTAAAAAATTTCGATATTTTTATCATTTTTAAATAGTAAATATTCCAGAACATGAAGAAAAAAAATTGCGAGACGAATTAAATTAAATTAATGATTATTTGAATTTAAATAATAAAAAAAAAAACGAACACTTGAATGAAGAAGATTGAAAATTTAAATATTAATTTGAAAAAAAAAAATAAAACAAAAATTTTATACCCCTAAACAATTTTAAGAATGAAATCATCGTCGTGATTCATCCACAAAAACCGTGACCTATCGCTTTAATGATACTATAATACGCTAAATATGATCCGTGAACGTGAAGATTGAGTCGTTTATCGAGTCCAAAGAGCACCTCGAAAAAAAAATAAAGAAATAAAAAAAAACCAAAGCAAATGAAAAGAATAGAAAAGAAAATGGACACGTTCATCGGGAGTGTGTCAGACGAGCAACAATAGGATCGTCTTCGTCTCGAGATTCTCTGGTTATTTTTTTTTTTTTATTTTTTTTTTTCCAGCCCAATAAGGATTCTTGCCATCTCTCACCACGAAAAAATCTCTCGTGTCTGATACATTCACGCCAGCTATTCACTGTTAGGTATTTCGGTACGGAAGAGAAAAAAAAAAATTTAAAAAAAAAACGCGAGCTGTCTCGTATATGCGAAAGAGAATTAAAAATAAAAGAAAAAAAAAAAAAAAAAAAACTGAACAGCATTACGAGAAGGATTACACCGGTAAGCCGGGACTAACTGGCAGCCTGACGTCATAATCTTGAGAAATATTTCGGCTCTGTCCTCTCTTCTTCCTCTCATTTTCCTCCCTCGCTCATTCTTCCTATCCTCCCCCATTCTTTTTTTTCTTCTCACTCTTCTTTCACCTTTCAACGATTATGTAGTACTGCAGCATTATATATATGCTCCTTACTACATATATATATATATATCCTGTCTAAAACCAGAAAGACGTATATTTTACTTTCATACACTGCACTGACACCCTTTTAGGCTGTTCTAGGCACTCGATATATATATATATATACATATATATATCCTGCCTAAAACCAGAAAGACGTATATTTTACTTTCATACACAGCGTAGACACCCTTTTAGGCCGTTCTAGGCACTCAATATGCATATATATATATATATATGTCCTGTCTAAAACCAGAAAGACGTATATTTTACTTTCATACACAGCACTGACACCCTTTTAGGCCGTTCTAGGCACTCAATATATATACATATATATATCCTGCCTAAAACCAGAAAGACGTATATTTTACTTTCATACACTGCGTAGACACCCTTTCAGGCCGTTCTAGGCACTCAATATATATATATATATATATATATATATATATTAGGCATTGATGACTGCAGGGATGACAAGGCGACCACAGGAAAGTGGAAATTTTTCGTAAAATTTTTTTTTCCGGTTTTGTAAATGCTCTCTCGCGTGCTCTTTCACTCGTCAACCCCTGGACGATCACTAAGATTTTTAAATCGATCAATTAACCGTCGTGTGGGAACCGGAGCGACGCGCTCTCGTTTCATTCGGCCATTTCGTCATCTCTCATTCGTTCGTCCGAGAGGAGAAGACGCGTCTGCACATCAGGGCAAAAGGATCACAGCTCGCTCCTATTATTATTATTATTATGTGAAAGTTGAAAAATTTTTAATCTTAAATTTGAATTTTTTTTTACAAAATCGAAGTAAAAAAATTCCGATCTGGATGTTATTTTCTATCGGTAAATCTCTAATCCGTCGGAATTGGACAGATAAATTTACGTAGAATAATCAGACGCGAAATTTGATTTAGACGAGAACGATGAAGCTGCGTGAAATTTTTTTTTTTGATTTTTTTGCTGCCATCGAGAGCTCGGAAACTTTTCGTTTTTTTTTGTTTTTTTTTTTTTTTTTTGAGTCGTGAATTCTTCTTGTTATTTTACAAATTTTTTACCAATTTTTTCTTGCTCTCATTCGTCTGATCGATTTTTTTGGCGAAAGACAGAAAAAGGGGAGGGGCGAGGGATGAGGCCCCGAGGCTTGGCGAGTTCCCAGGGGTGTCAACTCAAGAGGGCCTGATCCCCTCTGGCATCGCGGCTCGTCGGGTTGTCAGACCGATCGGGATCGCACGATAAGAGATTTTCGACGATGACTCCCCCTCGAACAGCTCTCAGACATCCTCAGGACGGACTCTCGCGTGCACATGTGTGCAGCGAGAAATCGATCGAGATCTTGAGATTTTTTTTTCCGACCAGGAGGGAAAGCTTCTGATTTTTTTTTGTTTCGTCCCTTTCCGGCTTGATTGAACGCTACCGATTTTTTGGGCCTGATATAGAGAAAGTAGAAAATTACGGTCAAGTAAAATTATTAATTCATCGCTGTGTATTTAAATTATTTTCCCTTGTGAAAAATTTCGTGGTAGAAATACTTAAACGAATTCCACAATGTTGAACGATCGATTCGAAGATTGGTCAGCTCAAAAACAGCCAATAACCATTTATCATCGAAATCGAATCATTGAATTTAAAATCAGAGCGCTCAAAAATCCATCTATGTGAATTTTCGTTTCAAACGAATGATTTTTTGGTTTTCTCCGTCAGCCATATTGACTCCGCCATCTTGAATATTTTTATTTTTCATTTTTTTCTAGATGAATAATTTAAATTTCTAAGAAAAACAAAGTCGATCGTTGATTTCTATTTTCGTTGCAAAAAAAAAAAACCACAACAAAAAAAAAAAATCAAAATCTAAGCACTCATTTTTTATAATTGTATTCACGTTCAAAAATCACTGGAGAAAAATAAAAATTTCGTCTGCCATATCCATGCAAATTATTTTCACGCCTCTAATCTCACCGATAAAAAAAAAAAAAGAAAAAGAAAAAAAACATGAAAATGCCATGTTCCTTTTTTAGTCCTCGCAAAAAGCGATGGATGCATTACCTTTTCACGGTGCAATAATTTAGACAGCTTCTCCTCCCCCGTCTGTGGTGGACGAGATATCGGCCCGAGGCTTTTTGGCCACTCTTATACACACGACTTCGTCAGCTCGCTTTTATTTTTCTTTATTTTCTCATTCTTTTATTTCCTCTCTTGTGTGTTTCTTCGCACCTTGTCTTTTCCTTATTCCATGACACTCACCCATATAGCCCCACGAGATGTATATATCCGTTTCTCGATTTCGCGCGAAATCCGGTGTGTGTGGTCCCTGCAACGAGAGAGAACGAAAGAGGGAGAGAGAGAGAGAAAGAAAGAAAGAGTCTCAGGCAACCAAAAGATCGTGAATATCTCTCTAGTTCTCGTTGTCACCGATATCCCTCTGTTGGTATAAAAAGAGATGCCATGTCTCGTATTCCGCGAGGATCCACTGCACCCCACGCGATCGCAGCGCCAACCTCGATGTCGCCTCTATACAACGTCCGCTCTATCTCCCTCCCTCCCTCTCTCTCTCTCTTTTAGGTACGCAACAACGCAATATCGTGTCTCGTGTGTTGCTTGGCTTTTTGTTCGTGAATCGGGAATCGAGTGGGCAGAGAGGAGCAGTAATCGAGTAAGTTTTTCCCCCTCCCCCCAAAGATCTCTTTCTTTAAAGTATGCTTCTTCGTCTTTTTCACATCTTTTTATCTTACCTCGATATATATATATATATATATACGAACCTAACCTCCATTCTGAGACGCGGCCACACCGACAAGTCTTTATCACGCTCGCTGCGTTCTCGAAATAAGAAGGATCAAGATCCATCCGTTCGTGAAGAAAAAAAGTACATATATATATATATATATATATATAGCATATATAGCTCGCTTTGCACTTGGTGGCTCCCAAAAGCAAAAGATCCGAATGAGCAGGTTTTCGCAGTGAAACTTACACACAAACGTGTGTATAGGCCAGAAAGGACGCAAGACGACGATGGCGAGATCTCTTGTCGACGACGCGAGAGAGTCCCGACACGGGGTGGTCCCCCGTCAATCTGGTGCTCATACCCGCGCGCGCGCTCGCGACGCTATATAGTTCTTTTCGGCGCAAATATTCTGGAAGGTTGCACCGGGCGCGTGTGAGCTCTTTGCTCTTTTTATTTTCTCCATTTTTTATTTTTTATTTTTTTCATGCTCTTTCGGCACTCTGAGCACGTACGTTCCAACGGCGTGCCGAGTGCCAACCACCCAGAATACTTTTATATCTCTCTCTCTCTTGCACTCTCTCGCGTGTGCATCCCTTGAATATATTATTTATGGATGCAACTGAGATCTAATAGCATTTCTGCCCACACTTCAGTTTGGACATTTATTTTTCTCGACAATATCGTTCGTTTCCATTTCGTTTTTATTTAACGTACTCTTGTATTCTTTTCATGCTCGAGTAATCGTTCAAGAATGAAAAGGAATTTTTTCAATAGCCTTTTAGCTATTGCCCATCTTTGCTGATGCAAGAAGGTCATGAAATTAAAGTTTGAACAATCGAGTACTAATTTTAAATTAAGCGATACCAGCTTTTAATTTAAACAGTTTGAATTTCGAGGTGGCCGTTACATGTATTTTTCAAATAATTATTTACATTTTGTATCGTTTTACATTATTTTTATTTTTTCAAATACTCCATTGATTCATTTTTTTGTATAAACAAAAGAGGTTACAAAAAATTTCTCTTCCATATATAGATGAAACTTGTGAGATTTAAAAATTATAAATTTTTTATCAACTTGGGGTTGTTGAAGCAATTTTTAGTTTCTCCTATTAATTCCCAATAGGATATTCCGTCTAACCTACCAATAAACTTGAGCTTCCTGACCCACCACCAGGCATAATTTCGAGGAAAAACCTGTTCGATACAAATCACCAGATAAAAAATTCGAATGAGTAGAAACACGTATCTAAAATTAGTCCGGTTAATTGCCGGCAAGTTATACAAAACCCGGGGAAAAAAAATGAATAGGATTTGAGAATGAGCAGCGGTCTGTTGAAGCGAAAAAAATCTTTCACTGCCTCACAGGCTGTTTGGTCATATCTTCGAGTGTGGGTGGTCACGAGACCTACAGATCCTAATCT
The DNA here is from genome assembly GCA_963669185.1 of Dyspetes luteomarginatus. Taxonomy (NCBI): domain Eukaryota; kingdom Metazoa; phylum Arthropoda; class Insecta; order Hymenoptera; family Ichneumonidae; genus Dyspetes; species Dyspetes luteomarginatus. The sequence continues at coordinate 21,716,207 of OY769906.1, forward strand.
CTCTTTCTCAGCTTTACGAGTTCTTGTCGTGCCCAGAGAGCTTCACTTCCTTTATCGTACTGGCTGCTGACTGTAGACGGTAAACGATTCAACGTTTCACCCTCCGTATGCATCCCTCGTGTTGTGCAAACGTGCTCTTGTGTCTTCTCGTGAAAACGAGCACGACGCTATTTCCCTACCTCGCTAAATCAAGTCAAAAGACAGCAAGTAGACGGTAGAAACGGAATGAAACTTTTCTAAAAAAAAAATGTAGTTTCCTTGTTGTATATATACGAAAGTTAATAACCCATTATAAATATAGGCACGCAGGTCACGCTGGGCGTTCATAGCGAGAGGACAAGGAGAATAAAAAAAAAAAAAAAAAGGAAGACACGCGTGCTTGGCATAGCTCGTTGCATTGTCGTCGTCGTCGTCGTCGTCGCAGCTTGACCAGGACCAGGGAGGGATTCCATACGCTACGAGAGCTTGCTGATGCCGCCGCCGCCGTCGGTACACAACAATCACATTCATCGGTCTTCAACACAATGCTAATCATAAAGACGCCGCCATTATTATAATACCAACGACCATTCGCCGCGGGATATGGAAAAACACTTTTGAAAGCAACCTGGGTTAACGGACGAATACAGGACCGGGACGAAAAAAAAAAAGAAAGTTACAACCCCTTGAAAGATGATGAAAGACGAGAACAAACCAAGACGAGAACCTAGAAAAATGAAAGTTTGCAGTTGAAAAATGCAGAATTTATCTTGCAGCTTCTGTTTTCTTGGAAAAATTATTCTTGGGCCAGGAATTTAGAAGATCTGTTTCAACGCAAACGTTTCAAAACTTTGGCCATCAACATTTGAAATTCGAACACTGGGCCTTTGAGCATAATAGTGAATCCTTTGGATGAAATTAATCTTTAAAAAAGGAATTAAATGAGATCACTTGGGTATACACGACTAGATGATATTTCCCATGGGAATAATGTGGTTATTGGTCACGGGCCACACTCGAGGGACATTCGAGAACCACTCAACTCCACTCTTGACTCTGGCGCGCTTCCGAAATTCGACACGGTCCCATGGAGAGCGCGTGAAACCCTCTCCGTGAGGTGAGCCACTCGACGTCACCGTCGGGTCATCTCCACACTATACAGAAACTTCTCTCGTTTCCTTTGTGACCGATTTTTCGTCTCTCTTATTCTAATCGAACGGACGTGTCTCGTGTAGTTTGCCGCATAACTGCGAGGAAAGAGCCAAGCAACTGCGTGTGCAAAGTGTGTGAAAAAGGAAAGAAAGAAAGAAAGATAAAAGAGAGGAATAGAGAGGAAGAAGAAAAAGGCAAGATCCCCTGTGGTGAATACGAACGGTAGCCACCGATCTCTATAGTGTCGCCGACATTCGACTCTCCAGAAGAAGACCACCGTGACATTTTTTTTTTCTTTTTTCACGAGAGATTTATCCTTTTTTGCTGCTGTTCTGCCGTACTCTCTGGCTATTGTCAATTGACACAGGACGCAATTCGTCTCTCATTCTGCAAATGCTAAACGCCCTACCGCATTTTTAAAGGCATAACTATTGAGAATGAGAAAATGTGACAGTTGCGACCATTGTGCTTGACATAGGTCTTGTTCGATGTTTTCGTTACAAAGTAACAGAAGAATCTTCCAATTTCTTCGCCAAAGATTCTGGAAGGATATGATCGAGCAGATGATATTCAAGTTTCGTTGATTCGAATTATTCGGAGTATTCGGGGGCCACAGTGATTAAGGGTGCATAATAAGGTGGATAATAAGTTAAGCACAGCTAAACTTTGAGTTTAGATTATGTAATAATTTAGCATTACGGGACCATGAAATATGCGACTTTAGGCGATCTTTTTAGTTTTTAAATCTAGAAAGGATCACTAAAGAGTCACCATAGCCCAAATTCGTAAACGATGTTCCAAGATTTGTCTGTACCTTTAGACGTCTTCAATTATATGTTTTATAAATTTGAGTGCCATTGAACGTCAATCGAATAGTTGCCAAGCCACCATATGTGTGTGTGTGTGTGAAACAACGAAAAGAAAGATCAACAATTGGGTTGTGTAAGATTAAGTTCGTGCATGCACTCTGACCTGTTTGACCTCCTGGCTATGGAAACGAGGATCTGAAGTGGCATCGAGGGGAAACAAGATCGTGAGCTTTGATCTTTTCTCGCAAAGATCTTTTGAACCCAAAGGAAGAAGAGAGGTGAGAGTTGTGTGCGCGAGAGAAACGAAAGCCGAAGAGAGAGACTCTTGTGAGAGAGAGAGAGAGTTCGAAGCTGGCCTGTCACTCAAACGTTCGATGTCTAGCTACCCTCCTATTAGCCCTCTTCTCTTTTTAATTGCTAAATTGAAGGCAATTTCGTAGGAATGGAAATTCGACGTTATACGCGTGTGATCGTTGAAACATCAAGAAGGGAAGAGAGGAAGAAAACAAAAAAGTCAGAGAGACAAGAGATCACGTGTGGGATTTATTGTGCCGTTGAGATCTTCCACGCCCGCGCAATCCTTTGTAAAGTCTTAAAACATCAGAGCTCCATCCGGTTTTCGATGATGATGATGATGATGATGGTGATGGTGAAAGAGCCCCAAAAAAATGCCATGGCAATCATTCTTCGATTCTTAGCTTCTACGCAATTTCTAAGCTCGTATTTTTCAAAATATCTTCCAGAATCGAGCGACTGTCCATCTGACCATAATTCTTAGAAATGGAAACGGGCAATTAGGTGATGGGAGTTTCGATTAATCGCCCCCATGGAGCCAATAATAGTCTAAAAAGATCCTCTTTGAAAAACTGCTGGATTTACGCGATCAGACGATTCCGTTTCACAATTCCCACTGTTGCGGTGGCCCACAAGCAACAAATAAGAGACACCACAATGTTTCGTAGGCCCATGCGCGCTATTTCGTAGAAATCACCGATAATTATAGACGCGTTGTAAAAGCGCGACCGTTTTTCTATCCCATATCCAAACCAACTACCATATAGAGGCAGCCCTGAAAGTCTAATTGCCCCCGCGATAAATCTTCAAAATTCTCGTCTCTCTGCTGGCTCCTTGGAAATTCTTACCGAAATATATTTTAGTAGCCCTGAGTAGCATTATGGAAGCCACGAAACAGCAGAGCCCGTTCTTAAAAATCTTTAATTAAATAATAACAGTGATAGGAGAGCAAAAACTAATTGCAATGGTGGACTTGGGAAAGAATTGTGATGTCTAAAACGAGCAAACGACATTTATAATATAGACGGAGGACCAAAGAAAACTTTTTGCAATTTTTGAGCTTTTTTTTTCACAAACCCAACAATTACAATCGGACAGAAGTCGTTACGAACATTATCATCCGCCCTGAAGACCTTTTTTCACCCTTCTTCTCGTCTTTTTCGTTTGTAATTGTGAAGACTGCAACTGCTGCGTTTAGCTGCTGTTGTGCTTTACTGGATTTCGACGAGAGCCTTCTCGCACTCTCTCACCGATCTTCGCCCTGGGTAACTCGATTCGAGAGCCAATAATCCACATAATGCGCGTAATAGGAACGTGGCCCCGGGACAATGGGGGGGCCCTTAAAGTGTTGCACCGAAGAAATATGGGAGCCGGTATAAGAAACGTTTCTCTCCATCCCTCTCTCCCTGCCAGAGTGCCAGAGACGGGAAGATCGCGAACCTCGTCTCACCTTACTACGAAGGAGTCTCTCCTTCATCGTAAACTTTAGCGGAAGGAAGAACGAGCGAGGATACAGAAAGTCCGTGAGGCATAGGAATGTGCAAAAAGCTCTTGAACCCGTCACCGATCCTTATCGAGTTACCCCCAAGTCGTAAAGTTATCGAGTCACGGAATCACGTGCCGTTTGTTAAGATAAAAAAGAAATAAAAATAGAAAAGTTAGGAGGGATCAATCGTTGATAGAAAAGGCTTCGGACACCTTCAAAAAGTGATGAAAAAAAAAATCTCTAGTTTACAACAGATATAGTATAATAAACGCATAGATTTTTAAGTGAAAAATCTCTATTAACATTTGGAATGATGAGTTTTCTTTTTAAGGATGCATCGTATATTCTTTTCAATTTTCTCCTACTCATCAGAAATTTGATTTTTCACTTTTTAAGTTTACTCGGAGACCCTCGACGCTTAACTGTAAAAGTGTACCTTACCAATTTTAATTGGCTACTCTATAAAGAACCCTTGCGAACCCCCTCAATTCGGTCCCTTTCGAGTGGCCACCTTTATATTGTACGATGAGTGTTATAAACGTTTGAAAAAAATTTCAGAGGTGGAAGCGTATACATGGACCCACATATATATATATATCTAACATACCAGCAAAACCATAGGAATATCGTCCCAGAGTCAAGGGAGAAGACGAATCTTTTTTACGACTTATAGCGCGAGCGAACGATGAGAAAGGAACGTTTAACTCGGGGGGTTAGGGTGGGGGGGTGGTCTCGTCAAGAAGTTTCAGTCCCAAAATAATGCCCCCGAGGCTTCCGCGCGGGATTTTTTTTCGCCGCAGTGGAGAAGCCCCAATTATACGCGCGTCAAGTTTGCTTCTTTTCTAGCAATTCTCAAAATAGAATCTCATTCCTTTTCCCCTCTCTCTCTCTCTCTCTCTCTCTCTCTCTCTCTCTCTTTTCGGTCCACAAGTTTTTCCGATTATTATTCCTCGGATGCGACTACAAGGGGCACAAAAGAGGACGATCGGTGTCCGCCTCTCGGTTAAAAGGACCCAAAAAATTTCCTACCATATAATTGTTACGTTATTAAATAGCGCTTAGGTCTGACGAGAAGAAAAGCGCCTTCTTATATGGAGACGTTTTAGATTTTTCGAAATCACCGCTTAATTAGTGAGACTGCCATTCATTTCTTGGTACAAAATGAAGTTTTAATACAACGTGCCACAAAATTTGAGCCCTCCTGTTTTTAAGCTGGAGACGATTTTGTTGAACGCCTCAGCTTCCAGAAGATTGAATCCTTCGTGTGTGTAGCCAGAGCATTCGGAGTAAATCCGTATGAAGTAGGTGAGGCCAGAGGGCAGTCCAGAGTCCTTTTCTCTCGCTTCTTCCTCCTTCGCTACTCCCTCATCTTTAAAAACACATAAATTAGAGTCAAACGACTCTCGGACTCGCGCACGAGCGTCATGAAGCGGTAAATTATTAAACGCTGACATGCCAACAACTACAAAACTTTATGTCGACCAACTAAAGAGCTTAACTTCCAATAGGAATCAATACGATATGCGTTAAGTTTTACATAAAAATGCATAAAATGTAAAACACATTTTTTTTCGATAAAACAACAAATGCAGAATCTAAAAAGTGCTCTGATATGTATAAGACTGCGGGTAATGATAAGCGAGTTGTACAATAACAGAGGATCCGCATGAGGGTTTAAATAAATGTGAAAAAAAAAAGGTACGACAGCGATAAATCTTATCCTGGTCGAGGCGACCACCAACGTTCGTTCGAACGTTGCATAAAATGAAAATGAGTTTTAGTGTCCTGTGCCTTATGCTAGGCTGGGGGCTCAACTTGCCTGGTGTGTGGGACCCCAAGAGGTTTCTCTCTCTCTCTCTCTCTCTCTCTTTGGTATCGGTCGTGAGCTCGTTCCCGAGCACCACAAACACCAACACTTGAGGGACTGTTTAACCATCCGGTATTATACCAAAAGGTGTGCGTATACTTACGTTTGTGTACCGAGGAGAACACTCGAGTATATTTGCCGGTTCTACTTTGTGAGCAAGTATAAGCTTCGACTGAGTTATAAAGTGGAATGGTCGCACTTCGTTCATAGAGAGCAGAGGAAGGGAGTGCGAAAGCGTGCAAGAAACGAAGCAAGTTGAGATAGGAAGATCTGGTCGGTCGCCTGTGTGAAAATTCTTAAAAATAATCGAAAATATTCTTAAGGCCCAAATCGACGATTCTCCTGGCGAAGAAACTGCAAATGTAACTGCGCCAGTAAGTATAATTTACTGTAATATTTCTGTAAAGATATGAAATTTTAAGCACAGACTAGAATAATTTTAACTGCGGATTAGATTTAGACAGGGAATAATCAACAGTCAATATTTTTCATAGTAAAATCAGCAATATTGAAGAATGATGGTCATTCGTATGTATTCACAGTAGACAACAAAATTGTCTTGATGATTTTTGGTGATCCGCCAAGCATCTCATACGACCTGTAAGATACCCGCAGGGATTTCCATACGACACCCAAAATAAATTATACAAAATAGGCCGACAATTTTGCAGTTAATCTGCTTTAATGGGATCAAATAGATCAATCACTTCACTGAGTGGAACCGTTGAAAATTTTTTTAAACCAAGGAATGAATCACGATTTTATTCGCCCACTAGGAAATGTCTATCGACAAAAGTAAACTTTACGATCTCAAAATGCTTTCCAAATTGCCTATAACTTAGTAATAGCTTTTTTTTATTATTATTTCTCTCTGATTAATAATATCTCGTCAGTTTCTTTGTGAGAAATGGTTGCCGCCAGTTAGACAAGAGTCACATTGAAAAAGCAGAAGCACCAACGAGCAGGATACGAGATTTTGCCAAGGTCGTGATGACGGACTGTGAGGAGGTATAAAGGAGGCGCTTCTACGCGATATGGACCTCCCGTCGCGGGACTCGCGGCTAAAACGGTGCCTGATTTATACGAAATTACGTTAGTCCTCTCGGCACGATGTCCACCACATCGCTCGGTCCAACCTCCCTTTCTCCCAGTATCTCTGTGTAGAGTTTCTGGTCGCGCGGCGCGTTACCTAATTGAGAAACCGGTGCGCAATGGCCGTTTGAGTTATCGCCGTCGCCCTCCGAACATCCGACATTGGAACTTCTCTAGCTCTTGTGGACCGCCAACGAGCATGGATCATCCATGAAATATATCACTGTGAAAGTTCATCTTTTACCGTCTCTTTCACGAGTAAATATCATCGGCTGATTATATTCCAATGATGGCGAAACACTTTTTTACCAGATCCTTACTCCAATGAGGCCACTAATAAGGCTCTGTTGAGAAATCATCGACTCCGAATATAACAGTGGACATTTTTTTTTAAATATACGAAACAGTAATTCTGCATTTAAACGTTTTTACATCGTCTCGCTAACGTTGTGCTTCTATTAAGAGTTTATGCCAGCTAATTTATTCTAGTTCTTAACAGTGATGAGCACAATCGAATGAATGTAGAAATTTCAATACTTTTCCATGAAAAAAAAATTATATCGAATCATTAATTTAATGATTTTTCAAATTTTAAACTACTGATTTTCATCATTGTCCATCCATAGTGAAGTGACCCACTCGCGATTATTAATTAACGCAAACATTCGACTACAAAGTCAATTCAAAGGAATATTTTATAGGTTATGTGTCAATCTGAAGTGAAGTGAGCCGCAGTACGACAGCCAATATCACAACGAGTCTACGGCAATGTAAATATGTAGAATTTCGATAATTCGAGATGCATATTACGATGCATGAAAACGCATATATAAATTTGTCCACTCTGATCTCATCCGGAATTCCAAAGGGTGAATCTCAGGCTCTTGGCTTGCCCCATGAACACGCTTATATTAAGAGTTTATGGCAGTTAATTTATTCTAGTCCTTGACAGTGATGAGCTCAGTCGAATGAATGTAGAAATTTCAATACTTTTCCATGAAAAAAAATTATACCAAAACATTAATTTAACGATTTTTCAAATTTAAAACTACTGATTTTGATCATTGTCCATCCACAGTGAAGTGACTCACTCACGATTATCACTTAGAATCAACGAGCCTGCTAACGTAATGGACTATGCGAAACAACAAACATTCAACTACTAAGGAAAATTTATAGGTTGTGTCAATCCGAAGTGAAGTGAGCCGCAGTGCGACAGCCAATATCACAACGAGTCTACGGCAATATAAATATGTAGAATTTCGATAATTCGAGATGCATATTACGCCTCGTCCTTTTTCATTTCTTTAAAGAGAATTATCCGCTGGAAGTGGCGCCAGTAAAAACCTTTCGATAAATCTCGATGAGCACGTGCTCGTATAAAGAGGTGCAAGTCCTTTGGACACGATTCTCAAAGTCTTTAACCTCGTAACTTCATGAAAACGCATATATAAATTTGTCCACTCTGATCTCATCCGGAATTCCAAAGGGTGAATCTCAGGCTCCTGGTGTGCCCCATGAATACTTACCATTCGCCGGTGTTAAGGGAACGTTTGCTCCAGCATACTAAATATTTTCTTCTTTACTTTGGTTTACAAAGTGCTAGACATATATATATATATATATATATATATATATATATATATATATATATATATACCCAAGGTGGGCAATATGGGCTTTCCTTTGTCCTACGTTACGTCGAGCAGAAGAAAAAACAGTTCGATCGTTAATCCTCTTCCAGCAGCAACAGCAGCACTTGTACCATTACTGGTACACCTGAACATTGCTTGAACCTTCCGTGTGTCGAGAAGTTAAAACTACGAAGCTGGCATATTTTATTATCACAGGCACGATCGAATGAATCGCCAATCGATGCTTGCTATATTCCCCTGATACGATCAGGCATCCGCAGGAATAAATAAAGGAAGAAAAAGAGAGCGAGAGAGAGTAAAAAAAAAAGAGAAAAAAAAAAGACAAGAGTCTTGAGTTGGAGAAACCCCGCGATGCGCGACTCTCGCTGAGTCCCCTCCTTGACACGACCTAACAAATGGCTGTTTTATGTCCGAAGAGAAAATGAAGGGAGCATGACGAGTTGATTTTCGGACTGCACGCAGCCTCTTGCTCTTGGCTCCTCCATATCTTCTTCTCTCTCCTTCCCCACCTCTTTTATATGCGCATATACGCACGCTTCGAGTTTTAACCGAGTCAAAATTGTGGTTGTGTCTCGAGAAAGAAGAAGAAGAAGAAACAGCAGCAGCTAAAGATTCTCCGAGGACTCCTACGCCAAGGGAACACGAGCCGAGAGGTGTTACTTGTCAGGGGTTCCCCTTGGTCCCCTTCCAGCCCCTCTCTCAGTCTCTTGGGGCCCCGAGGCAATGACAGCCGCGGCTGAGAATTAGCATGGGATAATGGGAGACCCGCGGTTTGGGTACACCCCTGTACCCCTTGCTGAGGGGGCCCCTTCACCGAAGCCACCGCGACGCCAACGCTCTTTTTCTTTTCTCCCTCTTTCCCTCCCTCTCTCTCTCTCTCTCTCTCTCTCTCTCTCTCTCTCTCTCTCTCTCTCTCCCTCCCTCTCTATCGCAAGCGGACGCCACAATGGAAACCGTAACAGTCACGATCATCTTTTCGAGCTCAAAACTTGGATTTCTAGGGTTATGTGGGTCAGCTATGAAAAATACTTTGACGTTGAAGCTGGATGTTCTCTTTTTGGTGAAACTTCAGTGCTTTGGTGCCAACAAAAGACTTTCAGAACTGCTGTGGAATGAAGGTGACAAACGTCGAGTCTATTAGAGCCAGGCCAATGAAGAAAACAGTTGAAAGATTCTGAATTGAGAGAATCGGCGATACAGTGGCTTTCACTTGGCTGCTTCGATTGATACATCACGTTTTTCGGTATTTCGACTTTTTTAAACTCCCAAAGTTTACGATCTCATGTTATAAATGCTACTATGGATGGCTCACCGAATTTTAGCAATAAGCTTATTGTTACATTCAGCCATAAAAAGTTCGAGGCTAATTGTTTAAGCTGCAAGTTGTTTTTTTTTTCAGAAATGAATTAACGCTCCATCTTTTCTACCATGGAATTTTCCATTCGAGTCAAAATCGTCGATAAGCAATTCGACAAAAAAAAACAAGTAATAAAGGACTTGACCCGGATTACCCCATGGATAGAAAGAACACAGCAGCAAAATAACTAGTGAGTCACGTGAGACAAGATTTTTTTTCTATCCCCTTTTTGTTTCAAGACGTTCAAACTTAAGATCGAGAATTTATAGATCGACCACGGTCGTTTGGGAAATCATATTTTTCCCCACATTGGGCACACACGATAAAGTTGAATAAACGAGACCCGTCTTCAGAGAGCCAGCCATTGAGATGATAAGTTTCATTCCATCCTACTTATTATTTTTCGTTGAGTAGCTCGTTCCAACTAAAAGAAAACAGTGCATAGTCTCACCATTAAATTCGCTCTTAATTTATGACGCCTAAATTCCATCGTTTCATCCTACTTATTATTTTTCGTTGAGTAGCTCGTTCCAACTAAAAGAAAACAGTGCATAGTCTCACGATTAAATTCGCTCTTAATTTATGACGCCTAAATCCGGCTAACCAACATCTTCTAGTTATAAATTTGGACAAGCCTATATGGGCGAAACTTGGAGACAAAAATAATAAAATATATAAGAAAGTAAAATTCCTTGATAATAAATACGAGAGAAGAGCTTTTTGGTGCTTGTGGAATTGAGTATCAGAAGCTGCGAATGAATATGTGAATTCTCTGAGTTACAAATTTGGACAACCCTATGGGCGAAACTTGGAGACAAAAATAATAAAATATATAAGAAAGTAAAATTCCTTAATAATAAATTCGAGAGAAGAGCTTTTTGGTGCTTGTGGAATTGAGTATCAGAAGCAGCGAATGAATATGTGTTCTCTGAGTTACAAATTTGGACAACCCTATGGGCGAAACTTGGAGACAAAAATAATAAAATATATAAGAAAGTAAAATTCCTTGATAATAAATTCGAGAGAAGAGCTTTTTGGTGCTTGTGGAATTGAGTATCAGAAGCTGCGAATGAATATGTGAATTCTCTGAGTTACAATAACGAGATGTTGGAGGGGTTGTGACAGTCAACGCTGTGAATATGACACCTGACGGTTTGGTAAACGCCTCCACACGACACCTGGTAACATAAGCCAACACGAGACGAGTCTACACGAGAACCCGCACTGATGAATCTTCCGAGGCAGCCTCTGGAAAGCGACATTCATACATATAGCAAACAGCACAACACACAGAGTCGACTCGTACAACACTCCCACATTCCCCAATGACGAGACCAGATCACCAGTAACGATAAATTCAACGTGCAACACATAGGCAAACCCGCCATCAACTCCACCTACGAATAATCAAAGAGCATCTCTCTTTCTCTCTTCGCGACTCTTCTTCGAGGCCCAGACAACCCAGGAGAAAATCACGCGAGTCACTTGATTGCGACAACAATAAATATTCTCATGTACAACTCTGTGTATTAAACCAGCAACTGTTCGAGGATCGCTAACAACCTGCAATTCCATCCTAATGCTACTACGACAACGAGAAACAAGATTACGCCTCGATGGCAATTATCAATTATCTGTAAGAGAAACACTCCCTTTTTTTTAGGAAGCTTTGAATTGTTGGAAAAATTTATAAAATGAATCAATTCAATTTATTTTGCTCTTTTGGTTCATTCAGTCTGCACGTTTAATTTTTAAAACTTGAACAGATCGAACAGGAGCAGAGTTATGATCGTTTCAAGACGGAGTGAGTGACAAACTTTTCGTTTTAAATCAATTAAAGACTTTGGGAAATCGAAGAATAAAACAAAATTTGCATATTATCAAAAATTTCAACAACTCTTGAGGATATTTTCATCATCGACGAGTAACTTTGGGACTTGTTGGAATTATTGGGAATTATTGTTTGAGTCGTTCCCGACGATTGTAACATTGACCATAGGCCAGCCCCAAACCCAACGCATACAATAAAATACGACAAGAGCCTATCAATCATTGTGACGTTTGCGAAGCGAAACAGCCACAGCAGAGGCGAATTCGTGACGCGAATTCAAATAGAACTCCGTCTCATTGGGATCTCTCGTCAGGATGATCCTTTCGAGGACAAGTGCATTTTTTTTCAGTACCAAAAAGATTCACGATGATCACAACCATCGTTGTAAAATGGAGGGGATCGAACAAAAGTGAGAAAAATTGTGCGCTGGCGCCACAACCAAGTTCAATGACCTTTTCACGGAACCTCCCGGAACTTCCGTGATATATTATCCTTCCAACGTTTCGCCCAACTAACTCTCTCTCTCTCTCTCTCTCTCTAACTCCCTCTATTTCTCTTTCTGTAGCTGTTTGAAATAACTGTACGAAAGATTATAGTTGCTTGGTACGTAAGTGAAAACGAAACGGTTCATGGTACTTTGTGCAGCATCATTTTGCAACATGCAAAGGCATAAATTCCGCCGCAGGTTCATATATTTTACTGTATAGTTATCTCCATACACATTTATGTACATTCTGTACATATATATATATATATCTTGATAGTGCGGCTGGTCAGTACCGCGTAGCTTGGCAGCACCGTAGAATTTCGAGTGCTTCCGAAAATAATATTTCATTCACGGTGTGTCTGTGAGGAGGGAGAAACGATTAAGGAAGCGCGCCGCTGCGGCTTCTTGGCTTCCTCTTATATCTTTACCTCACCGGTTATACTATTAGGCTCACGCGAACACGCGATCTTGAAACGCTCACGCGCGCGCGCGCGAGCCCCCTTACAGCGAGGCAAAAGCAAAAGTGCGAGCACCGGAAGCCTAAAGGGCAATCGAACTAAAACGCCGATCAACGGGAGTTTTCGATCTCGACAATACCGAGTGTTATTTTTTAATGACTCTGGCATGTCGCGTTGAAAAATTTCTTTCTCGCGTGTCCGCTGGGATAATAATTGGTGGAACTCTGTAGGGTTTAATCGGAATTAGAAATGGATCTACAACGATCGATCTTTATCCCTCTGTACTCTATGGTAGAAGTAGTTTGAGTCAATGTCATCCAGTTGTTTTTTTTTTACATTTTTAATTAACGACGCTACCACCAGGTGGCGCAAAATATAATAAAAGAACGGCGCTAGAGCCTCTGGTGATTGTGTTCGTAACTAAAAAAAGGAGCAGGATGAGAAGGGACAGACACGAGTCACTTCTCTTTAGTCTGCCAGAATATTTTTAGTTAGTGACGCTTTCGCCAGGTGGCGCCAAAAATACGGAGAGTACAGACCGCCGCGAGCGCCTCTGCCGGTAGCGTCAGTAACCCCAAACGCGTATCCTACTGGAGAAACGGAACAGATCAAGACCGAAGAATTCCGAATGTTTAAAAATATAATAAACGCGGAAGCTCCGTAAATCCTACAAAATATTCGACGACAGCATTTTCTTTCTCTCTGCCCACAAGAGTCCATAATCCATGAAAAAAAAAAACATATATATATATATATATATACATAAAATACAAAGAATTTGTCATCGAGTTTTATAGTGACCGGGAGTCGAAATTCACGAATGAAAAGAATTCATCTGCATTGTCCTCGGAACTTCGACGACTCTTCATTCTTTTTTCTCTCAGAATGTGGGCGGACAAGAGAGCTGCTGGGGATATTCTCGTTGTGTGCCTAGAGAGCATCGAAAAAAAAATGGATTTAAAAGAATCTTTAAAAAAAAATCATATACCACGAGAAGAGGCGAAAAAGTCCACGCGCCGGCATTCCGCGACTCGCGGATAAGTCCGCGACGGGATACCGCAGAGTGGTGCAATAAATTTTGACAAAACGAAGACCAAAAATATTCCCAGGTCGTTCTTCGTTCGTTCGCTTTATAAATACACACGCATATATATATATATATATATATATATATATACGTGTGTATTTGTAAAGCAAAATATATATCTATATATATATACATATACGAATAGCAAGCAAAGAGCTCAACATTTTCACTCCAACCTTATACTTACTAATAAGATTTGCATAAGCGTGCTCGTGTATGCGAGTCAAGACGATCGAGACCCGATGATCGCGGTAGCCACTTCGAAGAAGGGACTGGTGTGCCTCACGATCATCACGTAAGTGTGCCACGGCCGCGAGGCTTCCCCATCTATGCAACTGACGATGAGATCGAGCTCCTATTTAATACTCACAGCAAAGGTTTACCCCCACCCCTTCCACTTGAAAGACTTAAACAAGTATTAATTTTTTTCGTATATCGAAGCTCATAATACCATATGCAGAGGTCATCGTCTCACAATATTGCACTTGATGACCTTTACGACGACTTTTCATTAAAAAGATCTTCCAAGTCTCCATTATAGCAATAAATTATAAAGATCTTCGATATTTTGCCATTTTTCCAATGTCAGACAATCCTCCTAGTCATTAGAATGCCCAATAAATGAAAAATGATTTTTCACGAGACTTGTACAAGACTTAAGTATAGATTTTTTTTCGTATATCAAAACTTATGATACCACATGCAGAGGTCATCGTGTCATAATATTGCACTTGATGACCTTTACGACGACTTTTCATTAAAAAGATCTTTCAAGTCTCCATTATAGCAATAAATTATAAATATCTTCGATAGTTTGCCATTTTTCCAATGTCAGACAATCCTCCTAGTCATTAGAATGCCCAATAAATGAAAAATGATTTTTCACGAGACTTGTACAAGACTTAAGTATAGATTTTTTTCGTATATCAAAACTTGTGATACCATATGCAGAGGTCATCGTCTCACAATATTGCACTTGATGACATTTACGACGACTTTTCATTAAAAAGATCTTCCAAGCCTCCATTATAGCAATAAATTATAAAGATCTTCGATATTTTGCCATTTTTCCAATGTCAGACAATCCTCCTAGTCATTAAAAGCTCAATAAATGAAAAATGATTTTTCACGAGACTTGTGCAAGACTTAAGTATAGATTTTTTTCGTATATCAAAGCTTCTGATACCATATGCAGAGGTCATCGTCTCATAAGATTGCACTTGATGACCTTTACGACGACTTTTCATTAAAAAGATCTTTCAAGTCTCCATTATAGCAATAAATTATAAAGATCTTCGATATTTTGACATTTCACCAAAATTGCCCAACTGCCAAAAGCGTGAAAAAATAATGAATTAGTGAAAAGTAGTGGATTTTTTTTTTTAAGTTACTTGAGCACACTTTTCACGTATTTTTTCCAATGTCAGACAATCCTCCTAGTCATTAAAAGCCCAATAAATGAAAAATGATTTTTCACGAAAGATTTCTTAATTTTTAATTACTTCCGGAATGACTAGTAGAATTTATAGATCACCGAGAAAAATGATTAGGCAAAATACAGCAGCTACATATATATATATTTATTGGTTATTATGTTAATCCTCCTGGATGGTGGTCGAACCGCGTAAAGAAGCGAGTATAATCGATATTAGGAGGCGGAACGTTGAATGGCGTGTCGAGAGAAGCCCGTCTAAGCATTAGTGAAAAAAAAAAAAAAAAGGGTTGACGAGGATTTTTTGGGACTGACCGTAGTAGGGAAAATAACGTCAATTTCATGGTTATTATATCCGTGAAACTGGAGAATGAAGAAAATAATTTCAGGGGCAATCAATAAAGGGAAACAAAGTGTGCTGTGCTGATCTGAGTTGATGGTTCTTCTTAGTTATGTGTCCTTTTCGCGTTTTAGGAGAATTGAAAATATATTACGAATAAATAACATTCTTTAAGACGTTGTAAAATAAATTTATTAATAATCACTGTCGCTATATATATATAATATTAATTTTTTATTTTACACCCCAAATAAAAGCAAAAATTTCGTCAATTTGCCCTCCCAAATCCGAGATAAATTATACGGAATTATCATCTCAAGTATATTTATATATAACAGTGCAAAAATTTAACAATCAGAGGACCAACATTTTTTTTTTTTTTCAAAACTTTGCACTTACCAAAATTGCACAAATGCCAAAAGCTCTAAAAAATAATGAATTAGTGAAAAGTAGTAGATTGTTTTTTTTTTTTCGACACTTTGCACTTACCAAAATTGCACAAATGCCAAAAGCTCGAAAAAATAATGAATTAGTGAAAAGTAGTAGATTGTTTTTTTTTTTTTCGAAACTTTGCACTTACCAAAATTCCACAAATGCCAAAAGCTCGAAAAAATAATGAATTAGTGAAAAGTAGTAGATTGTTTTTTTTTTTCGAAACTTTGCACTTACCAAAATTGCACAAATGCCAAAAGCTCGAAAAAATAATGAATTCGTGAAAAGTCGTAGATTGTTTTTTTTTTTTCGAAACTTTGCACTTACCAAAATTCCACAAATGCCAAAAGCTCGAAAAAATAATGAATTAGTGAAAAGTAGTAGATTGTTTTTTTTTTTCGAAACTTTGCACTTACCAAAATTGCACAAATGCCAAAAGCTCGAAAAAATAATGAATTAGTGAAAAGTAGTAGATTGTTTTTTTTTTTTCGAAACTTTGCACTTACCAAAATTCCACAAATGCCAAAAGCTCGAAAAAATAATGAATTAGTGAAAAGTAGTAGATTGTTTTTTTTTTTCGAAACTGCACTTACCAAAATTCCACAAATGCCAAAAGCTCGAAAAAATAATGAATTAGTGAAAAGTAGTAGATTGTTTTTTTTTTTTTTCGAAACTGCACTTACCAAAATTCCACAAATGCCAAAAGCTCGAAAAAATAATGAATTAGTGAAAAGTAGTAGATTGTTTTTTTTTTTCGAAACTTTGCACTTACCAAAATTGCACAAATGCCAAAAGCTCGAAAAAATAATGAATTAGTGAAAAGTAGTAGATTGTTTTTTTTTTTCGAAACTTTGCACTTACCAAAATTGCACAAATGCCAAAAGCTCGAAAAAATAATGAATTAGTGAAAAGTAGTAGATTGTTTTTTTTTTTTTCGAAACTTTGCACTTACCAAAATTGCACAAATGCCAAAAGCTCGAAAAAATAATGAATTCGTGAAAAGTCGTAGATTGTTTTTTTTTTTTCGAAACTTTGCACTTACCAAAATTGCACAAATGCCAAAAGCTCGAAAAAATAATGAATTCGTGAAAAGAATTCGTTTTTTTTTTTTTTTTTTCGAAGAGTTACTTAAGCACACTTTACACGTGTTTTTCTCGTTGGCCTGGCGGTGTGGCGATTACCGGGTCCGTTTCAAGGGAGTGGTACAAGCCCCGAGGATCCCTCCAGAAGTCTCGATTGCTTGGGAACTGCGGTGCCTCCGTATTCACATATTGTGCCAACAATTAGGTGAAAGGCGCTCGTGCTCCCACAGCTTGGCTCGGCTCTATGAGCTTGGCTCGGCTCTTTGAGTGAAAAAGAGAGGAACGTTTTGTCGGGTGTCGATTCTCTAGCTTAGCTGCTGGTTTCCTCGCAATATTATATACCTATCGAGCCTTTTAATACCATTATAGCTCTTAACTACCGCAAATCCATTTGAAATGAAAACTCGTATAAGAAATAATAAACGATCGTAATATCTTTATCGTTTTGCAAAACACGATCAAATTACCTCGCGATGATTCTATTAATAAATTTAATCGAATATTTATAATAATAATAATAACATAAATATTTCATAGATCATTAATTTTATAGTAAATAAATTTTAAGTACAATTTACAAATACATAAATAATATTTTAAATGATAATTATATTATTATTATTTAAAAAAAATTGTTTATTCAAAGTATCGTAATATGAATAAAATGTGCATTAAATTATTATCGCGATGCGCAATTTTCTTCCGCAGTGAAAGCAAAAGACTCCCTCAGCCATTGGCATTGGGAATTATTAGCAGACGATTGCTATTTTTTTTTTTCTTTTTTTTACCAACTTTTTATTTGACCCATATGACCTCGTGTGCAGAGGGATCACGCGGCCACTATATATGCGAGAGTAGGCGCAGAAGCAGCCAGTGTATATCACAGTGGCAGTCGTAGGTATATCTTTTACCCATTGGATACGAAGTTCATTTGGCGCCCGGGGAGGTGAGAGTCCATGGGAAGCTTCTGCCCGCTACCTTAACGCCTGCACGAGTTTCTATTTTCCCGTCGGGCTTCTAGATTTTTTTTTTTATTTTTTATTTATTTTTACTGACATATACATATGTCTATGAGTAATATCAGCTTATAGATACAGAGAAACTACTTACTATGTTGCTTATTTTGTTAGTTCACCACCTCTGGCTGGGTCTTCTATGATCTATTAAATAAGGTAAGGTAAATATATGTATTATTTCTTAACGATTCACGGTTTGTGTTGCCACTGAGATGCCCATAAGCAATAAAAAAAAAATCATCAACCCATAAACTTGGCTGATATCAAACTTGCGTCTAGTCTATATATATATATATATATATATATATATATATATATATATATATATATATATATATATATATATATCAAAAGACTACCGATCGACTAGACGCAAGTTTGATATGAGCTAAGTTTATGGGTTGATGATTTTTTTTTATACGATCAAAATACCAACTTATATATATATATATATATAAAAGTTGGTCTTTTGATCGTGGGATTTGTTACATTCAGTCTCAAATCTCTTCTTCATCCTCATTCCCCTTCTTACACTATAAATATTCTCATCGTTTTACGATGTACCGTTGGCTCCTGATCGTGGCTACCATCAGAGGCCTCATCGAACACCCACGCAGTTCGATAAATTGTGATTTCTCTTTTTTTTTTCACTTTTTTACAAAGATTATTAAAAGTTTTCAATGTAAAAAAAACGTCGTCCATGATTGTCGTAATAAAAATATATATTTTTTAGGGCTATCAGGAAACAGGTCAATTTTTATGATGATCACAGCTCTTTTTCAGTTTGGAAAATTGAGACTTAATTGCAGTGTTTTGAAAAGGCGGCGAGTAGACTTGAAGAATGATCTTTGGCCCATCCCGATATCACAATTTTTGTGGCCGTGGGAGCAATTTAAATATCAGCGAAAAAGGGGATTCCCCGATTTAAAAATTGTGCCAAATACGATGGTTCAACTTTGAGAGCTTGTAAAAAAAATTCTAAAAATCGTAGCTCAATGAACCAAGCGCCATTTCAAAGCTCAAACTAATACTAATGAAATGAGCCCAGATTGAAGTTGAAATTCCATCGAGAACGAAAATTACAGTCATTTTAAAGAAGTGATTATTTTTCGGCCAATGTGCAAACAATTTTTATTATTGTGGCACATGCGATACTCAATTAAGGATAACATTTTCTTTTTTTTTCGCGATAAATGTCGATGTATTTTTTTGTAGCTGATGACTAATCCATTCTATCAGAGTCTCAATATTTTTTATTTGAAAAGAAAAGAAAAAAAATGCACAAGTTTACTTCCATCGATCGCATGGCAGGCAAATAATTGCACATGTTGATTAAAGTCCCAGTAGCTTGTTTTCCGAGGATTTAAATCGTCTCATGCAGTCAATATATCCAACAGTAGCTATATATCTATCTTGTTTTCCGTTGTGGCTGTAATCGAACCGTACAATTATTACGTAATGTTAATTAAAACGAGCGAGTAGTTAATCACGCGATTCGAGGTGTGTTTAACATGGCGAGCTACCAGCAAATGGCATTTGGGAAGTGCAAAAGAGCTATGTCGAACTATAACCGAGAAAAAAAGAGAAAGAGTGCATTAAATGCATCCGTGCGAGAGTGATGCAGTTCTCGATGGTTCCTTCACACAGCGGGAGATCATTCCCATCCGCACCTCTCGACAACTGTACACGAGCTTCTTGTCTTATTCTTATTCGTCGTTTTTACCTTCTGTCCACCATCGGCAATCTTGTCTTGCATATTCACCATTCATATCGCATTTGAATATCAGTAAAGTACAATAAAAAATAAATAAATAAATAAAAATAAATAAATAAATATATATATATATATATATTATATTAATGGTAGGAAAAATACTTAAAAAAAAAAAACGAAAATTTAACAAACATACTTTTTTGTTATAAAAATTTTGAGAAAAATATTTTATTGGTTGACGAAAATTTTTTTGAATAATTAGTTGAATATTTATTTCGTTAAAAAATATTTGAGAAAGAAAAGACTCGTGCCGATAAATTGTGTACAACAAGAAAAAGTCATCAAGAAAATTGAATGAATTAAAAATATTCTAGTATTCAATGTCATCGATATGAAGAATTTTTTATGATCATCAATAAAAATGAAAAAAAAAAAAAAATTGTCAAAAAATCATATGCTAGTTTTTCCAATATTTGATTTTATCATTAAAAAAAATTTACGAAATAATTTTTCATCATTCAAAATGACGAATATTGTCGAAACGATTTTTTTTTTTTTTTTTTTTTTCATGTCCGCGAGAGAATTGTCGCGATTATAGCAAAGACGATGAGATAGGAATCGATGTTAGACGTCGTTGGTGGACGACACGGTGAAAATGAAGTGTGTCTCGAAATGAACAGGGACAGCGGGAGGGTTTGACAAAAATAAGAAAAAGAAAAGCAAAAAAAGTACAACAACAAAAAAACGACGAGTCGCTGGCGGGTTTTTTACGACTTGGCGAATTTATTGGGTAGGCCGAACTGACGGGTCGCCCCACAGTACATTGCGATTCCTCGAAGGCAAAAAACACACGGGCGCACGACGTTCGACTCATTGGTTTTTTTTTTTTTTTTTTTTTTTTTTTTTTACAGTTCTCTTTTTTTTTTTTCTTTGCTTTTCTCAAAGCAAATGTTGTAAGATCGCGTGAACGAAAAAGAAAAAAAAAAAATTGTCGTGCACCCACGAGAGCCTTCTGAGGCATTTGAGCCCAGAACTCTCATTTACCAAAAATACAAGTTTTTTTTTTATTTTTTTTTATTCAAAACTCGAGTTCCGAAGCTCAATTGTAAAGCTAGCGAGACAAGGAAAATGTGTGAGAATTTGATATACAAAAAAAAAAAATCGTTAATCAATAAAATTATTATCACTCCACTAGTACTAGGTACATTTTTCAATTTGGGCGTCGCGTTTTAGACGAGTTCCACCCATTTCGATTGTGCGTGTATTTTTGTGGATGTGCTCTACAATCACTATCGTCTATTTCCATAATATTTATATAATATAATAATAATAATATTAATAATGTCCTCTTTCATGATTCGCATTATTTATAATATAATAATAATAATAATAATAATATTAAAAACATAGTAATAGAGAAAAGCTATGTACAAAGCTCGACTGCAGTCTCATAAAAAAAAAATCCATTCCAGAAAAGAAAGAAAAAAAAAAAAGGACAAGGAAAGTTGGAAAAAAAAAGAAGGGCAAAGATTTTTTTTTTTTTTGAATAAAATTTTAAAATTTCCGCCATGTTTTTTCTTCATATATCGTAACAAGAAAATAATTTATATGATATTTGAAAGCTGGCTGAGCAAGCACAAAGTCTCGATATATACATTCGAGTCGCCGTAGCCACGTGTACATAAGAACATTATTAACCTCGGATTTGATTTACGATACATTTTTTTCGTTTTTTTTTTTTTTTTCATTCGTTTCAGTCGACAAATTAAATCCGTGGCGTTTCTAGATTGAAGAATCAATCTAGCATATATATATATATATTTTTTTTTTTTCTTCACATAAAATAAAGTGTGGATTTTAGTACTCTTAAGTTTACAATATTCGTCACAAAATCAGCGCGGTAATAAATTAATAGTTGAAGAGAAGGAATGTTTTTTTTTTCTTTCTTTTTTTTTTTTTTTTTGGATGGGATAGAAAAATTGGATTCGATACAAAATTTCTTCTTTCTCGCATTTCTTTGTCCATACTTTTTTTTTTTATACTCCATGAGATTTTGCCTGATCGAATCCGCTACGAGTTTCTTTTTTTTTTTTTTTTTTCTTTTAATTGCAATTAATGATTAGTGGCATTACGCCTGATCGGTTCGGACACGTTGGACAACGTCGGAACGTTAAAAGGAATTGACAAGCCGGTCTTGGCTTGTTAACCCACTGGAAACTGGACCATATTTGCAAGCTCGGTTGGCAAAAGAGATCGAGAGACGTAGAGAGAGAGAGAGAGAGAAACAGAAAGAGAGAGAGAGAGAAACAGAAAGAGAGAGAGAGAGACAGAAACAGAAAGAGAAAGAGAGAGAGAGAGAGAGAGAGAGATGGTTTTATAACCGATCACCATGGGGGACCACCAGCATGTATAACCGATTGGCAGGCATTTTTTTTTCTGTCCACCAGCAAGGTCATCCAGTGTGTATTTGTTCCCCCCAAGAGCATCGATTACCAAACCAGTCTTTGTCGTTTCTTTTGCCATTCTACTCTGCTCTCTTAGCCACGTACTGTAACTCGTCATCCTGTCTCAGACATACGTTCATTTCTTTTTCTTTTTTTAACATCACGATTCAATGGTCAAATTGTGTCCTGAATTACAAGATCGTTGAAATTATGTCGATAACGATTTTTGTCTTTTTCTTTCTTTTTTTTTTGTTTCGTTTGTTCACAAGATATTCGTGGCACAAATTTCGAAATGAAATTTGTAACGCGTTGCCGATCAGATAAGCAAAGTTATTGAGAGTCATTTTGTGTGTAATATCGAAGAACAAGAATTTTCATTGTTAGACACTATTTGGGCAATTGTTAATCACTAAATGTACAATACCGAGTGTCTGTTGCGTTAGAATTAACGGGAGAATACTCTCTGTGGTCAGCGGGGAGATCACTTTTGTTTTCGATGACGTTTTTTCGATGGTTCGCTCATGTGCGGAATCAAATTTCATTGGTCCTTGTGATTTGTTGAGTGGGGATGTTGATTCGTAGAATAACAGCGAAATTTTGGGCCCAATTTCATTTCGCAGGTCCATTGAGATCCATTTTTTTTTTTATTCGGATGAAATCTCTATGTGACACTAAACATGCCCATTGAAACTGATGAATTTAACTGAGTATTTTGATTTTCGCAATTCCATTGATCGAATTACGAATGTACATTTTTATTTTCGAATTTTCAACCCAACTTCTTTTGGGCCTCATCTCACAGCCTGGATTGTGAGTCCCTGATTTCTTGGTACAAACACACAGCAGTGATTTCCTCGATTTTAGAGTCGAAGAGTCAGCAGATGATTGTCTTGAAGTTGGGCATGAGGAGAAGATGTGAGTCCTCCGATCCACTTCAATGTCATCAGGGCCCACTTTATTCAAATGGACCATTTAGACAGGGTGCCCTCGAAATATTTCAATCGATCTTGATTCTTAAAAGGTCCGATGAAGTTTTCTCTAAATTCTCGTCAAATTTAACCTCCAACTTCAATTCCACTTCATTTACATCGTGAATTGTAAATTCCTCGTGAGCACAGTAGTAACTTTCTCGATATTGGTATACAACCGAAGAACCACCAGACGATACCGATCGGAGAATCCCATCCGTCGAATTACGTATGTCCAATGAAGTTTTCTCGTCATTTCGATCAAATTTAAGGCCCAACTTCAATTCCACGTAATTTTTTAGCCCGAATGGTAAATCCCTGGCTCCCATAGCAAGCACACTGGCAACTTTCTCGATATTGGTTGAACTATCGATCGAATTATGACCGTCCAATGAAGTTTTCTCGCCATTTCGATCAAATTTAAGTCCCAACTTCAATTTCACGTAATTTTTTTAGCCCGAATGGTAAATCCCTGGCTCCCATAGCAAGCACACTGGCAACTTTCTCGTTGTTGGTTGAACTATCCATCGAATTATGAGCGTCCAATGAAGTTTTCTCGTCATTTCGATCAAATTTAAGTCCCAACTTCAATTTCACGTAATTTTTTTAGCCCGAAGGGTAAATCTCTGTCTCTGTAGCAAGCACACTGGCAACTTTCTCGTTGTTGGTTGAACTATCCATCGAATTATGAGCGTCCAATGAAGTTTTCTCGCAGTTCCGATCAAATTTAAGTCCCAACTTCAATTTGACGTAATTTGCATCCCGAAGAGTAAATCGCTGGCTCCTTAGCAAGCACAGTAGCAGCTTCCTCGATGTTGGTGTGTTCCTTCGACCCACACCGAGATGAGTAGCTCGTAGTCAGCCATAAGAAGAGGCATCGGATGTGTCGCCCGGGGCCTGGGCGTGGTTCTCTTTCCCATCCGGAAGCCCCAGCATGGTAAAGTGAACAGGCACTCGAGAGCTGCTCGCCCACGGTAGCTCAACCATCACTTTCGCGCTGGGTTATTATGTACTCCAATTTTTCGTTAGAGATGTCTCGAAAGTTTTTTTTTGTTTTTTTTCGTAATTGCTTCAACGGTTCATTTTCCATAATTAGGGAGAGGGAAGTGCGAGAATGAAGAAAAAATGTAGAGTAGAGAATAACAAAATTGGGCACTGTTTTTTTTTTTCCGTCGTTGTAGATAAGCAAGGAACTTTTTGCTGCAGGTGGCAGGTTGGTGAACATTTCTTTCTTCTTTTTTTTTTTTTTTTTTTTTTTTTACGAATGTTCCCCTACCGACCATTGCATAAACGCAACGTTTAATAGCTAATGCGGCAATAGGAAAGAATAGATATCGTACAAATCTAGATTTGCGAGGATTTGTTGTTTCTGTTCTTTTTTTTTTTTTATGTTTTTTTTTTGTTTTGTTTTTTTTTTTTTAATTTTTTTATTTTTTTTAGACGTCTATGAAAGGATGTCGGGAGGTTGGCCGGTTTGCGAGACGGCTTCTTTAGTACCTAGAGTAGCCATTCGAACAGCCATTCGAGTAGCCGTTGGAGCCCTTGTAAGGTACAGAGTGTATGCTCCTGTAACAGAGATTACCGAAAATTCGTCGTGTCAGGATAATGTCGTTTACCGTCAATTTCATTCATTTACTCTTTGCCCCCTTTCTCGCTCTCTCTCTCTCTCTCTCTCGCGCGCGCGCTCTCTCTCTCTCGCGCGCGCTCTCCCACCCTCCCGCCCCCACTCTCTCGCTTTCTCTCTTTCTCTCTCTCTCACACCCATAAAGTTTCTGAAAAAAAAATTGTAATTTTTTTTTTTTTTTTTTTTTTTTTTTTTTTTTTTTTTTTTTCATCCTTCTAAAACTTTAATTCAAGCATACTTTTGACTGTTTTTTGTTCACTGTGTTAGTATTACAAAAGAAAAAAAGAGGATTCATGCTGTAAATTGAGGGTGGGGGAGGGAGGTGGGGGGGGGGAAACAAAGACAAGTTGTACGTTTCAGTCTGAGGAACGTTTTGGATGTTTTTCTTTTTGTTGTTTTTGTTTGTTTGTATATTTGTAATGTGAATATCTAGCAGCAGCGGGATTTTGGCTATGATAGTCGGATTATTATCGAAAGGTCCGAAGACAGCTGGGGGTGGAGGGGGGATGATTTTTTTTTTTTTTTTTTTTTTTTTCGCGCCACGAAAAATAGCAGTTGTTGTGGTTGTTGTTGTGGTTGATTTTGTTGTGTGGAGGTGCAGGGGGTACGGAGTTTCGATCCCGCTCACCGCCACCCACATCTACAACAGAACAAGAAAACAAAACCACCGATCGTTACACATACAAACTTATTAAAATTGCCTTTTTTCCGAGACGTAAAATTTTTTTTTCACGTAGTTTTTTTTTTCTTTCGTTTCGTTCGTCTGGTTTTTTTTTTTTTTTTTTTTTTTAATTAAAATTTGATCTTAACATTTCGCTGAATTTTATTAATTTTATTAATGTATTTTTAATGATTGTTGAAATTTTCGACAAATCTTAAAAATTTTTTTACGGTGAATTCGATCTCTCAGTGTCTGTGAGTGTCCTGTATTTTTTTTTTTTTAATTTTTTTTTTTCTACTTCATGTACATGAAACCGTAAAAATAGGATGTATTAATTCATGCCCAAATCATTCGAGTTATTTTCTAGTCACTTTTTATTATCTTTTCTTTGTTTTATATCTTAAATTAAATTATTAATAATTTTTTGTGAATTTTTGTATGCCTGCCTCGTGCCTCGATTTTTGCATTTTCACGTTTATTATCCTTCGTCCTCTTTCATTCTGGGTTCTTGTGTCTTTTTTTTTTTTTTCGTGCAAATTTGCGGCCATTATAATCGAACTTATGACTTAAGTAAATTTAAAAAGTGGAAAAAGCGGTGCAGGTAAAATCGTGATAAAAAAAAAAAAAAAAAAAAAAAAAAAACTATGGGAAGTAGAAAAAGCCAATTTTTGTTCACTTAATTTTTTTTTTTCAATCGAATTTACTTCGCGAAAAAATGTTCTTTTGTAAAAATTGATCGCTGCTACTCCCGCGACGGACAATTCGACACATAATCCACTCAATGCCATTTACCGTCGGCAAAAATTTCGCGATCACAAAGTCCGTCGCACTGTTGATATTTTCACTGATTTTACACACTTTTGTCATTACTTGATTCGGCATAAAAAAAAAAAAAATGTAACTTAATTTTCCACTGCAGAAAGAGAATTTGGCGCCACGACACGAACAAAAACTGACAAGAATCACTTAAAAAGAAATAAAAACTACGATTTTTTTTTTTTTTTTTTTTTCAATAAAAATGGATTTTGGAACGAAGGATTTTTAGTTAGATAAGCGAGAGATTGAAAAATTATGTTTAAAAAGAAAGCGATTTTTTTTTTTTTTTTTTTTTTACAGTACCTGTGCTGCTTAAGATTGTCCTGTCGTTTGAAAGATTTGCCACAAACTTCACACGTGAATGTCACGTCGTCCTTGTGACTGCGCTCGTGTATCATCAGATTGTAGGGTTTTGTGAAACGTCTCTGGCAATACTTGCAGGTGAACTCGACTGTGCACTTGGCGCGCATCTTCTGCCGCCGGCCGAACTCCCTGCCGTGCCCCTCTGTCTCCATTGGCATTATCGCGAACATCCTTATAAATTCCCACCGCTCCCTCTTTGCTGGCTATACGATCTCTCTCTCTCTCTCTCTGTCGCCCTCAGGCTCTCTCGACTCCCTCCACTGGCCTCTTCTTCTCTCGTCCTCTTCCTTCTTCTTTCCTCAGCTTCGAGTAACTCTCGCTTACTCTCCTCCCTCGCTTTTTATCCACTTCTTCGACGTTCTTGACTCGACGGGGACTCGCGGAACTATCGTTTCTTCCACTGAGATCACTTTGTCTTTATTTTTCTCTCTTTTTTTTTTTTTCCTTCTGTGACTATTTTTTTCCACTTTCCAATTTACGGACAGTAACGATGATGCCAATGCTGAAAACAACAATGGAAATAATTAGGAAGTCAGCTAAAGATGGAATTGAATTTTAGATCGAGTTGGGGAATCGATAAATTATCCTAAGCATTTTTAAATCTACCGGTCCGTATTAAAGTGTGTCCCATTTCAGAAGTTTCATCAAATATACTTTTGAAAATACTGCCATTAATAAAAAGAAAGAAAAAAAAAAAAGTATCTTGAATCTTATCCAGACAAACAAAATCGATTCGATCAATTCAATTCGCTTGTTTGCCTCGTTCAATTTTTTTTTTCTCCAGTCCCTCCATCGATATCAAATCGATTCTATTATAATTCTAATTGTAAAACGCTGTGTGAGACACGTATTCGAACAACGACAGGACAAGACATCAGCCGTAAGATTGATGATTATTATTGTGCACCAATCGAAAGGAACCGTTTTTCTCTCTCTTTCTCTTGATCTCTCGTAGAATGATCGATGATTTAGCAGTAGAGTTCGTGGGCAAAAAATTTTCTTACGGCTGCTACAGGAGCCATTCGCTACTTGGAAAGGGATAAAACGTCGAAACGCGCAAGTTTCTACGTTAAATATAAATATATATACATACATATAAGTTGCACACGACACGAACGAGGCTTGATCTAGCCGCGCGCGCAGATGATCGATTGCGCCGCTTTGACGTAGCTGTGCGCGCAAGCGAATCGTGTTGTCTGACGGACGGACAGAGTGGGGGAACCGAGACGATGGAGCGGTGAGTCGCGAATCGAACTGAGTGGGGGTGTGGGAGAGAGGGAGATCCAAGAGAGCTTTGCTTTAGAATCGGAAGTCGTGAAAAGATTATATCGCCCGGCGGATTTATGACGGGATACCCAACTCTGGAATTCATTCGACGCCTCGCGGTAGATAGATATATAAAGACCCGCTTCGAGATGGTACACACCTTTGGTTATAGGGCGAGAGTGGTAGCCGACACGAGGCGATTCACTGATTAGATTTTTGTCTTATTTTGTCGCCTTGAGGAATTTTCTTCGACGATTCTTCGCTTGCTCGTGCGATGGGACAATAAAAACATTAAAAAAATGAAACCGACAAAGACAACGGGGAATTCCCCGACGGAAAACAAAACCGACGGATCCAATAATCCAAAAACTCTAGAACGTGTGTGATTTTATTAGTAGATCGAAAGGAATGATTTTTCTCCTCATTTCTGTCATATACTCCTCTATGAATATTCGGAGCCCATTTTTATAGTCTTTATAGTCCCTAATTGTTATAGTTCTCATAGTCTACATTTTATACTTATAATCCAGTATTTAAATCACTTGTAATCAATTAGATACAATTATAGTCGAATCATATTGCCTTTAGTTTATTCCAACCGACTAAATATACTCCGGATAGTCACTGTAATCCACTTAAACCGATAATTCCAACATAAAAAAGACTTCAAGAATACTCCGTGCTAAATGTTATTCAACGAGATAGTCGAAAAGTCCTTATATAGTCCTTTACTTTGTCCTTATGGTCGACTCGATCATCACAAAATGTTGCCAAAGGTACCAGAAGGAGGCATAAGGAGCTCGATATATATACAAGAGAGAGAGAGAGAGAGCACACAGCTCGAATAAAGTGGCGTGTCCGAATGAGTAATAAGCGCGCGTGGAGCTGGGCGTAGCCCGGTTTGTTAGCGAGTCTAAAAGGCCCCGAGGCCACTAATTGGGAAGCCGTGTTACGCACGCCGACCACTCTCCTCAGATGCTTCCTCTCTTCCACTGCCATCGGGCCCACTCTACTTTCTTAAACTCTTCCAATAATTTTTTTTCCCTTTTTTGTTTTGTTTTTTAATTTTTTTTTTTTTTTCACGCAAGCTGCAATCGGTGATTCGCTCGAAGCCGAACGAATAACCGAAGCTCGTGCGTGCCGATAAGGCCCAGTGCCAGAATGAAAGAGAAGAAGAGAAATAAGAGGAAGAAGCACGCACACTCGTGTCGACCCCAACGACTCGAGGGGACTCTTGGCCAACCAAAAAGCTGCTACTGTGCACCGCCCTACGCTAAAAAAGAGGCCCATACACCCGTAGGGGGGATAGCTACTGGTTTCCTTTCGTTTCGCTTCTTATTCTTTTTTTTTTCTCTTTCGTCTTCTTTCGAGGTTGGACTCGTCGAGTCAGACCAACCGTAAAGAACCACCTGCGCCCCTTCGGGGCCCTATCTCGCTTGTGCGCAACTCACCGCGGCTGCGCTCAACACCAGTAGCGCGCTCTTTATCCCCACCAAAAAGCCTCTACTGCACAAGCACTCGACTCGGCTGCCTGCATATGCACACATATCGCTATACACAGACTTTTTTTTCCGCTATGCTACCGGGGTCCACCAAACGAGAACTCATTCTCATGCCCGAGCACATAAGGCCCCATTGGGCCATTTCTGATCCGCCTTCCGCATTTTATATATCCTGACTATATAAGATGGAGGATCGACAATCATTGAGAGATGAAATTGACGAAAAATTATCGTAAAGATAATTGACGTTTTTCTTTTTGGCTTAGAAATTATTATTATCGGTGTATTGTAACATTTAAAAAGTAGTATAAGGGCTATGACGATAAGTAACGACTATTAGATCGGATTCTCGATTGGACTATTTGTGGGCTAAAAAGATTTAAAAAACTTGGCACGTAAACTAAACAAAAAAAAAAAAAAGGAATATTTGAGCTATTAGGAAAGAGAATAATATTTCATATTATAGACTATCTGGCTTATCTTATATCGGGACTTAAAAATATTGTCCAATATCCCTTCAATAAAATCGTTGCATGCGAAGGTAAAATAAATTGGCAATTGTCGCTTTGAATTGAAGTCATACGATGTAAAAAAAATCTTAAAACATGCAAAATAAATTAAATAAAAATGACACTCACCGGCTTATGACGAATCCTTGACGTTTAATCTGCGGACTTGTTAAAGTTGTTCAGCTCGCAAGTCCCTCGTTAAATTTCTCTCGTTTATAGTCGCCGGCACGTTAAATGGAACCAAACACAATTTGACTCCACGGTACATTTACGCGTTTCTCACATCGAACGGTAAAAAAAAAAAATTAATCGTTAAACGCAAGACTAAAGTTCATTTATCTCGATGAATTGTCAATACCCGATTGAATTTAGTTTCAAGAGAGAAAAAAAAACCCTCGCAATGAATACTCGATGTATAATCGTAAAGATCACACGAGGGGCAAACAAGCTCTCAAAGGAGAGGTCTGGACCGTTTGGGTGCGCGGACTCGACTGAACCTTCGACCGCGGCGTTTCGGTTCCTCGTTGGGAATTTTGCCACACCGTGTTGAAGGTGTATATACTGTCTCCACAGTTTGGTTTCAGTTCTGATGCTGCTGGGCTGCTGGTGGCTGCTCCCTGAATGCTTCTGATGCTTCTGATGGTGGTTCCGAACGAATGCTGCTGTACTAAACTCGTCGAGGGTGTAACCACGGTGGTAGCCCGAATATAGTAAAAAGCAGTTTTCTCTCTGTATAAGAGAGGCAGGAGAGGAGAGAATCCCCAAAGACAGTAAGGAAAGAACAAGCGAGAGACAGGGAGAAAGAGAAAGAGGATAAAAGTTAGCTGGGTTTCCCCCCCTGGGTGTGTGTAACGCGCGTGTGGTTCCGTCTCTCTCAGAATGGAGCCACCGGCGGCAAGAACGTTGGATTCGAGAGTTTTGGCTTCTTCTGGTTGGAGGACAGAAGTCCCTGGGACCTCCCTACCGAACTCGGCCAGGCACCCACACAAACACTCACAAACATACACATGACATACACGCACTGGTGACTCTGTCTCACTCACTTGCCTCTTAACCCCTCTCGCATCAGGTCGTATGGAGAGAAGTTCCCCACCGTATTTTAGTCTTCCAGTGTTATGGCTCTTTCCCATCGTATGGCACACTATGTTCTCTCCCACCTCCGCCGCGATTCCCTTGTGCGGGCCCAGGAAGGACCGGTGGCTGTTGGGTCCCTGGACACCCTCTCCTACTCGGCTCTAGCATGGTGGTAGTATCGAGGAAGTGTAGTAGCACCGTTTTTTATCCCCCTTGGTCCCAGCGGGCTACTATAGCGGATGGACTGCAACTTCTCCCTGAAACGACGACGACGACCACCACCACCACCACCACCTCGCCTACAAATTCTAAGGTGCCAGTGCGGCTCCGTGTGTAGGTGTGTGTTTTACGTGGTGCCGCTGAATCCCGGGGGCCAGTTCCATGCAACAAGCAGTCAGAATCAGGCAGCATGCAGAGCCCCTTCTCCGACAACCCTTGTGGGTCCCCTTTTCCCTCGGGGTCCCTCGCCTCTTCTTCTTATTCTTCTTCTTCCGCATATTGTCTTCCCCCTCCCTAGCGCACTTTTCCGCCTCCCTCTTCTCGTTGCTCCCTGGACCCAAGTTTCTGGGACCGCCCCCTCGTGTCTCCCTCGGAAGGGACACCGACTCACCCACGTGATCATGTGTGTTGCACACTTGCCCCTTTGAGCATCCCTCTTCGCGGATCAAAAGAGAGAGAGAGAGAGAGAAGAAGAGGGAGGACTTCTTTTGGTTAGGTGGTTGGAAGCAACAGGACGATCACACTGTAGACAAGTGGAGAACTGTGGGGGCAAACTATCGCGCCCTCCCGCAGGGGCGGTAGCGTCCTGAACGACGGCGCCAAGTCAAAGCATCAGGAAACCCAAGGACTGCCTACTGGTAATCTTAGCAGGGTCGCAGCCTCCCTTTAACGAAGAGATTTCTAGATTTATAGAGTTACGTAATGAGATATGAATTTAATGGAATGTCAATTGGAAAAGTTTACCTAAAATATATTCCATGATTGGACATTTTTTTAGACGAGTGATGTACTTATGCTATGACGATTTCTATCCCTAGACAGGAATGTCAATGACATTGATTACCATCGAATCATCTCTACACTCTGCTCGATTATTGCAGATGGATTGTTATTGAAGAATAGAGGCACGAAGTAAATTTTGATTTTAAAAAAGACTATTTCCTCCATGCTAGACAGATTTGAGCGTCAAGTGACATCATCCTCTTTCATTTGACAAAGATTCTCCTTTTTTCTTTTTGTCTTCCAGAATTAGGTGAACTTTTTGTCCAATTGGAAAGATCCCGCAGATTTATCACAAATTATTCGGACTACTTGTATGATTGATGTTTCTCAGCCAACAAAAAAGCACGGACCACCTCCATCAGTCAGTCAAAATCAATCGAAATACGGATTACAATCGAATAATCAACCGCGACTTTTTTCTTATATAGTGCTTCCCCGATTAATCCTCGTCCGTCAGACGACACCTACATTCGTTTCAACAAAACAAAAAAACAAAAAAACTCCATCCCAAAAGCAAAACAAAGTGTGATGCGTTATGGATTTAGTGGAGCGTAGAAGATCCAGGAGACAAACCTCCTTTGGTTTCGTCATTAGCAGGGTATAGACGCTGGGA
The DNA here is from genome assembly GCA_963669185.1 of Dyspetes luteomarginatus. NCBI lineage: Eukaryota > Metazoa > Arthropoda > Insecta > Hymenoptera > Ichneumonidae > Dyspetes > Dyspetes luteomarginatus. Next base: position 21,748,619 of record OY769906.1, read on the forward strand.
TGATGACGCGTTATAATGCTAGAGGTGCCCACTATGTAAGAAAAAGGAAGGTGCGGTGCGGAAAGACACGTTTAGACGCGTGCGCCTATTCTATCCTGCTCTTCATCGCCTTCTTTTTCTTCGTCTTCTTCTTCTTCTTCTTCCTTCTCACGGGGCCTGACTTTGTGAAGTCGGTTTGAGTGGGAGGCAAGAAGTGAGCGAACAAGAGAAACACCACAGACACTCTCACGCACACATACATAGAAACAAATGCACATGGATATAAAAGACAAGACAGAAAAGAAGCGCCCGTAGAATGAGCGAGGGAGTGAAAGAAGAGATACACTGTGTGTGTGTGTATGTGTGTGAGTATTTTCTATGGATGTGTAAGTCGTTGCGGGGGCCGACATAGTGCCGCAAGGGTTCCCAGGGCACGTGGGAAATGCACAGTAGTCGAGTGTGCGGGCCCCGCGGGATCCGCACTCTTACCATCTCCCTTCTCAACTCCTTGGCTCTTTCGCTCTCTCTCTCTTTGTCGCGTTTCTTCTCGCTCGAGAGGGCCGAGAACTTCAGCAGCTACGGTGGGGCCCCGTTAATGCGCATATATATGTAGCTATAAATGCTGTTAAGATGCGACGCTGGCGCTGGATGTGGACTCCCCCACTCTATGCTTCTTCGCTTGGGCCGCGCGGGACCGACGCGCGAGGATTCATTGGAAAGGGGGGGGGGGGGAGATGAGACACGCCCATCGAGGTAGCGCGCTGGCCTCTGATTGGCGGACGGCGCGCAGCCGTAAGATCGCCTCCTACGCTGCGCCGACGTATTGATATCACGTGGAAGAAACAACGCGAGATTCGTTGGTCCCCAAGAGCTGGGATAGCTTTATTCTTCTTTTTCTTATTTCTTCTTCTTCGTCTTCATATTCGTTGCTGCTGCTGGAGGCATTTTTTTTTCTTTCGCTAAATTTCACATGGGGACAAGTCTCTGTATGAGGGAGGCTTGGATGGAAAAGTAGCAAAAAATCTCAGGGCTGAGATGAGATGGACCACGACGACAACGACGACGCCGACGACGAAGATGATGATGATGATGATGACGGTGATGACGACGCTGATGATTGTGATGAAGAGACCGAGCGTGGGTTGCGAAAGAACCGCCATTGTATTTTTTGTTCTTTTCTCCTTATCCTTGTTTCTCTTTAGGTTCTTGAGGTGCATCGAGTATGCACATCCAAATGAAGGATTATTCTTGTCTTTCTCTCGGACTGAGGTCGGGAAGTTGGCGAAAGAACGATTTTGCCACCCCCGCCACGAAGCGGTTCACCGCGACGTGACCACGACGTCTCGCGTAATGAACCTCCTCCAACTTTTTTTTTTCTTCTTCGCTTCTTCTTCCTCTCTCTCTCTCTCTCTCTCTCTCTCTCTCTCTCTCTCTCTCTCTTCGTTATATGCAATCCGTACTGGGAATAGAATATTCTCATTCTCGTGCTTGGGGCCGTTTTGTCGTCATGGATATTTTCAAGCCTTATGTTTATTTTACCAGAATATTTCGTAGCTTTACCAACTCATTCAAGTTGAACGCGTCTTCAATTTTTCAATTTTTCAAAGTCATGCGACACTTTTTATAACAAATTTAAACTCAAATCTGACATCACCAATTCAATAAAGCTGGACACTCGATTTTCTGTATTTAAAACTCTCGTAGGACACTCTATCTCAGATTTAAACCCAATAATGAGTTATCAAGAGTCATTGCAGTTCAAGGACTCAAATTTCTTGTCAGTTTTTTGCGGCTCTTTTTATCGCAAATTTGACGTCCAGGGTGAAACACCACGTTAATGAAATTGAAGATGTAAATTTTTTTTTTTCATATTCCGCGTCCTTGTAGCACTTTTACTGTTAGAATAAATTACTAAATCATTAAAGTTGAATGGATCATTTTGTGTTTTTCCAATTTTTATACCACTTTTTTTTTATCTCATATTCAGTCTTCATAATTCTGAGGCGACCTCCCCCAATTTACATTAATTTCCCCTCAACAAACCATCGGCTCGATACTTCCTTTTTTTTTTTCAAATTTTCATTGTTAAAAAAAAAAGGCGTTAGTCCAAGTGTCGTGAGTCATATTCTTCCCAAAGGAAGCATTCCATGAGTACCATGACGAAATTTCTGTCAGCGATGCTGTGACGAGGCGATGAGACACACCAAACACATGAATGAGATACGAGACGAAAAAAAAAGAATGGGGGGGGGGGGAGGAGGGGTAGAAATGAAAAGAGAATTGTCACCTCTGCTCGGATGGAAAAAAGTGCCACACGCGTCCTGTTGATCCACATACACCGTCATCTATAACGTCCCAAAAAAAAAAAAAAAATATATATATATATATATATATATATATATATATATATATATATATAGTTATACCGAACAGTTATGTGAGAACTGAGCTATTGGACTTATATATAATACATAGAAAATACTTGGTCGGCCGATCATCACAGAGAACGCCGCGATGTTTGCCTGAAGGTTAGAAGAAGTAGACGAGGAAAGAGAGAGAGAGTGAGAGGTACGGTTACGATAGCGTAGGAAACGGAAACTGGCGGAAACAAAGCCTCGGTAAACAGGAATCGTCGCGTTCTCGTTGATGTCGTCGTCTCGTCGGCGTTCTTATGGAAACGCCAGCGCAAGAAGAATATTGCTTCGAGTAAATATAAAGTGTCAGAGGTCTCTCTTCTCTCTCTCTCTCTCTCTCTTTAGTAAGAGAGAAAAGGATTTCTCTCTCCCTCTTCTCGAGAGAAGAGTTTGAAGGATATTTCTTAGCATGTGGAAACTCGCGACAAATATTTGTCACATCCCGAAATGGTCATGAAAAAGTAAATCGAGAAACCGCGAGATAATAATCTCCTGTGCCACCCTTACAGACGAATTATTCTCATTTTTCGTTGGCTCACCTTCGAAACAAGAGAATTTCTCTTTATTCTTCTCTCGTTATCTCAATGGGCTTTTTCCCTAAGTGGAAAGTTATACATTGATAAGAGAAATATCTTGCAAGATGTTTACGGAGGTTCTAGTTGGAGATATTGAAAATTACACAATTTATATTTAATTTTTGTTTGAAATAGCTGGAATGTGCAAAAAATAACTTTTCGTGGGATAAATTTTTATTCAGGAGTGTACATTTGTTATTGAATATTCAAGTTCCGGAAGTTAAATAATTTCTCCCGTAGCTGAATAGTATTTTCAATGTCAAACGAGTGATTTGGAAAAATTTCATCCATTTTTACCGCCCAACGTTCGAAGGAAAGTACGATAATTTTTCCAACACATTTTATTAATCAACGACGCTGCCATTAAAAGCTCCATATTTTACATATTTTTTGTCCCTCTGCGTCAACAATTAAAGATAGTCAGACTTTGAGTTCATAACGCCACCACCAGAGGCGCTGAAAAAGCTCCACATTTTCCATCTTTCCCCCTGGTGGTAGCGTCAGTAATGAAAAATGGTAGCTTTTTAATTTACTGACGCCACCACCAGAGGCGCTGAAAAAGTTCCACATTTTCCATCTTTCCCCCTGGTGGTAGCGTCAGTAATGAAAAATGGTAGCTTTTTAATTTACTGACGCCACCACCAGAGGCGCTGAAAAAGTTCCACATTTTCCATTTTTCTAGCGCCCCTGGTGGCAGCGTCAGTAATGAAAAATGGTAGTCTTTTAATTTACTGACGCCACCACCAGAGGCGCTGATAAAGCTCCACATTTTCCATCTTTCCCCCTGGTGGTAGCGTCAGTAATGAAAAATGGTAGCTTTTTAATTTACTGACGCCACCACCAGAGGCGCTGAAAAAGTTCCACATTTTCCATCTTTCCCCCTGGTGGTAGCGTCAGTAATGAAAAATGGTAGCTTTTTAATTTACTGACGCCACCACCAGAGGCGCTGAAAAAGTTCCACATTTTCCATTTTTCTAGCGCCCCTGGTGGCAGCGTCAGTAATGAAAAATGGTAGTCTTTTAATTTACTGACGCCACCACCAGAGGCGCTGAAAAAGTTCCACATTTTCCATCTTTCCCCCTGGTGGTAGCGTCAGTAATGAAAAATGGTAGCTTTTTAATTTACTGACGCCACCACCAGAGGCGCTGAAAAAGTTCCACATTTTCCATTTTTCTAGCGCCCCTGGTGGCAGCGTCAGTAATGAAAAATGGTAGTCTTTTAATTTACTGACGCCACCACCAGAGGCGCTGAAAAAGCTCCACATTTTCCATTTTTCTAGCGCCCCTGGTGGCAGCGTCAGTAATGAAAAATGGTAGTCTTTTAATTTACTGACGCCACCACCAGAGGCGCTGAAAAAGTTCCACATTTTCCATTTTTCTAGCGCCCCTGGTGGCAGCGTCAGTAATGAAAAATGGTAGTCTTTTAATTTACTGACGCCACCACCAGAGGCGCTGAAAAAGCTCCACATTTTCCATTTTTCTAGCGCCCCTGGTGGCAGCGTCAGTAATGAAAAATGGTAGCTTTTTAATTTACTGACGCCACCACCAGAGGCGCCCACAATACTTCGTATTTTCTGATCACAACGAGATTAATGAAATTACAACGAACATGACTCGCTTCTCTTTACTTTCCAAAATCTATTGCAACAAAATCCATTAACCTCATTAAAAAATTTAAATTTTTTATCATTTGTCAACTACATATAAATTCTAATACCACAAGAGCTACTTATAAAGTAACGATTGTAATTCCCATTGTTATTCGTCAGAGTTGCACGATTCTTACGGTCGCAGCATGAGTTCAAACGTATAAAATTTTCTATATATATATATATATATATGTATAAGAATGGATCGTTGCCACAGCAGCGACGGACCATTAAATTCATCCAGTCATTCGTATACGTACGAGCATGAATATAGGAGAATCGATGATCGACGTACAGCGCATGGGACCCAAAGATATCGATGTTAAAAAAAAAAAAAAAAAAAATCTCATAGCCGGTAAAGAAACAGGAGGTCGCATGTCGCCGAGGCATGTCCTCTACTCTAAAGAATAAGAGAGAGAGAGAGAGAGAGCGAGAAAAGCATACGGGGTAGGCGGGAACCTTACTCGACGTTCGCCACGACGATAATATCTGTCCCCCGCAACGTCGGCTAACATCAAAGCCAGCCAATTCTTATATATACATATATATATATGTGTGTGCATATATCTGTGTGTGTGTGTGTGTGTGCATGTGTACCTCTGGTGGACCGACTATATATGCGCTTTGAGAGCGCAGCGAGAAAAAGAGATGGGAGTCGTATAAGATACAGTATAAGCGAGAAGAGGGTGGCGAACTTGGGAGAAGATTCAGCGAGGGATATTGTTGGACCTTAGAGCCGCACCTTTGACGATTTTGCATATCATATCGCGCTGGGTGTGCTTTGGCGGAGAGAAAATATTTTTTTTTTTTTTTTTTTTAATTCCAGCGAGCTTGCAAAATGATTTTTCGTAATTTTTTTTCAACTGCCCTTACGAAAAAAAATTTATTAAAACGTGAAAATATTATTGAAATTTAATAAGAATTATTGAAATTTTTTTAGTACATTTTGCACAGTGCAAGAATAATTAAACTATTTTTTTTTTAAGGGTGAAAATTAGGGTAAATGGAAAAAAATTAGCACGCCGTGCTCATATATCGTAACTGATCGCTTTTCCTACTTTCTTCGAGACTATTGATTTTTTGGACATAAAGAAAATCAGTTTTTGTGCAGAATTTATTTTTGTGTAGTTTTTGTGCAGAATTAACAGATGCATGCAAAACCAATTTTACTTTTGACCCAAAATATTAACGGTCTCGGAGAAAATAGGGAAAGCGATTTATTAATATCGGACTATCGATAGACAAGTAAACAAAAAATTAATTAACGAGTGAAAAAAAAATAATTTCATACATTTATTTAAACGCAAATCAGTAAGAAATACTTTTAATTTGCGGTTTTTCGACCTATAAACGTTTTGCCCAGAGCCAGGCAAATATATTTCTCTACATAGGTCGTGAGAAATTGAAATATACCGAAGAAATTTTTGAAAATAATTTCATGCACAGAGTTTGAAGAGTTTGTTGAAACTTTTAATCAATCTTTTGTACGATATGACGAAATAAATATTTATTTATTATTATCAAATGGACGTTGAGCCAAATAATATTTAATTAGGCCAACTAAAGTAATAAAATTATTTAACAATAATTTAAAAAAAAATCTTAATCGGCTCAACTAAAATTTGGCAATAATAATAAACTATTTATTTTGCCATATATCGAACAAAAAATTTATTAACAATTTTTTCAGTGCGACAGGTTCGTACCACGAGAATTAGTTAAATTAATAATATGAGAAATGAAAAAAAGAAAAATTATTCGAATATTTTATTATTTTAATAATATAAAATAAAACGAGAACGGCTCAACGTGAGCAAATAATTCTCAACAGACGAGTTACCGAGTGACAAAAATTAACGCGTGCTAATAAAAAGTACGATACGACACACCTTTGTGACAAAACAAAGACGTGCAATATACCATCATAGCAGTAAGATCCACTTAACTATCTCAAATGGATGGTTACAGAGTTAACGACTGGATTCATTCGCGGTGACTGCACATGACAAACAAACGAGTACCTTGTAGTGCGTGGGAAATTAACAGTCAGATAAAAAGTTTCTCGCAGGTGAGAAATAAATAAAATTAAAAAAAAAAAAAACTGCTACACCTAATAATTAAACTCGACAATTTGCGTTATTTCCATCTCTCTGATATTAGCTGGCACTAATCGACTCGACTCTCAAGGATAAAACTGCAAATTTGCTGATAATAATTATTCATAATATGCACAAAGTGATAGAAGAGAAATAAATTTAAAAAAAAGCGTAGAAATTCGAAATTTTTAAATGATTTATGGCCAAGCTTTTTCCTCTGACCAATTTGAGGAACAAGTCTCGGTTCTATGGTTAGAAATTTTTTGAAAAATTCGCAAAATTTTCGTAACATCAATAATTCCTTGCCAATAATTTTTTGCCAAATTCAATATTAAACATGCTTGTAATCCTAATTGATATTTGTAAAAAGTTTTAGCTCGATAGCAGAAAATTTACAAATGTTAGAACGATTTTCGAAAAATTTAAAATACCATAAAATAAAAATTTGAGGTTATCGACTTGAGGAATTTTTTTTAGCAAAATGATTTGTGGCTTAGGTTATGTACGAAATTTCAGCAAGATCGCTCAAGCCATTCTCGTGATATCGGCTTTTCAATTTTTCAAGCCCATCCACACACATAATTTTACAAGCCCACACACACGAACACTTTTTCGATGTATTATTTTTCAACTTTTGAGAACATTATTTGGCTCAAAATCAAAATCTCTCAAAAAAAAAATCACCTAAACAAAGTTTTCTCAATGAGGAATAAGCCAACAGATTTTTGGATGATGCCAGTAATTGAATAGCCGGAATCCATATAGATTTGTTTTTTTTTTTACATCAATTTATATGAGCAACTTAAAATATGAAAAATATCAAAATATTTTTTTTAGTCTTCATTCATCAAATTAAGCATTTTTTTTTCTCTGTAGAGTCGATTGATAAATTTTTCAATTTACTCCATAGGAGTTCGAATTTTGATATATGTGGGACTTGGTAATAAAAGAAGAAAGAGCAAGAGAGAGAGAGAGAGAGAAAGAAAAACGAGTTGCGAAACGATATAATCAGGCGAATGCGAAATCCTCGAGAGTAAGCAATCATTCATAAACGAAAGCTCTCTCTCTCTCTCTCTCTCACACGCACTATCCGAGGATCAATCCATCGTTGAGCGAATAGCCAGCCATAAGAGCTCTCTCAGAAGTGTTTTAAGATCCCAAAGTGTACTATATATACAGAGTGATTCAGAACTCTCGATATTTGTGGGAAAATTAAGAATCTTCGACTTTTTTAAAATTGTCCAACATTAAATTTTAAGCGAGTAATTAAGGACTTGAGTGCTTGTTAAACACAAGTTAAGTACTTTTTGAGTACAAACTGAGTACGAGCACAACGGGTGAGTGATCCTATCAACGCTTTGAATTTTTTTGCTCCCATGAAAGATCGAAATATTTTTAACTGCAGTTTAAACGGCCATTTAAAATTTATTCAAAAACTTATTAAATGCAGAGTAATTTTGAAAAAAAAAATGAATTCTCCATTTTTCATGCAGAATTCCCTTTTCTCACAATCAGTTGTGAATGATCCTGTATACATATATATATATAGTGTTATAGGGATTGAGAGAAGCGGCAAGTTTAAGAGCTAAAGTCTCGTCCCTCTTGTATGTGCTCAAGCTATATTGCTGTGGCCGAGTTTATGCCGTTTCTCGCCTTAACTGGATTTACCGAGGACGTGTGCGAGACTTTTCTCTTTTTCTTTTTTTTTTTTCTTTTTCTCTACGAACACGCCCATGTTTGTCTCGGCTTTTGAATTCCGCCGAAATTTTTCACGGAAACACGAGAGTCACGTTAGTGTCGCACGCGTTACTTGTCTCATCGTCTTTGATATATAAAAAAAAAGTCTACGAAAAAAATATATATATTCATTACATTTTATTTGTAAAAAAAAATTTAATCAAAATTTCAACTAATTCTCGATCGAAATGATAAAATTTGCCGATTGGGATTTAAAAAATGAAACACAAACTCAATTATCATGTATACTATCTGTTTATTTACTGTTAATATTGTTATGTTCATTATGTATATATTTATATATTTACTTTTATGGATTTAAACTGTCTGTAACTTAAATCTACAGGATTTCATATGTATATTATGTATAATCGCAATTTTTTCGTTTTTTTTCTCTTCTTCTTTCGACTGCAAACTTTTCTATACTTTTTTTTTTCTCCTCGTCGTTCCCTCAGAGTAATTTTTTTACCTCACAAAAACAAAAACAAAAAAAAAAAAAAAAGCAACCAAAAATTTACCAAATAACGCTAATTTTCATTCCTTCTCCGTTTTCCCAACGAATATTTGCGAGAAATGTTCAAATCTTAATTTTTCCTTGTTTGCTATTTACAAACGACGAAATTTCATTTATTTTTACGGTTTCTGCAGGTAAAATCTTTTCTCTTCCTCATAGCCAGGAGCATCTTGAGAATTTTATTCTATTATTCATTTATGGAATAAAATTCTATTTACATGAACAAGACTTTGCGATCTTTCGTCCCGAAAATTTTGGCTTCAATTTCGCGTCACAATTTTGAACGAGGCTTTTTCGTCGCCATTTTATTTTTCCTTAAGGGAAATAAATTTCGCTTCCAGTTCGCGTCGTTATTTCAAACAAAGCTCATTCCTCGCGACATTTTGCATTCTTTCCTCAGTTGTGCTTTAATTTCGCAAAATCAATTTCAGCATAGCTCGAACCCTCGATAATGGTTGTTGGCGAAACGGGAGGTGGCGGCCCGACAATTTCCGGTAGATCAAGACTAGCGTAATGAAGAATCGTCGCGCCAGGTTGAAGTTTTTCATAACCCTCAGAGTCAAGAGGACTCGGAGTAGCCGTTGGCGTTGGCGTCGCGATCGGCGTCGTTCCTCCGCTGTTGTCGTCCACCATTTTGCCATTATTAGGCCCTTTTTGTCCCTGAACAATTTTAAAGCCAGCCGAAGGCGTCGGACTCGTATTTGGTGAGGGTTGAACAAGTTTTGCCTTTAAAACGCTCAGATCGCATAATCTTTTCGTCAACGGACTTGTCGGCAATTCTTGCAAAATTTGACCGGAAGTCGAAGATGCCTCATTAACGATCGATTTGATAAACGAGGTCGAGGCCGTTGAATCGTCCTTGGAAAAATTTCCCCTTGATGTTTTCATTTTGGAAAATGTTATTTCGGCACCCCGTCTCTTCGTTACGGGACTCTGCAACGTCACTTCCGGTTGTGAGGAACGAAAACTTGGCTCTTGGCTGCTGGCTATTTTTTCAACGGCAGTCGTTTCCGGTATGACCGAATTTCGGGACATTTTTGTCCGTGAAAGCGTCAATTCGGCCAGTCTTTTTGTCAGAGGACTCTGAGGAAGTTCGTGAAGAGTTTTTGCCGAATTTGAGAGACTTCTCGTGGCTTCCGGTACGTGCGAAATAGGATTTTGTAGGGACATTGAGGAAGAAGCGATTCCTGGTGACATTATCGCGTAATCGGCTGCATACATTTTGCCATTTTCGTCACGTGTGCTCGTTGAGGTCGTAAATGGTTTTATGGGCGATTGAGGACTGTTTAGGGAAAATGGGAAAATAGTGACATTTGAACCTGTTGGCGTTGCTCGTGGAGGCGACGCTGGCGTACTGGCGAGACTTTCCGACGTTGGACTTCCGTTTAATGGCAAAAAACTAGGGGTTTTTGCTGTTTTACTCGATATCTGAATCGCAATTGGTTTGGAACGCTGTGATTTTTCTGTACGACTTCCGGGACGTGCTCGACGCGTTCTGGGGCGACTCGAGCTCGAACCGGATGATGCACCGCTCGTCATGCTCATGTTAATGTAATCTTGCTCGAGACTCGGCCGTGACTTGAAGGACATTTCGACGTAACCCTCGGGAGGACGTCGAGGCTGCGGAAGATCGACCGGAGCTGTTCTCGTCACACCTGGGGGGGATAAAAACAATTTTAGAATATTTTTTTCTCAGAAAATTAAAAAAAAAAAAAAAACGTTAGTTGAAGTTTAATTCCATTTCTGGGCTTTTTGTTTTTAAAATAATTTCCTGTCGAACATGCCCGTCAAAGGAAATTAAAGGCAAAAAAAAACCTAAATTTTCAAATGAATATAACTCTACTTCCGGTTATGGATTTTAGGCTTATTTGGGGGTTTTTGAAAACGCGACAGGTAGACTTGGCTAATTTGCCCTTTGATTCATTTCGAAATCTCAATTTTTCTCACCGTCAGAGTACTTTGAAAATTCCCCAAAAACAGGATTTCCCTATAGAAACGCGCCTTAACTGATTTACGAAAATCGGTTGGTCCATTTTAGAAAAAATCGTTAAAAGAATAATTCGAAAGTAAATCACAGCTAAACGAGTCAAGTTTCATTTTAAAGCTCCAACGATTACGAAGATAATAATGAGCATAAAGTAAAGATTCAACTCTGTGGGAAAGCAATGTGACAGGCATTTTAGTAATGCGTAAAAATTATTAAGCATGATTTATAGAAAATAAAGAAAACCGGTTAGTTACAGTAGAAAAAAAAAAAAAAAAAAAAAAAAAAGGTATTGACCTGGAGGTCCATTCATCTGCATGTAATCATCCTGCATAGGTGAGGGTGCTTGTTTCGGACTTGTATCAGCTCTGGACCATTCATCGATCGAGCTTTCCATCCTCATGTATGCGCCATCAGTTTCCTCGACCGGTTTGAGCGTCTTTATTACCGATTTGTGAGCGAATGGCGAGACCGATGTCGTCGCTTGATTATGATTGTGATTGGCAGTGGTCGTATTGTTGTTGTTGTTGTTGTTGCTGTTGCTGTTATTATTGTTGTTACGATTAATCTGCGATTTTTGCGAGAAACAGGAGAAAGACAATAACACGATTAGTCGATGAATGTTTCATTGATTGTCAGGCTCGTTATGCCGGATTACAAAATAACCCGCAGTATCGATAAAGAAGTTTCGCCAAGCGGATTGTGGTGATAATTTTTAGTCAATATAGTAGGCCAAATATTTTTTTTTGTCAAGAATTAGCTGTAAAAAATAAGTGCTACTCTGCTAACAGCATTGGTAAACTACCAATGCTGCGACCAGAGTAGCGCTAATTCATTACTTTCTTCCAGACCGATGATATTTTGCTTTTGTCCAAAATATTAACGGTTCTTGGAGAAAGATTTAGGGAAGGCGATTTGTTACCATCGGTCGGTATGTCACATCTCTTTAAGATTTAGTGTACCACGTGACGTATAAGTGTGAAAGCGATAGTCGTTTTTTTTTTGGTTCTCGTATTTTCTCCGAAACGATACGTATATCGCACAAAATAAGATTGTCGTCTTCTAGATTAGTAGAATGGCTGGAGAGAGCGATTACGCGAAATTTCAATAATTTCGAAGAACATGGGATATATACCGATAAAGCAGGTACCGTTTTATCTTGATACTCGTGCTCCAAGATTCCCATCATTCACAATCCGTCTCGCAGAATTTCCGTACGAAAAAAAAAAAAAAAAAAAAAAAAAAACTTACCTTGTTGATGCCGCTCATATCAACATAGGGGGCAGTGATTGTTGCGGCTGTTGTGATAGTTGCTGTCGAGGCATTCGGTTGTCCCGGTGACATGTCGACATAGGAACTTGTGTCCGTGGCAGTGGAGTACGATTGCGAGTGTGAGTATGACGAAGCTGGTGGTGAACTGATAGTTTCTTGAACAACATGTGGTCTTGTAAAATCGAGCTCCATGAGATCTTCCATTCTCTCAGAAGCGACCGAACAGCCAGAATTGTGTCCCCACGAGCTTGACAATAATGGCGCCGAATTGGATTTGCTCGAAGTCGAACAATCAGTCGATCCTGCTGGTATTCTTGAGGCTATAATGCTCGCTAAACGACTAACAATTTCCGGTCTCTTTGAGCGGCTACCGACTGAGAAAGCTCGAACTCTACTCGATTCTTGTTGCGCTATATCGAGACGATTTTTACGGTGCCTATTGGCTGGCTCTGGTCGCGAACCAACCGAGTACGCGCGTGCCGGTCTTGCAGAATTCTCCTCACCCGGTGCAAGATAACTCGTTACTTTGTCGAGATGATATTCGGAAAAACGTAAGTCTGTACTTGGCGTACCGGAAGTTACGGAACAACTGCTACCCTCGTGTTGCGACATGTCGTCGGGAAAATGACCATTATGTTGTGAACTGTTTGATGGATCCATATCGACGTAACCGTCATCACCGACCGGGGCCATTGGCACGTAACCATCCGGTAATGTCGTTTCCTCGACGAGGGACGAGCCTCGCGAATGCGAGTGCTGCTGTTGAATCGCGCCTGTTGCTGGACTCATTGGCATATAAGCGGCGTTCATGCTTCCACCACGTCCTGGACTCGAACCACAAGGACTGTACATCTCGACGTACGAATTTTGCTGCAAATTCCATTTTAATAATCGATTAGAACAGGAAATTTTTTTATGGATTTTTAACAAACAAAAAAAATTAAGGAAAATCTGCATTACTGTCTGTCGGTAAAAAAAAAACCCTCAACACATTTTTCAACCCTTTTGATTTCAAGAATAATTGTTGACTTGTGGCAAAATTTCAATCTGTCAATCCTACAGATTGAGATAAGTTTTATTTTCTTGAAATTTCAAAGGCAAACGGAGAAATATAAATAACTTACCGACCGCCAGTAACAAACTTGAAGAATAATTTAATTTCCGTACCTGAGACGGCGAGTTGGATTTAAAATTTGGAGAGTATTTGTGTGGCTGATGTGTGCCCGACCATGGCGCATAATCGTCGATATTTTCCTCGAGAATAACGGGCTCGTCAGGAGTCAAAGAGTGACCGTATCTCGAAGGTGTGGTACCTTCCTCGAGAATATTATCAACGCCATCGTCCATGGAGAGCGAAGAACCCGCCGAGTCAGTCGAACAAGCCCCCGAAGCTGGACTTATCGGCATCGACGTTACCGGCGGAGAGTAAGACAGGCCACGTCCATACATCGAGTGTGGACGTGGTACGTGAGGTGCGAGATGACCACTTCGTGGATGACCAAGAATAACCGGTGGCGGATGTCCCTCACTTGTTGTTCGTGCTCTCGATGGCAAACTGTCGCATCTGTCACGTCCAGTTGCACCTGAGAACAAAAAAAATAAAAACATTTTTCATCGTCACTTTTAGCGAAAAGAAAACAATGAATTTTTGTTCACAGCCAATATTAGCCTTTTCCGTTCAATTGTTTCCAAATATTTACCTCAACAGGAAGCACTAATCGTAGAGACAACCATGATCGTTCTGAATGTTTGATACTTTAATACTTTAAATACTCAATCGGTAACAAAATAAATTACGTTTGATATTTTGGATAAAAACGAATTAGATTGACGCGCAGAATGAATAGACGCACGATAATTGGCTTTTATCGAAAATATCAATTGTCTTTTAGGAAAATGCGGTTTTGCTATCAACAAAGTCAGAAACTTGCAAAATAATTATACAAAATTGAGATTAGGTTGAGGCGCATACTTGCTTGTCTCCACCATCTAGAACACCTGGCAGTAATCAAGGCAAACTATTTTTAAAAAAGGCCAATAGACGACGGTACAGACAGAGAAACAGCGAGATAGGAGAACAAACAGAAAAACTGAACACACACAAATATTGGCAACAAAATCATTTGTTTTACGTAAGCCTTGTACCAATTCCCAGCATAATATCGGCGGGTTAGTCTTTCCGTTGGGACCTTCATATTTTAAAGATTTTTCTTTATCTCTCTTATACCTAAAATATCAATAAAATGCTAGCAAGAAATCGATAGCACCCACACATACACACGCACACTTGGTAAATAAATGCGATTTTTTTGCTCCCTAACACATTATCGTCCATTCGTCTCGCAAAAACGGTTAAAGGACGACGAGCCAAGCAGGATTCGAGTACGTTTGATATATCATGCAAAATTGGGCGGCAATGAACAAAAAAAAAAAATAACAAGCAAGCGTTTCTTCTCGTAAAGGTGTAATGATGTTTCGTGCAGTTTTTCGCAAAACTCTTGCGTTCTTCTTGTCAACAGCAAAGAAAAAAAAAGAAGAATAAGGTAGGAACAGCAGCGGCGCCACCGACAAATAGAGAGAGAGAGAGAGAGAGAGAGAGAGCGAGAGAACAAAGCAGTCCATGTCGCCAGTTGTAAAATCGAATCTCTCTCATTGTTTCATATACGCATCGCCAAAAAAGCGCGCTCGTGTGTTAGACGCCAAAAGTATTTTCCGGGCTCGTCCGCGTGCGTTTGACAATATAGGTGTTGAAAATCTCGGCAAGAATTGAAGAAACAGAAAAAAAAAAAAAAAAAAAACAACAAATAATCGTCAAGTGAAACGAGAATTGTAAAAACGAGCTAGGGCTGCGACTCTGGTGGCGAGCGTTTGAACTATTCAATATGGCCGCCCACAAGTAACTCTTTACGCGCCAAAAGTCGAAAATTTGAAACAAAAAATTGAATAAAATGATATTATCGAATTATATACACGTTTGTGTGTACATAAAATGATACCTGCATAGTGTACGAGGATTTATTTCAAATTTTCAATGTTTTGGCCTCACCATGCAACGTAATAAACGTCAATATTGAGCGGCCATTAGACATCGCGACGCCAGAAACGCTATTCCCAATTCGTCTTGCCAATAAGGAGGAAATAAATAAAATTAAAAACTTTTTTGATTTACGATAGTAAAGAAACGGAATGCTTCTGAACTAAAATACATACAGCGTAAAACGGATCTTTTGGATGATTGCGTTTGATTGACAACAACGGCAGCTAACGGCAGCGACAGAGTTCTCTGATGTGATTTTGTCGCGATTGTTGTTGTTGCTGTTGTTGTTGGAGATGCTGTTGTTGTTGTACTTGTTGTTGTCATAGTCATTGTAGTTGGAATTGCGGATTTGGGATTATTTGCGGAATGGGAATGACTCGCGACCGAGTGACGACGCCTGTTCGCAGTGGCGCTGCTATTGATGAGGATGTTGTTGTTGCTAATGTTGTTGTTGTTGTTGTTGTTGACAATAGAATTAGTCCCAAAGTTTCCAGTCCCGGCAACAACTGCAAACGATTCACCAGGCTCTCGATTGTAGGCTGATACCGTACTAACCAGCCCTCATCACCACCAAACACAATCATAACGGCAAAACAAACAATGATTTCCTTCACCCCCCCAAAAAAAAAAAAAAAGGAACCAGACATTTTCGAACCAACCTTTCAGCTTTTTATAATGTAACGGAATAAATTTACAGTGGAGTCTGCAAACTCAATCTTTTAATTGTCAACATGTATTTCATTTTTTTTTTAAACTCATAAACGCTTTGGTGAAAATTGAGTATTCGAGTTCACACAGGACAAACACGAGGATGCAGAAGAAAAATTCAAGAGGGAATCTGATGTTTTTCTTTGCCGAGAAACCGTTTTTGTTCATGGCGCTAGCAACGACAGCGTATTTTCCATCCATACGAGACGGACCGTGCGCGCTACTGGCGGTAGCGTCGATGAACTAAAAACTGCTTGACCAGAGAAAATAAATCGATCCCGTTGCCGTACGATAATGATATTTACACAGGGGAGGGTGAATATGTCAAATCATCGTGAGATGTACGAAAAATGATGAAACATGTGGCAAAAAAAAAAAAAAACTGAAAAGTCGATCATGTGGGAAGCGTGAAACAATGGCGAATCGATTGTGCAAACTGAGAGACACGAACGAAGGGGAGATGAATTGCCGATGGTGACACTGCGATCAATGGCAATATGGCTGACTCAAAATTGAATTTTAACGTCGTGTGTCTTTATATCCAAGACAATATGAGTGATGCAAGAGGGAACACGAGAGAAATTATGAAAAATTATTACTCCCTGCTCTTTCTTCTCGTCATGCACGTTTTAGTTAATGACGCTACCGCCAGCGACGCCACGGTCTATTTTTCAATACCTGTGCCTCCTGGCGGAAGCGTCAGTAACTAAAATCCATGGGACGAGATAAATTTTTTCGAATCGCCATTTAGATAATTCCACATTTCTGCCACCCCAGGCACCGCATTGATAATTCTTATCCCCCGTAAAAGATCAAAAGCGAGTTTACACCAGCCTTTTCCACCAGCCGAAAGAAAGTGTAGATACTATATACATGAAGCTTAAACAAGACTACTGTGACAGAGAACAGACCCGTGAGTGTATTCGAGGAGGAGGTACTCTGTGATTGGCTACACTGTGAAGGGGCAGATACAGTGATGCAGTTCTGCTCTCGCAATGGATCCACTTGTTCCTTGATGCTCCTCTGCTCCTCTGTAAATCCCGCAACCCCATCGTGTCTTAATTCCCGTATGACAAAACGTAATTCGAATCAAAATTCGAACTTGAATTTGTAACCATCACAGAATTAAACCAAATTTACATCGAATTTAAGCTTTTCATGACTATACGATTGAACCAACTTCACATCGAACTTACGTACTAAAATTCCGTGCCTCAGGCCCGAATTTTCAGTCGTCAATTCATACGTTAGTTCAATCATACAATCGAACGTAAATCCTAAATTTATTCCAAATTTTTGTTTTTCACTCTCGCAAGGACGTATGAACACAAAACTGTACAAATTGACAAATAAAATGCAATTCACGAGTAACGAAAACAAATAAATACTTAAAAAAAATATTAAAAAAAAAACGCTACAAAGGAGAAGGAGGACTAAACACAATAACTAATTGCTGCAGTGATTATAGACCAGCTGTGTTTTTCTTTCTTCAATAAACCCCGTGTCGCAGTTTTGATGGAATAAATTCGATGAAAAATTCTCATTGCGCCACAAGCTGCAATCTCCGCATCGGGCTTTTCCTACCGTGAATCATTCATTCATATATATATTTTGTGTATATATATATATATATATATATATATATATATATATATATATATATATATATATATATATATACATATACATAAATATATACATATATATACATATATGTAACATTTCGTTCCAGAACATTACGCAAGGCCGTTGTAAACAACTAAGATAGAACTCGTTTTAAATGGTTTGTGACTCAGCAGCAAATTTTGTGTTTGAAACAAACAATACTTATTATAATGTCTCGAAATTTGTCAATTTTGTATTTAAGGAGGGCTAAAGTGGATAGGTCCTCCTTAAATAGTGATTACGAGACAAAACGAATTTAAAAAAAAACGCAACTCTCACACGGGCAAACTAAAAGAAAAAAAAAATTGTATTGTTGGAAACAAAAAAAAAAAGATTTACCAAGGAAAAATTTCTTTTCTCGTTCTGTGGACAAAAGTTACATCGTGTTGGCTTACCTAGTGGCGAAAAACCATGAAGTTTAGCACCCGTGTGTCTTCGTTGAAGAACGGAAATGGGTTTGCTGGCCTCATTTGCGGATGAACTTCGCACTCGTTGACGTGGTCCAACATCGTCCTTGCTCGCGTTTATGACGATACTTCCGGTTCCGCTACTGTTGAATCCAGGATTTCCAGTATTATTGCTGTTGCTGTTGCCGCTGCTGCTGCTGCTACTCATTGCGCTCAAAATTGCCTTGTGCATATTTTGAGCAATATTGTTGTCCTCAGCTTGCATCCAAAGTTCACCATCTCCCGTTACAGTGGAACGGCCAACTTCCATGAAAAATATTCGACCCATGCAGCCGCACCTTCGAATGCAGACCAGCTGTAAAAAAAAAAAAGAAGTGGATTGATAATGAAAAAAGATTTTCTAAAATAATATTACGAGTCTCAGAGCAAAAAAAAAACGAATTTGGATGCTGCCCTCATCCTAGATATTTGAACTAATGTTTTTTTTTTTCAAAAGACCCTTTGAGAATTCGAGGAAAAATCATAAATTATGTACAATTGATTACAGAAGTCGGTGAGATTTTCCATTTTCGACAAATCTTAATATGACTTTGGGGGAAAAAAAAGGATTAAAATTTCTGTTACCGACTGAGGCTAGAATTTTAAAACGTAAATCCTATCTAAAGTTGACTCAGATTGGATAATCTTATGGGTGTCTCAAACTTCAATTTGAAATTAGATTTCAAGTTTCACATTGTCTTTATGGAGAAATGACAACTTACGGAAAATTCCATAGAATCGGAATCATCTTTTGCCCCAACCTTCACAAGACTGAGAGTACGATCAGTCAAGCAGAGCCTGTATGGGCCGTAAATATTTTTTCGAGCACCCAGGCCTCTTTTCTCCACTGTAACTTGCCACACGTGCTCTGTGTGAAGAAAAATAAAAAAAACGGTCATTAAATATTTTATCATCATAAAAAAAAAATTTTAAACTACCAAACATCACGTTATTTAAACTATTAAACATTATCAACATCGGAAATCAAGTTCAAACTTAAGTTTAGACTAAAGCTCGAATGTGATTACTTCTTTTCGTTCAAACAAACAAAGTCCAAATGTAAGCTTGAAATAAATCTTGAACTATCTTTCTCGGATTCCAAGTCAAGTTACAACTTAAGTCTGATTGAAATTTGATAGGAAATATTCAACTTGAGTCTGAACTGAAGATGTATTCTAGATTTCGAGTTTGGATGCAGACTTAAGTTCAAACTTGCATATTGACTTGAAGTTAGTCTCGAGTTAAAATCCAAATTAAAAGCCACGTTTAAATGAAATGAATAACATAATTTTGTTTGAATAACTATTAAATTGTAGGTTTATAAGGAAAATAGCTTGAAAGACGCGAATTAAGGTCCTTACCAAATGTGGGTCGGGGCTGTTCGCCATCCGGCAAATCACCAGACAGCAATAACATTTCATTCAGCCACTGTTTGAGTTCCCTCTCATTGTCGAGTATGATCGAGAAACACTCGTCCATGGTGTACAGGGCGATAACATGTGGATGCTTTTTTGTACCAACACCTCGATTGATATTGAAGCAGCTGCGCAGCGATATCTTTTTTTTCGGCGATTGACGATTGTCAAATTTTTTTTTACTGTCATAATACTCGAGACAAGCGGGATGCCCCGGCGCATCACCGCGAAGTACAAACCATTTTTTGTTTTGCGTCTTTAATTTTCGCAAAGTACCGCAGCGAACAATTGGGCCACCAGATGGCGACACGTGTCCGCGACTGGACGACATCACAACCGACGTTAAGAAACACGTGGCTGCGAATTTGTCGGTAACACTTACGAGAAAGTCACGTATGTGCTGCTCACATGGCAGCGACACCGCCGAATCACCAGAAGAAGCCAGCCTTGATCAATTACAACGCTTCAGCGACATTTCGCGAGATGAAAATTGTGCTCTGGTGCCAGAGCGCTGATCAAACAAATAAAATAAAAAGTTACCAGTGACTTTTTGTAGTCTCTTGGGATAGTCCAGTAGTTTTTTTTTTAATGGAAAACTCTTCTGGTCCTTGCCAAACTCCAATTACTCTCGTAATTCCTCTTTTTAGTTACTTTTGGCCGCGTGAAACCGGTTTTTTGTAGTTTTCAATGACTTTTTTTCATTTTTAGGCATTTCAGCGAAAATTTTCATCACAATATCCTTTTCGAGCTATATGCACGATCAATCAGTTTTTCGATATCTCTTTTTTTTCTCGCAGACCCTACATTATGCAATTTTTATTATTATTTTTTTTTAACCGTTTTTGTTTTTATCGGTTCTCTACTTTATGGGCAAGGCCCTCTCTCTGTGTTAAAAACTCAATGGCTGCCGCGTGCAAGTCGTACGAGGCAAGGTCGTGTTACGCGACCTCCCGCGCATTCGGCGATAAACAAACAAACTTTATCTTCTCGTATTTCTGGAGGGTAACAACGACGCATGTGTGTCAAAATTCTTATAAACGTGTTTTATGCTGTTTCTCCTTCCTTCAATTTGATTGATCTTACGTTTTTTTTTTCCCTCCACCTTCTGAAAAAGTACGCCTGTACCTCAAAAGCACGCTAAGGGCGAGTACTCTCTTTCCCTCCCCCACTTTTACCGTTCTCGCCCCTTTGCATCGCTGTTTATATCTCCGTCCTTGTCTCCGACAGAGAAAGGGAGAGCCCGCGATGCGCCGTGGCACGAGTGCGCTTGTACTAGAAATGCACTAAGGGTGTTCCATCTCCTTCCCCTCGCCCGTCCCCACGCCCTTGACACTCTTTTTTTACTCTATTTTTCCTTCTCTCTCCCTCTCTCGGCCAATTCCACTTTTTTCCAGTTCTTATTGCGTCGCTTTTCCGCCCGATTCTGGAGTTCACGACCTCCCTCGACGTTTGTAAACTATTTACCCAACTTCAATGAAAAAGAAAGCACCGCACACGAATTATTAATCTTTCCTCTTGAATTTTTTCTTATTTTTGCAAATAATTTTTCTTTTTTCTTTTTCACAAATGGCACTCGCGTTTTTGTTTATCGGATTGTTTTATTTTATTTTTTTGCGTCGCCTCGTGTCACAGGACGCGCACTGACACAGACACGCGAGAGGGCGACACGCACGCACGCCTCCTCTTCTCTCTTTCCTACACCTGTTCTTATGACGACGTTCGAAGCTTGTACACAACAGCACGTTTTAAAACTCACCCGTATATTCCTTTCCCTTCCTTATTACCCTCTCTGCCCCCCCAAAACACGCAATTTCCTACCGAACGATAAAAAAATTACGTTCTATGTGACAAAACATAAACAACAACGCGTGGAATTTACTCAGCGAGAGTCATGCGTCGCGAGAGGCCGCCAGAGTGGGGGGAGAGAGAAGCCCAGGGTCGATGGCCAATTCGCCAGAGTGACACCTTGTGTCACTATTCTTCGTCTCTCTCTCTCTCTCTCTCTCTCACACACTACTTATTTTTTCCCGCACTAGCGCCACAGTCGTTTCCCTAGTCCACGGCCCAAAAATTCATATACGAAAAAGAAAAAACAATGTATCCTTATTAGCGCATCAGAATACAAAAAGGAAAGAGAGAGAGAGAGAGAGGAGATTCTCAAAACGATTCAACGTATTTCCGTTTTAGCGGGAGAGAAAAGGGAAGGACGAACTAGGGTGAAAGTAAAAGACGGTAAAGAAGACAACAACACACGTAAAAAGCCCGGGGGAGAGGGGGGGCGCAACACGCCGCAGTAGCGTTCCAGCCTCCGCAACGCTCTCTTACACCCCCACCACTTTTTCCCTCTGTCTTTCTCACACAGTCTTTCTGTCTCCCTTACTTGTTCTGCGCGCCCTCACTCCCGCGCATGCGCACTCCTGTTTATTTATCACACCACGTAAAACTTGCAATGTTTTTTTTCTTTTTTTTTTGTCTCACGCACAAGAAATTGGATGAAAATATTTTATTATTATCTATTTATTATTATTATTATTTTCGTTCTGGCTAAGAATTCGGATCTTTTTTACATTTGTGGACCTTGCGAGATGAGAATTTTGATGTTAACGCTTTTGATAATTTATTTATCGAAATGAACCAGTCTTGCGTTTTGATGATGACTGAAAAATACAAAAATTCGCGTTCACCCGCAGTGAAAATATTGCGACGAAACGGCGCAACACAGACACGGTGCACACGCAAACGGATGAGGCGCGCATGCGTGCCTGACAACTAGAAGGCGTGTGCGAGAGACGTCGTCACGTTCTTTTTTTCCCCTCTTTTGCTCGCTTTTTTTCCTGGCTTCGACACGTTCGATGTTTTTTTTTTCTTTGAGCAAGTTGAGCTTTTTTCACACGCGAAACTATTTGCGCGGTTTGGTGAGCAATAATGGAACAGATTGGGAACGTTTGATGATCCGCGGGACTCGTCAAATGAGACGTGGAAAAAATTTACACGAACGTCGCACACGCCGAACTTAAGGAACGGGCACTCGTGTCCATCTTGGAAAGGTCATGTGTATGGTAAAGCTCCGCAGTTGTAAACAAGCTATGCGCATGCGCCAAGACTCGTTATATATATATATATATATATATTTTCGTCTGCCTATATATTTATAAATATATAGAGCTGAACATATATATATTTATAAATATAGGGATGTCACAAAAAATATATATATATATATATATATATATATGTATGTATAGATAGGGATACGTCGACCTTAAGGCGCGTGCGCAAATGAGCCTCGTGATGGGGAAAATTATAATTTTTCGAATTTTTCTTGAAAAGATACCCGGAATATTTGTCTGTCACACGACGAAAATGCGATCGCAATGTTTTGTTTTTCATGCTTTGCGATGTGTTGTTAATTTTTGTTTCGGAAATTTGGCGATAGGTGGCAGGACCTCTCGGGGGCCCCATACGACCTAAATAAACGGCCCTGAAGTTGCTGCGCGGCATTTGTGAATTGGGATTTGCTCGTAGGAAAAATAAAATACAATCGATAAAATATAATATAAATTGGAAAATTTGAAAATTTCAATATTCGTTATTACAGAACGTATCGATATTTAAAAGAAAAAAGGCTTCTGGAAAAGTCACGTGTATAATGTTTGTCGCTTTGGTAAACACGCTGTGGGCATGCACAAATTCTCTTTTATATATACACATATATATACCCCTACAAGGGGCATTCCACGCCAAATCGATAGGCCCGTGACCTTATCTTTCGCGATTTTGTGCTAAATTTTTTACATCGTTATTACAACCCTAAAAACCACGCAGTATTTATTGTAGATTTTTTTGGTCAGCTCCTACTTGATAAATAAAAAAAAAATACTATTTAAAAATCTGAAAAAGTTTCACCTCGCAAATAACAAAATTTTTAATATCCCAGAATGAGTCGACCCTCGCTATTTATTTTTTTCAAATTGTTACAGGAAAGAAAATCATTTTTTTTCTTACTTTTCGTGATAAACCAAAAACGTAAAGTTTTTTTTAATTTTTCCAAGTGCAATAGAAATGCAATCGCAATGTTTTTGTTTCTTTTCACCCAAACACCCTCAATATGCGGCCCTGATGTTGGTGCCCGAGGGCGGCATCTTTGAATTTTTTTGTTTGCCCGGGGAAGGAAATGATTCATACAAAAATTGGTTTTCAAACACTAATCAAAAATCCCTAAAAAAATTATGCTCGAGTTTTTTGTTTTATTTATCAAAAAAAAAAAAAATCTCGACCTTAATTAATAAAAAAAAAAACAAATTTTTTACGAAAAAAGTTTATTGTAAATCTATATAAGTTGTACTGGTAACAAAAATGAGACTTTCTCGTCTCGTTGATCCTTTCACGCAGTGATTTTTATAATACTAAGCATCGAAAACGATTCGACAAAAAACAAAAAAAACCACCACTAGATCAGTCTCAATCTACAGATATTTTCTTACCTGCTAGGAACGAAAAAAAAAAACAAAAAAAAACGTCACTGGAAGTTTAAACTTCCATATAAGAGGAAAAAAATTTCTTTGTTCCAGGTTTTTTTTTTTTTGCCTAAAATGAAATGTTTGCGCTTTTGAGCGAAATAAAAAAAATATATATTTAAGGCACGAGAGGAACTTTTTTTTCTTAATTCGAGATTCGATGCGATTTTAACGTTATAATCACATTTTCAAGACTTTGGCTAGTTTTTTCTTATCGCGAAAAAAAAAGATTAGAATAACCTTTTTGTATGAACGAGAAGAAAAAAAAAAAAAAAAAAAAAATTATAAATAATAGAGACTCGTTGCTAGACTCTCGGATGGTTCCATTCCGATGCTCTGACCAACGAGATACGCCAATTTATGGGCATACTGGCAAGGAGCCGGAACTCTCACAGTTCCCGGCCAATTGTAATACAAATGGCAGAGTTTGAAGGTCAAACGCTGTACGTGATCAGTTTTCATATTTGCACCATCATGAACGACGATATAGTGAGTCGGTGAAACTGTTCCTTGTTTTGCTGTCTGAGGCACGAGGAAAAAATCGTACCAATTGCGACGAGTGACGATACTGTCAACGATCGTGCCTGGTGGTGGATTGTCCAACCTTCCTCGCTGAAAGATTGATTTTTTTTCTTTTATTCTTACATACATTTCATTGAATTAGTATAAAAAATGAAATTTTTTAACGTTATTGAAGAAACTTGAAAAAGAAAATTATTTTTTACCATCGGAAAAAAATATTGTGTGAAAAACTGATAAAAAATTCCTTAGCAGTTTAATTTTTTCTTTCGTTCATGTTGAAAAATTATCCTACGAATTGAAAAACAGAGGCAAAAGTAAATTTAAAAAAAAAGTGGGAATTCGTCGACTTACCAGAACAGCCATGAAACGAGTATTGATGCGTTTTTGCACCACAATGACCGTGAGTTTTGGCTGATAGCTGTCGTCAATCGCCGAAAAAGCATTCATCAACTGTTTCACTTCGTAATTCTTGACAGTGTCGAGTTGACCATCGCCGACGCCATCGCGATAAAGAATTATCCTCTGTGGATTGCATCCATTAGCCTTGAAAAAAATGAAAAAAAATTAACAACAAAGTAGGAATCCGACGGTCCCTCGAACACTAATTTCCCCCTCACCGGCCCCAAACGATCCCTTATGAAACATATTTGTCAAAAATTTCTTACCGATCGTCCCCCAAAAAATATATATTACCTTTGAATAAGCCTTGATCGATGAAACGAGGCAAACTCTGAGCAGATCGACCAGCTCCTGTCCAGGTCGTTGAAGGCAAATTCTACTGTACCACGAGGTTACCGATTTATCGAGACTAGCGACAAAAGCAGCAACGCTTCCCTTCGACTTTTCTCCTGGTCCAGCATGAAAAACGTCGATTCCACAAATCATGCAATTTTCAAAAGGAATTTTCAAAGCCCAAAGTGCCCCTCCAAGTTTGCAATTAAGCTGAAGTGCAATTTTTTCTGTAACGCTTTTGAGTTTGTCACTTCTCGAGATTGTTTTGGTGACAATAACTTGCGATTTAACTGGCGCTTCAACGCAGCAAAGTTTTTTAATCGCTGCATAACGATCATTTCTATTGGTCGGACAAATTGCGACGACCATTTCAAGATTCGGATTGATGACTTTTCTTATCTCAGCGAGATAATTTTCCGTTCGATCGTTTCTCAATTTAATGTAAATCGGCTCGGTGACTTGCATCGCCATCTGTCCGGAAACTCTGCGAAGCATCGACACAAATTCACCGGCAATTCTAGCATCTTTTTCCGTTGCCAAAATGCACCAATTTTTCATATTTGGGGTTCTGAGCATCGGCGATTTTGTCGTAGCTCCGCCCCAATCGGCTTTATCGCTTGAAAATGTTTTTCCAGCGCCAAAAGTTATGATTTCGGGTTCGAGTACTCGGCCGGTAACACGTGTCGTATCAGAAGCCATGCTCAATCCCCAGCCTTCCAAAACTTCTCGCGCGAGTTGTGTATTTTTCACATCGTTGACAAATTTCAATATTACATTTCGACGAGCTTCCGGTGCGATTTGAGTGACAATCGCGAGATCTCTCATAACACGAAAATCCGATCTCAATTTTTCGGTAAGACCGGAAAGAAAACAAAGCTCAGGTACCAGAAGCGATTGTGTCTCTTTTGTTTCTCCTGTCGATGTTTTTTCTTTCGAGCGACTCAATAAAAGTGGCTGCTCCATATCTTTTATACTGATGTTCCAATGAGATTTATAATAATCGTGCATGATTATTTTTTCACCCTTACGTTCAAATTCCCATTTTGGTGATTTGTCCCAAGCAACATCGTCGATCCGATATGTTTTATTATTGTAACGAGTCAATACTGTTAATCCGAGAATTTCGGCATTAACGGTATCGCGAAAATTTGATCGATTATTTTTTGCGATGTCGCTCATTAAATCGCGTACTGTGTCGGTTCTCATCACACGATGTGAAGCGTTTATATTGAGTTTGAGGCCACCCTCGTATTCATCAATTGCAGTCACATAACCGGGCCAAAGTTCCATTCGATGCTGGGGAACAGCGTGAGCGCAACGGGGATTATAATTGTCACGGCCGATACGAACGAGATCAAGAGCACGCATGACTTTGCCGAGAAGATTGTTGAAAAATTGTATACTGTCGACAAAAGCTTGTTGGGCTTGAAATATTATTGTCACGGTGACACTCGAACCGTCGGTCGGATGTACGGATTGGTAAGTCGTTTTCTATGGAGGTTGAAAAGTTTTTTTTTTTTTTTTTATCATTGCGAAGGTCAAACTTGAGATAATTTGGACTGAAACTTCAGTCTAAATTAAAAATTGCAATCAAGTTTGTACTAAGGTTCGAGCTTGATTTTGACTATAAATTCAAATTTTAACTCGAGTATAAATTAAAATTTTAACTAGGGCATAAATTTAAATTTTAACTCGAGTATAAATCCAAATTTTAACTCAAGTATAAATTCAAATTTTAACTTGAGTATAAATTCAAATTTTAACTCGAGTATAAATTTAAATTTTAACTCGAGTATAAATTTTAATTTTAACTCGAGTATAAATTTAAATTTTAACTCGAGTATAAATTCAAATTTTAACTCGAGTATAAATTCAAATTTTAACTTGAGTATTCAAGTTTTAGCTCTGAATAAAAAAAATTTGTATATTCTTATTGAGCAAAATATTACAAGCTTTGACTTACGTCTTGTGGCAGTCTGATTGGCAGCCAGAGTATGACACCATCGAAAGCTCTCGTATTACCAAAAGACGCAGCATGCTGATTCAGGAGATTACGGCGCAGATAGATGGCGTCGACTTCCGGGGAGATTTTAACCTCGTACCGAAAGATTCCCATGCCTGGCTTTACGGCCAGGTCAATGTAATTTGCTGTTATTTCAATTCTGCAAACAGAAATATATTTTTTTTCAAGACTTCGATAATATCGATGTTGAGAATTTTTGTTTTTTGAAATTCATACGATTGCGAAATTTATCATGAATAAAAATGAAAAAATTCATCACGATTATATAAAAATAAAAAATAATATATATTGACCTTTTGCCACTGTCGCCCATGCGTGATATTGGTTCTGAGTCTGTGGTTGCTTGGGATTGTTCGTCAAGGGCGAGGTGTGCCAAACGACCAAGCACACCACCGCCATCACCCGATACCGTGGGTTTTGGTGGAATTGTCGGCTGGATCGGAGAAGCACTTCGGGATGTGCCCGGATCGCTAAAAAAAAAATTGATAACGTAAAAAAAGAAAAAAAAAAACAAATTTCAATTTGGTCTTATAAATTTTTGAGCGCCCTCTATGAGACTTTTTCTACTTCCAAAACTCAAGTTATTAATTTTGGCAATTTGAAATTTCCACATTATGCTAAATAAATAATAAAATAATTTACGAGAGCTTTTTTATGACACTCAGGATCGAAGCTCTTCCTCCGATAGGTGGAATGGGCGGAGATGTTGAGGTCAAAGGCTGCGACCTTTGAGATTGTTGGCATTTTTGGGCAAATTGTAAGAGGCTGGCTCTGCCTCTCCCTGTTGCTGGCGGTGGAGAAACCTGACCTGCAGGCGTCGATGATGGTGTCTCGGACGTTCTATTCGGACTGGCCTGACCAGCAGCTGGCTGTCGTTGTTTCAATAACTCTAGGATGCCACTGCCTCGACCTTTACCCGTTCCAGATCCACTGTCCATTTTTTAGCGTTCTGGGCTCAATAATAATAATAACAACAACAATAATAATAGTAATAATAATAATAATAATAATAATAATAATAATAATAATAAGCGAAATTCACAAACTCATTTGACTGAAATTTAGAAAAATTCGGCCTTGCACTCAATCTCAAAACCGCCCCAAGAAACATTAAATTGGACGACAATTCAAAATGGCCGACCGAAAAAACATTAAAATGTTTTTGTTCTCATTAATTTTAGATAAATAGAGAGCTTTGGACTCGGAGCTTTTAAAATTCAAGATGGCGACGAACAAACAAAAGAGAAAACATGGAAATTCGAAATTTGCACGTTGCTTCCTCGTGATTTTCGTCTACCTACCGAGCTTGGGGCAATAATTTTCCCAATTTTTGGTTTTCGAGTTGAGTAAATTTAGTAAATGTCAATCTCTGATCTTCATTGAATTTAGTGAACATCAATCAACCATAAAATGAGCCAGCCAATTTTTTTTCAAATTTTCCCAATTTTTGGTTTTCGAGTTGAGTAAATTTAGTAAATGTCAATCTCTAATCTTCATCGAATTTAATGAACATCAAACTACCATAAAATGAGACGTCCGTTAGCAATCTGGAGATAAATTGCAGCAAAGTAACGCCCGTTTCCTCCAATTTGCTTTAAAAATGATTCAGTTTTTTTAAATGCAGTTTTAAGATGGTATAACCGGAATTTAAGCAGCCGATGAACTTTGGAGAAACTCGTGGGCAAAGTTTCAGCATGATCGCTCAAGCCGTTCTCGAGATATCGCCATTTCCACACAATTTAACAATATGAATGGCAAAAAAAAAAAGCTTCGCTAAAAAAAAACGTGCGGGCAAAGCCTCGCACACACGGAGGAAAAAAAAATCGGGTCGATCTCTACGAGCATGAATTTTGAGGAGGTTACGAGGAAAATTACGAAAACCAGATGAAATTTATTATAAATTATTAGAGCAGGTCACGACGATTGAATTATATAACTATATATATGTATATAAAATAAAATTCATTAATTAACTTCAAAACTTTAATTTCATTTCTACATTAATTACAAAATAGTAAAATGTACATCCCCCCGGGACTTTGAGTCTCTTTTCTCACACACCCTCTTGCCGTTCTTCACATGTTTTACCCTGCCGGTATTTTGAAAAATGAAGAAAAGAATCCACAAATTTTAGCCTTAATATTCTAATATCAATTTTTACGATATAAATCTGAAGGTAAAAAAAGGAATCGATCGATCTATCGATTATAAAATAAGACGAATAATCGAAAATATATATCGCGAGACGTATTTTTACCACTTTATTTCCTAGACATTTTATAAATGAATTTTAACGATATAATTCTTAACATAAAATTTAAACGCTATTCTAAGGATCGATCAACTGAAAGATGCAGCATAAAAATTCTCGGAAAGATTTTTTTCTTTGTCCCAACGAGCACGCGCATTTTTTTTTCTTTGTCCTATGACCTACACGATGTTTTGTTTACGATACGAAGGGCATTCAACACGTTGCTGGCGCAACGTGCATACTTTTCTTTTGTGCATAAACGGACAATCCTTGTTGTTATTTCCATACTTACGTGTGTGACGATATCAGGAAAAAGTCCTCATTCCTCCTGATTTATTGGACCCCGTAAATACAACAAAATAAAATGCCCAATCTCCAGAAATTAATTTTTAATAATTGAAATGGTATACGACAAACAAACCACCGATTGCCACCGACAACTCGAACTCGGTGAGCCAAAGCTTGCGAGTGAAGCGCCAAGCGGCCGTAGCGTTCAAACGGCGAACTTCTCTCCCCTCCCTTTTGCCGGCGTTAAGCTCAAGACCATAACAAGAAATTCGTGTCGCCCCGAGCTTGAAAAAACTGCTCGATTATATTTTATCTTTGTTACTTTCGAGAGTGGCACGACGGGCTTCCTTCATCAGGAACCAAATTATGTCCTGGGCTCAAAAAATCTTCTATTATTTGGGTGCGTGAAGTAAATGGAGTAATGAAATGCGTAA
This sequence comes from Dyspetes luteomarginatus, assembly GCA_963669185.1. Taxonomy (NCBI): domain Eukaryota; kingdom Metazoa; phylum Arthropoda; class Insecta; order Hymenoptera; family Ichneumonidae; genus Dyspetes; species Dyspetes luteomarginatus. The sequence goes on from OY769906.1 coordinate 21,778,876, forward strand.
TTCGCAAGAGAAAATAAATTTTCGGTACACAGGCGACAAACGAGTCAGAATTAAAGCGCTCGTAGCGTTCAATCAGCGAACTTCTACCGCTCCTTTTTTTTCCGGCACTTTTCAAATTCAGGGCCGTGGGAAAGAATTGTGTTGCCCCGAGCTTGGTCGAATTTTGTCACAAGATTTACATGACGTAAGTTTATCGTGCCATAAATTGTCTCAAAGGCCGAAATTACCAAAGAACAAAACCACAGAATTTAATTTCGCGGTTTGTGTGAACATATTGGAAAACAATGGCACTGAGTTATTCGAGGTGAGGCAAAGAAAAATCATGAAAACTTTTCTTCGTGTTAAAATCAAACTGTCAATATTGTTTGTTTATTTAAATGTGAATGATGAATAATATATTTTTTTAAGGTTGCTCTGCCGTCGTGGCTTAGATATCAACAATTTTCGTAGTCTTTACACTTCGAGGTAATTTTAAAACAAACAAAGAAAATTTTTGATTTTTCGAACGTTACATAACCTTTATTGTGCATTGAAATAATTTGTTTTTTCTTTTTTTCGTCAGTCCACGAAGTTTTGTAAATTCTCTCGCTAAATTCACGGCTACTCCTGTGTACGAGAGCCATGATGAGAAAAATTCACGATTGAAGCGTCCTATGTCGCCTCACCTGACTATTTACCAAATACAATTGACCACAATGCTCTCCATAACTCATCGAGCCACTGGAATGATTCTGGCCGGTTATGGAGCAATTCTTGGTTATGGTAATGATGAATTTTTTTATTATTAGTTAGGATAATTTTTATTTCTCATAAGATTTTATGATTGAGGTTAACCTCAAACGACCTTGAAATACAAAAAAAAAAAATTAAAGAATTTCCTAAAACACTTAACAACTTCATCGAAATCCCTAGAATTGAAAAAAAAAAACAAAAAATCAAACAGTTTGCCATTTAAAAAAAAAAAACGCTAATTTCATAAAAATAATTTCAGGAACTCTCTTTGTGCCGGGTGGAGTAACGAGCATGGTATCAGCGGTCGATGCTCTTTGCTTGCCAATTCCTGTTCTCTTTGCTGCAAAATATTTGCTCGCACTTCCGGCAACTTATCACTATTTCAACGGAATTCGTCATCTGGTAAAATACGAATATTTTTTCCCCGTAAAACTTTTTAAACGTTTTTTTACTAATTTTTTTCATTTTTTTTTCATTTACAGTGTTGGGATTTGGGAATGTTTTTGACTATAAAACAGGTTTATAGCACAGGTTACACCGTTCTTGCTCTCACGGTCATTTCTGCTCTAGCACTGGCTGGAATCTTTTAAATTGGTGTCGATTCAACGAACGACCCGTTAAAAGCTGAGAAGAAGGAAACGAAAAAAATGGGCCTTTGATGTTTCATTCAATTTGTATTATATATCTGTTTTACTTAATAGATAAAGTTATTTACTAGTCATTCGTCGATTGTGAACAATTTTTGTGTGCCCTGTATTTACCTATTTTACAATCCAGAATGGACTCTGCGATCCTCAAAATAATATTTTTTTAAAAGCAATTAATATTTATAAGTATTTCAATGATAATCAAATTTTTCGAATATTAAATCAAATCAAATATAAAAAATAAAATATCCATATAATATGCAAACAATAATTAATTGATAATAATTATTAAAAACAATATGAAAAGTTCGTAATGGTTTATTAAACGATAACGAGCCGCTCGTTCAAATTTTCCCGCCACATTTGTGTCGCTCAACGACTCGTAATTTTTCGGACCACCGGATGCGGCGTAATTGTTGCTATTGAGACGATATAGGTGTCACATGTCGTTGAAATAAAATAAAAATACGCATAAACAACAAAAAGTAAATAAATAAATTTAATTATTAGATTCTAACGAAATCTTTACTAATTTGCTGGTGGCATTTTTACCGGCAGAATTTAGCTGCTCAACGGTTCACATTGTTAGTTCCGAGTTTAACCGCTGGAGCGCTTGCGTCCTTTCCATACGAAAAAGTTGCCAACGGCCATTGTCTCAAAGTTTTCGTTGTCGCGCGAGTGTTTGTATTTATGGAGAAAAATTACCCAAGTGAAGTGAAGTTTCGAGTGTTTTGTTTGAATTTGAAGTGAAGACGAAATTCCAGAGCATCAGGAGAGACAATTTTCGTCAAGCGTCGAACTTTCGGGAGTCAACAAAACAAGGTTTGTTTTTCGATATTTTATGCATGTAAAATACACGACCGGAGTGGTCCACATAGATGTATTTATTTTGTTTTATACTCTTTCGTATACAACATTTAAACTAAATTCTTAACAAATGATAAACGATCCAATTTGTAATACAGGATGATAATACAACGATAAGAATTAAGATAGACGAAGAACGCGCGTTAATACGAATAAAATCACTTAATTTTTTAGCACGATTTCGTCCCGAAAAATCAAACTATAGATATATATATATATATAATATTAAATTGGCTTCATTGTTTACGAAGATGGCGGATCATATGAAATTTCACCAAATTTCATTTTCGTTAATTCCAACGTGATTTCGTAATTTCGATCGATTTGTTCAGAGAATTATTTCTGAATTACTAGAAAAATAAGATAATCTTCTCGTTCTGGGAAAATTGTAATTTTCCCGGGTGAAAATATGACGAGAAGAAGATTCTTTTTTTTATCTTAACTAACAAAGCTAAAATATACGTGACACGAAATTCATCCGAAAAAGTGAAATTGATTTTTTTATGATAAAACTAAATTCAATTAAATTGAATAAAATGCATAATTATTAATTTTATGAATTATTATAATCATAGAATGCAATAATGATAATAATAATAATAAATTAATAAGTGAGGGTTAAAAATTATTAAATAAGGGTAAAAAAATTAAAATTAATATGAATAAAAATTATTAATAAATTATATCTTATATAAATATAATAATGATAATAATTAATAGACATATATATATTTTTTTTTTCGGAGCTTAAAATATTTTTGGCGCGTTCTCCATTTAATCGTAATTGCACCCCGAGAATTGCTGAATCAAACATTTTTGCTCAAAAATAACTTAAATTCAAGCTAACATAACTTATGATTTTACATTAATACGATAAAACTGAATTACTCGATTTTTTTTTTTTTTTTTTTTTTTTTTTTTTTTTTTTATGACGAAATAAATTATAACTTTACGTGGTCCAAAATAAATGCTAATTTATAATTTTCATTCGCAGCGTTAAATAACGTTTTATACAATTATCAATAACGTAAGGCACTTGTAGTTTTTTGCCAATAACAAGACGAAAATTTCTCACATACTTTCGTTATTTCAAATATGGACCGCGACTCGATGTATTTTATTTTTTTTCTACGTTAACGTAGCCTGGCCAATATTATTATGATTATCATCTCGTACGCCGGATTTCGAAAAAAAAAATTTAACCCTTTAACCTTCAGTTTTTTGTTCTGACTGACAAATCCGCCCGCGGATCTGACCCGATTGCCGTTAATTAACGCGTTAAGTCATAAACTGATTAATCAATAAATTAATTAATTCAGTAATTAATTTATTGATAATTAACCGCGTTAATTAATAATTAATTAAAGCCGATTGCCCTGTTCATGTAACTATGAAAATTAATTTGTGGCAAAAATAGATTTCATTTCTCTTCTGTCCATAACAACTGATGAAAATAGAATTGTCATATTGCACCTTGTTCTATTAATATAATTCTTTTAAATTATCCCATTTTTCCAACTTTTCATAGCTCTCTTTCAATAATCGATTCATCTTTGAGGAAATATACTCGATAGAATAATTATTGAAAGATCCGTCTGGCGGATCGAATGAAAAATTCATTCAAACATTTTTTTTCTGCATCATTCGTTCATCCATCGTCTTAAAAAAACAGTCTATCAGTGATCAAAATATTGATCCACATATCTTATAATTTTTCATCTATAGTCTACAAACGAGACTTATTTTTCTGAACTAGCCATTGTTTTTTTTTATTCTTTTTTTTCAAATGCTACCATTATTCATTCTCGTTTTTTAATTCGTCAAGCAGCAAAATACTCTAAGACTTTTTTTTCTTGTTATTTCGTATCTCTTATTTATTTTTATTTTTTCAAACTGCAATGATATTGGATATTCGAATAAACTAATTTGTGAGCATTCTTCAGTCACCACTCGTTCAACATCTTCTAGTACTTAATTTATTGCGGCGATCAAACGCCGCCTCGATAAATTTTTGGCGTCTTGAATCTTGCAAAATTTGCTATCAAATCAATTGCGCTTATGAAAAAAAAATATATAGAATATTATTTAGAGAAAAGTTTTTAAAATTTGTTAGCCAATTTTATGAGATATTAATTCGTCGCGAAAAAAATCTATTCCATTTTAGATAAAAAAGAAAAAAATTACGCAGCTGTTTTTTTTTTTTAATGCCTCGAGATTTTGGGAAAAAGGAAATTTGTATGATCCTCAAATAATTCGGTAAATCGAGAAATTTTTTCCCAAAATCCCGAAGGAAATTAAAAAAAAAAAAAAATGATTTTTTTATTACCATCAGTAGGTAAGTGGCTGAGCCTCAAATTTCGATATTTTTCGTTTTTCCAAGATCAATTAGCATTTTAATTAGTTCGATTATCATATGTGAAGATCATGCCGATAACCCTCGACCTCGTTATACATATTTCTGAGTGGATCTTTGGCGTTGTTGGCATTTAAAGGCGCAACTCTGTTGTTACCCGGTGCAATGCCATTTGCGAGATGTCCAACGCCATTTTGTAGCATATGTTGTACGCCATTAGTACCATTAGCGACGCCATTTTGGTGGGTGATATGATTATTACGACCATTTTGTTGTTTCGTATTTTTAAGGACGCCATTGGAACTATTGCCATTTTTCGTACCGATAGTTCTTTCGACGTGATTCGCGAGTGCACTAACGCCATTTTCTATTATGTGTTTTGCCACACCATTGGAAACTGGAAACTTTTGGTCCCCATTTATTTTAAGGGGTGCCATAGAGTTTGGCTCGTCAGACGAGCCAGGAGGTGAAAATTCATCGCGTTCTGAATTTTTCTCCTCCTTTCGTCTGGAATGTCGCATCAGCTGATAAAGAGCCGCGGAAAATTCTTGCTGTACCGATGGTACATCCGTGTCTCCATCGACCTAAAATTTAAAACAATTTTATGATTTATTTTTCATATTATATTTTTTAATGAGTATTTTATATAATTTTAATTTTATTATTATCTTCAAAGACCACCCTAATTTTGAGGGATGGTTAATTTTGTTATCAGCCAATTTATTATACTAACAATCGTAAGACGATTGTCATTGTCTAGTGTTTTCAACATCGGTAGAGATATCTCACGGAAGAGTTCCAATCTTTTACGAAATGCCGATACGCTGTCGTCAATCCTGCCACGGCCGAGTTGAAGCTTGGAACAGTCCAGTAGAACGAGCAGTGGTTCCTGACCAAACTGAAATGATCATTAATAATCAGTTAATTAATTAATTCTCGTGAAAAATTTGATGTTAGATCATGAATTGATCATCTTCATGATGCAAATGTTCTGCCTTTAATCCATATTTCGACTAAATTATATATCAGCTGGGTCTCTATTAATTTCTTTTAATTTCGCTACAAAACTTTTTAGTTACGGACGCTACCGCCAGGGGCGCTAAAAATTATAGATTTTTGTATAACGCCTCTGGTGGTGGCGTCAGTGAACTAAAGTTACAATTTTGAACTACTGACGCTCCCCCACAAGGGACACTGGAGACACAAAAAATAACTAAAAAACTGTCTCGAAAGAGAAAATATTTCGCATATTTCGACTAAATTATATATCAGCTCTATTAATTTCTTTTAATTTCGCTACAAAACTTTTTAGTTACGGACGCTGCCGCCAGGGGCGCTAAAAATTATAGATTTTTGTATAACGCCTCTGGTGGTGGCGTCAGTGAACTAAAGTTACAATTTTGAACTACTGACGCTCCCCCACAAGGGACACTGGAGACACAAAAAATAACTAAGAAACTATCTCGAAAGAGAAAATACAAAACGAAACCCAGATAATTAGGAATAAAAGAAAAAAAAAAAAGTGACGAAACTCATAAAAGATTTAATATTTTAATCTTACCTTGCTCTCGAATTCCTGAACCTGACTGAGGTCTCTGGGGAAGCCATCGATGATAATCCCATCGGTGTCTCGATTTAGTAAAACTTGTTGCTCAACGAGTTGCATAACTATATCCTGAGGAGCCATTTCACCCGAGACGATAGCCTGATTGACAATTGTATTTGACGATGCCATTCCTCTCAGAAGTCCAGCAATGCTGACGTGAACCCAACCAGGCATATTTCTAACAGCCTGAGTGCACAAACTCGCTTTGTTGCTTCCTGGGCCACCTGGATGGCGAATTATAAAAATCGTGTTTGAAAAATCGACGAAAATCGAAACGTAAAAAAATTTTTTGTTATTTTCTCACCGATAACCCAAATGAAGGTAGGAATTCCCTTTCGAGGCTTGTTAGCAGTTTTTGCTGGGTTGATTCGTCCGACCGGTGATCTTGGCGAGATCTCAGTTACGACTAACTTTTCTTTCGGCGAAGGTGAACTGGAAGTTATACCGCGTCGTTCTACCTCGACCTTTAGAAAACAAAGTTACAAAGTTACAAAGTTTTACTTGAAAAATGAATGAAAATTCATACATGAAATCGACAGTTTAAATTAATTCTTTAAATTAATTTTTACTTAAAATTAATTTGTACTTAAAATTAATATTTACTTAAAATTAATTTGTACTTAAAATTAATATTTACTTAAAATTATTTTTTACTTAAAATTATTTTTTACTTAAAATTATTTTTTACTTAAAATTAATTTTTACTTAAAATTAATATTTACTTAAAATTAATTTTTACTTAAAATTAATTTGTACTTAAAATTAATTTTTACTTAAAATTAATTTTTACTTAAAATTAATTTTTACTTAAAATTAATTTTTACTTAAAATTAATTTTTACTGAAAATTAATTTTTACTGAAAATTAATTTTTACTTAAAATTAATTTTTACTTAAAATTAATTTGTACTTAAAATTAATTTTTACTTAAAATTAATTTTTACTTAAAATTAATTTTTACTTAAAATTAATTTTTACTTAAAATTAATTTTTACTTAAAATTAATTTGTACTTAAAATTAATTTTTACTTAAAATTAATTTTTACTTAAAATTAATTTTTACTTAAAATTAATTTTTACTTAAAATTAATTTTTACTTAAAATTAATTTTTACTTAAAATTAATTTGTACTTAAAATTAATTTTTACTTAAAATTAATTTTTACTTAAAATTAATTTTTACTTAAAATTAATTTTTACTTAAAATTAATTTTTACTTAAAATTAATTTTTACTTTAAATTAATTAATTAATTTAAATTAATTAATTAATTTAAAGTAAATGCATAAAATCGTCAATTGGAATGAATTTTTGGTCCTGAATAGTTGTCATTAGGTTGAATATTTAGTACTTTTTTTATTATTTCGGATACTTTACTTAGTACTTTGGATTTGGACATTAAACTCAATAATCAACTTTTGCATTGTACATTTTACTAATTATTTTTCATTATTACTTTTGTATTCGCGAGCATAATTAAAATTATTGAATATTCACCTCTGCTTCCAACGAACGTTGCGGTTGTTTGTTACGAGCATTTCCCTCCGATAGTCCCAAAATTCTCAAAACTGCGTCGCGAAAATCGATGTAAACCTCGCTAGGATTTCGCTCACCATTCACCTAAAATATGTATATATATATATATTTTTTTTCGCAACAATACAACAATTTATCACATTTCTCTTATTCAGCGATTAAATCGACATATTCCAGCTGTACATTTTTTTTATTTCCGAGGGCATTGACTCAGGGTAACTTTTGCCAACGTAACCTCATTTAGGCCGCATTTTAGGGAATAAAAGATTCTTATCGTTGAGCGTTTGGGGTTATTTGTGTTTACAAACCTACCCTTTTATTCTATTATATAAAAATATATATATATATATATATATCGTGTGTAAAGGCTTTTTCAATCGCCTAATTCTATTATTTATATTCAATACTCTCTTTTTAATGGAAAATAAATTTACCTCCAATAAAACTCCACTGCGATCAAAGTACTCGGCAACTGGCATAACATTTCTGTAGAAGTTTCGAAGTTCCATACGAGCCAGCCCCAAAATAACGTGACCGAGTTGAGCACCGTAATCGATTTGTCTCTCGAGGACCTCCTGTCTCCAGGACACGAGTATCACACCGTTAACTATTTGTATCTGTCAAAAAAAATAAATAAAAATAATAATAACGAAATATCGAAAAATATTTTTTAACCGTAAAAAATTTCAATTAATTTTTAATGAAACTCCTGGTAAATTTTTTATAAAGGCAAATCAATTATAAAATTACGAACAAAAAAATATATATCGTAATTTTTAAGCTTTAATTAATTTTCAAGCTTAAATTAATACGAGAATTAATTTATTTTTTTTTTGCATTTTTTCCTTAAATCGAACAAAAAAAAAATATATTTCGTTCAGTTCAATATAATTTTGCTGATTAGAAATATAATTTTATGATTTGTGGGAAAGCTCTTTGGCATTGAAATGGCTAACAGAAGGTAATGTGGGTGGTACGTGTGTTTGACCACAGGTTTGACCCTGCGAGGTCACTAGACCGGGTCAGCAGGTCGTGGATCCTTATTCTTTTTCTTCTGCGTCTTTTTTTCGGCGATATTCCAGCCCTACGAATGTCGTACACGCGCCACCAAAGACATGCCATTATATTGTTCACATACATATATATACTTATATTGCACACACACACACACAACATATTAAAAGTAATATTCAAAATTGATTTCATACAAAAAAATATATATTAAGGGCAATTTTAAAATAAAAAATATTAAAATTGAATAAAAAATATTCAAATTGTATAAAATAAAATTAAAATTGAATAAAAAATATTCAAATAGTATAAAATAAAATTAAAAATTGAATATATTATCGAAAATTTACAAAAAAAAAAAAAAAGATTTCGACACAATTAATTCAAGAGAATAGAAATTTCCTTGCTTCGTCCTAATTTACATAATAATCTCTCTTTGCATTGCTATATATTGCACAAAAAAATCGTACAATTATCCAACACAATAAATATCAATCTATTAGGGGATTCAAATATACCGGAAGTAAAGACATATGTGGTGAAAAATCACATAGGTGGTTCCACATGCACACACTATATTAAAAGTAGCATTAAAAATTAATTCCATACAAAAAAAAAATTAAGGCCAATTTTGAGATTAAAAAAAATAAAATTGAATATAAAAAAATTAAAAATTGAATATTTTATGGAATATTTATAAAATTCCAAGAGAATGGAATTTTCCTTGCTTCGTCCTAATTTACACAATAATCTCTGTTTGCATTGCTATATATTGCACAAAAAAATCGTACAATTATCCAACACAATAAATATCAATCTATTAGGGGATTCAAATATACCGGAAGTAAAGACATATGTGGTGAAAAATCACATAGGTGGTTCCACATGCACACACTATATTAAAAGTAGTATTAAAAATTAATTCCATACAAAAAAAAAATTAAGGCCAATTTTGAGATTAAAAAAAATAAAATTGAATATAAAAAAATTAAAAATTGAATATTTTATGGAATATTTATAAAATTCCAAGAGAATGGAATTTTCCTTGCTTCGTCCTAATTTACACAATAATCTCTGTTTGCATTGCTATATATTGCACAAAAAAATCGTACAATTATCCAACACAATAAATATCAATCTATTAGGGGATTCAAATATACCGGAAGTAAAGACATATGTGGTGAAAAATCACATAGGTGGTTCCACATGCACACACTATATTAAAAGTAGTATTAAAAATTAATTCCATACAAAAAAAAAATTAAGGCCAATTTTGAGATTAAAAAAAATAAAATTGAATATAAAAAAATTAAAAATTGAATATTTTATGGAATATTTATAAAATTCCAAGAGAATGGAATTTTCCTTGCTTCGTCCTAATTTACACAATAATCTCTGTTTGCATTGCTGTATATTGCACGAAAAAATCGTACAATTATCTAACACGATAAATATGATTTTTATGACATTAGCAATTTTCTATAAGGGAATTCATTTGAATCCCCACCACCACATGTGTCTTTACTTCCGGTATATTTGTACCGGAAGTAAAGACATATGGGGCGAAAAATCACAAAGAGTTCTTTGTGATTTTTCGCCAGAAATTTTTCCACAAAAAAGAGAGAAATATATAGGGACACGTGGTACTCCTGACATTGAATCGTATACTGGGCTCTCGAGGCAATCAAGAAATGAGCTCGCTCTTTCACGTATCGACATTAAATATTAACCATAAATCGTTGCTCGCACGTGGAAATTACTGCCAAAATTACGAATGCGAGATACATCCTCATTTTTCGTCCTTTATAATACAATCACTCACTCTTGTTATCATTATTATTATTATTATTTGAATTTTAATTTCGACATAAAATGGCTTTAAATTAAATTAAACATTTTTTTTGCACAATAAATTGTAATACTAAACTCACTTTTTCCGAGTACTCGACAACGTCACGCATATTTCTCGGATAACCACTGACGAGAAAAGTTTTGGCACCCGGTGACATTTTCATCTCGAGCATCAAAACCTCGGCCACGGTTTTACTGCTCAGGAGACCAAAGTCCTGCATGTCTACGATGACAAAGAAATTAAAAAAAATATATCGTAAAAAAAAAAATTAAATAATTATTTGTGTATTTTTAAAACACTTTTCCCTTTCAAATTTTTATTAAACTGTCTACGTTTATATATGAGTCGCATATATTGTGTATGGATCGATCCTACCAACCCAGGATCGATTTTTTCCCCTCAGTATTTTGCTTCGCGACACTCACACGTCATACAGTCTCGACACTACGTAATTTTATACATTTATGCAGTGTATACACGTATAAGATGGATTCATGTCGAGACATTCTATATATATATATATATATGTATATAATAGCACGAGCAAAAATATATATTTAGCAAAACAAATTTACTACCAAATCATGTCTGTAGTATGTGCAAAGTATTAAAGGTCTATGTCTTACCATTTCCAAGGGCATACTGCTGCAAAAGATCGGTCATGTTGATGTGCGTTATGCCTTTTTTCTCTTGCATCAGATTGTCACAATGTGTCACCTTCCCGCTTCCCGGACCGCCTTTTTGCGATACAAATAATTTTTGAAAAATAAATGATACCATAAACTTGAATATTTTTTCAATTTTAATTGAACGTTTTATTCCATCCAAGTATGCCCTTCATCGGTTTAAAATATTTTTCTAAGTATGAGTACGATTTCCCTCATTTTTCTTTGAGGATGAAAACTTCTACTGAGTCCAAACAATTTTTTTAATAAATTTAGAAGATTCCATTAGGTACGTTTTTACGTTGTCACATTTTTACTGTGAAGAAAAACATCGTACTTGAGCCTCTAAGTTTTTTCTATGTCTTGGAAAATGTATTAAGAATCTCTGAGTATATTTTCATTGATTTGAAATATTCCTCTGTGTCCAAGACCTTGAACTTAAGTTTAAAACGATCGTCAGATTGAACCAACTAATTCCATTTGAACTTTTGTTCTAAAATTCTAAACCAACATCCTTCATCGGTTTAAAATATTTTTCTAAGTATATGAGTACGATTTCCCTAATTTTTCTTTGAGGATGAAAACTTCTACTGAGTGCAAACAATTTTTTTAATAAATTTAGAAGATTCCATTAGGTACGTTTTTACGTTCTCACATTTTTACAATGAAGAAAAACATCGTACTTGAGCCTCTAAGTTTTTTCTATGTCTTGGAAAATGTATTAAGAATCTCTGAGTATATTTTCATTGATTTGAAACATTCCTCTGTGTCCAAGACCTTGAACTTAAGTTTAAAACGATCGTCAGATTGAACCAACTAATTCCATTTGAACTTTTGTTCTAAAATTCTAAACCAACATCATTTGCTTCAATTTTTTTTTTATGTGCCCCTCAATTCCACTGAATCGCTGAGTACACCTTTTCATCGATTTAAAACATTAACTCAAGTGTATAAAAACTTTTTTTTTCTCTCGGAATACTTAAAAGCGAGTCTCTTTCTTTCTTCACGATCGTACTGAATCCTTAATTACTTGTGTAGTCGATTTGAAAGAATTTTTTAATTCTCCAAGTACTGTTTCTTTTACTTGGAATTTTTCAACGAGTCATTAATTTTTACCATTCATGAAATTGAACATATATAGTATATGTCTAATTACTTTTACGGCCAATTTGAGCCAGTACCCAGTTTCCAAGTAAATTTTCTATGACTTAGAATATTTTAACGAGACACTGATTTTTCTCTCTCATTAATTCCAGCATTGTGTTTGATCTTAAATTACTTTTTCGATGGATTTAGCATATTTTTCAACAGCTCTAAGTACTTTTTCTTTTACTTGGAATACATTCAAACGATGCATTAATTTTTTTTCTCCCGTTGATTAAAAAAATTGATCAAATCTCCGAGAATCGATTGAATTTTTTCAAGCATTATTTCTTATAATTTTAATTAGATTGTACTGACCGAGTACAAAAATGACGGGGACTTTTGGTGCCTCGAATTTGACGGGACCGACGTTTTGCATGGGAAAATGTCCGTCTGGCGGTGTAGCGAGTAGACCAGCCTCACCTCGCCACCTTCCAACACTTCGAGCATCGCCTTCCTCGAACACCTGCGATCCATTTTGTTGATCTGCAAAGTTCCCCAAAAATCACGATTTTTCCATCTATCCCCGATCAATTTTGACTTTGATATATATATTTTTTATTTTTAACACAGGTTACCAAATTATTAAAATTTTCTAAAATACCAATTTTATATTTAATTTAATTTTAATTTTATATTTAATTGGAGAAAAATTCTCCATTAAATTCTACAAAATATTATTTTCTATCGTATAAAAATTGCGTGACTCTCGATATATGCTACGTGATTATTGTGTATTTGTGTGTGTGTTCTGTGTATGTGTGTAGTCCTATAAATCGCCATGCGTGACTTCTGCAAGACTCACTTTGATACATTCATAATTCAGAGACTAGTTATTTATCGAGTCTGCGATCGTAAATTATATATATATATAATATTTTTTTCTTTATATTTATATATAGAAAGAAAAAAATATTAACTAAAATACACACACAATAAATATAAATATAAACACATACCAGTGTCCAGGCAGATGCCCATAGTAAGTAGCTCGGATGGTGGCCCGTATTTATCACGGCCATTTACCTCACATCCTTTAAAAATAATACGGGCCCTTTGAGACCCCTCCACTCTCTTCTTCTCTTTCTTCTCCCTCCACACCTCGTTTTTTTTCTTTTTCACTTTTTCCCCACAAATTTAATTCACCGAAAAAGGACAAAAATCATCAAACTCGAAGTTTTTTTCCTTCCCTTTGTCACTAGTTGTCATTCGGACGAAATTCGAGCACAAACTCACTTGAAAAAAAAATCACCAAAATAGTTTAACGAAATTACATTTAAAAATAATGAATAGTTTTTCAACAAAAGAATTTTAATTCATCCGTTATAAATTCAATATTTTATTTCAATTATAATAATAATTAATATAGTTTTGATTAATTTTTTTAATTGTTTATTAAATATAAATTTATCCGTGATATTTTATTTTATGATTAACGAAACTTTGGCGATTTTCCGTTATCGGAATATCGTATTTAACATTGGAATCAATTCTTCGTAATTTTCGCAACAATATCTTGAGCAACAGTCCGAGCAACAGAACCGTCCACATGGGTTGAACTTGAGCTTGACCGCTATTCGAATGACAAAGTAGAGTCTCGAACGTCACGCAATCTCTTTATGCATGACACAAACAAGTATTGCCGTACTGAGTCATATGACTTGACACAGAGTTCTTTATTATTTTTATTCACCCGGGGAAAGCGCGTAAAAAATGTCGCGAATCAATCGTCACGATCGATAAGTCCGAGCTTCTGAACAAACACATTTTTTTTTCACCCATACATCAAATCACACTTGTAGAGAATTTTTTTAAAAAAATCGAAAGAAGATCAAAATTTCGAAGAAAAAAAAACAAAAAAATCTTCCAAATTGTTTGGATGATAATAAATTTGACGATGGCAATTTGTTTGTCGAATATACGCAGAGAGCTTTACTGCGAGACGATAAATTTTTTTTTTTTTCCGTTTGCTTCTTACGGCTAGGAAAGCTTCGATCAGAATGACCAGTTTTGTCCACGCGATAAGTCGTTATGTTCCCATAGTTACCTGACATGCGCACTTTGCTTATACCAACCCCCTGTTAAAGAACATTACAGGAATACTATATAAATATATGTGTATATATACACCTACATTTACCCAGCGTATATATACACATCAGTATATCAATATATATACATGTATACATATATGAACGTATAGGAATCATTATATGACTGTACATTTATCATATCCACCTGTATAATATGATATATTTATGCAAGCTGCTCGGGGACGTTTCAAATTTTCCTATCCAATTTAGCATGACTCCGACGGATCCGAGTTTACGCTGGTTGGGGGAGGAAACAAAACCGCGAGCGTGGTATACGCAAAGTGCTGAGTGCATGCGCTGGAATGTCAAGTTCTTCAGAAATTAGAATAGCTATAGCTCTACTTCCGGTTTACCGATTCAGGCTTATTTGGAGGGTTTTGGAAGCGCCGAGGGTAGACTTAGAAAATGCCGTTTGATTTATTTACGTAGCATTTTTTTTGTAGCCGTGAGAGCACTTTGAAAATAGTAAATCCGACATAGAAATGCGCCTTAATTTTTTTTTCAAGAATTCATGGGATGAGTTTAAAAATGTGTAAAAAATTGGGAAAAAATGGTAGATTGATGAACCAAATCCCATTTTGAAGCTTCAACCATTGCTAAGAGAATCCGCACAGAATCAAATCGAAACTTTCATCGGAAGCATGCAGAGTTACAGCCATTTTAGTAAAGTAACTTACTTTTGGCCGGACAGCAAAAAAAAAGAAAATTATATTTTTTTCAGGCTTATTTGGAGGGTTTTGGAAACGCCGAGGGTAGACTTAGAAAATGTCGTTTGATTTATTTACGTAGCATTTTTTTTGTAGCCGTGAGAGCACTTTGAAAATAGAAAATCCGACATAGAAATGCGCCTTAATTTTTTTTCAAGAATTCATGGGATGAGTTTAAAAATGTGTAAAAAATTGGGAAAAAATGGTAGATTGATGAACCAAATCCCATTTTGAAGCTTCAACCATTGCTAAGAGAATCCGCACAGAATCAAATCGAAACTTTCATCGGAAGCATGCAGAGTTACAGCCATTTTAGTAAAGTAACTTACTTTTGGCCGGACAGCAAAAAAAAAAGAAAATTCTATTTTTTTCAGGCTTATTTGGAGGGTTTTGGAAACGCCGAGGGTAGACTTAGAAAATGCCGTTTGATTTATTTACGTAGCATTTTTTTTGTAGCCGTGAGAGCACTTTGAAAATAGAAAATCCGACATAGAAATGCGCCTTAATTTTTTTTCAAAAATTCATGGGATGAGTTTAAAAATGTGTAAAAAATTGGGAAAAAATGGTAGATTGATGAACCAAATCCCATTTTGAAGCTTCAACCATTGCTAAGAGAATCCGCACAGAATCAAATCGAAACTTTCATCGGGAGCATGCAGAGTTACAGCCATTTTAGTAAAGTAACTTACTTTTGGCCGGACAGCAAAAAAAAATGAAAATTCTAATTGTTTTTTTTCTTAGCAATTTTGATCAATTTATTTTTCTTCGATGATCACGAATATTTAAAAAAAATCAGACTCAAACGAATCACTAGTTTGCTTGTATTTTTTTTTTTTTTAATCTATCAACATTTACGAAATGTTGGAAAAAAAAATGTTTGGAAAATCTAGGACTTCTTATTTCACTTGCAGCATGCACACATAAACGCGTTTATCAACACAACAACATATGCATTTGAAATGAGTAAATTCAAAGAACGAGAACTTTTATTTTCAATTTTTATCAATTCATCAAAGTTTTTTCCACGAATTGTCCTTTGACAAAAATTGAAGTTGTAATGGCGTGGACTCGTGAATATTAAATTTAATATGAGGGGAGAGGGTGGTAGGGTAGAAGAGAAGACAATCAAATTGCAAACGACATAATGTCCCATTAAGGGTCCCTGTAATCATCAAACTAAATTCTACGAGTCAATAAGGTCGAGACGGTCGTTAACAGCTCATACGCGAAAGCTTCTTTCCGCCAAATCGATGTTAAATTAATGATAGAAATGCCGGCAATTTAACGATTGTCACAAGGGAATTCGTTGTCGACAACATGCACAATTATATATTAGCTTCTATACCTCCACGAAAATCAACCTTCGTACATCCCTATACATGGGTAGTTTTACTTCAAATTATCAGGGTCATGACCCTCGGGATAATTTGTTAAATTTTTTATTCTAGAATTTTTTTAGAGCAGTACAAAAAAGTCCCTACCAAAATTTCAAAATCACATCGTAAATATAAAACAGCGATTTTTTTTTTCTCAATTACTATTATCATTATTATTATTTTTCTAGTCTGTAATTTAAAATTCCGATAATTCTTGAAAAAATCTTAACATTTTGGATTTTTAACTGAGTATTTACCGTTAAAATTTCAAAAGAATCGATAACGGCTGTTATTTAAAAAAAAAACTTATCGGTCACGATCGTATCGATTTTTTTGCCATTCTAAAAGATCGAGAATATTTTAATTAATTGTGAGACTCAAGGATCTGTCGATTCGGCCTGGAATTCCTCATATATATGAAGCGAAGACCGCAATATGTCGTTACACGATGACGATAGTTTTGTCCAACGTGAAAAAGGCGTTGTTTCCAAGTTTAGCCTTGAAAATGTGAGGGGCTTGGGGAGGAATTTCTCGTTCCAAGACGTCCGTGTAAGTCCAGGGTTGTCATTAGCCCAGTTTGCCAAGGGAACATAAACTAAGACCTCTGAACCACGCTTATACTTGCTCGATAATGGTAATTGTTAACCGGAAAACTCGGAAAACTTTAGTATTAACAAATATTTATACCCCACAATATCCCTGAATGAATAGACGATCAGAATGGATGATTTATATTTCGTATCATTCTGCTCAAAATGTCGCAAAAATCATAAAAATGTATGTTTTGTTGTAGTTTTTCCGTTAGTTTTTTGATAGAATAGTTACAGAAAAATGAATCTAATTTTGGAATCCACGCGAAATGGAAAATGTTGAGAAAAAGCAATTTTTTTAGGTCGTTGTAACGTTGCTCTTCTTTTGGCTAAAAATGTTTATTTATAGTGTTTCGGAAACGCCACGAGTAGACTCAAAGAATGCCGTTTTTTAAATCTCAATATCGCAATTTTTGTAGCCGTGAGAGCCTTTTGAAAATTTTCATGAAAACGCGCCTTAAAGAATTTACTAATATCGATGGTACAACTTTAAAAATTCGTAAAAAATTCGAAAAAAATCGTAGATTGATGAACCAAGCGGCATTTTGAAGCCTGAAAGATTGAGAATAAAATGAGCACAAATATTCCACCTTGTGGTCTAATACAAAACTCCACCGTGGACAAACGTAATCGTAAATCAGAGATACAGTAATTTTTGTATACAAATTTTTTTTTTTGTTAAAATTAAAAAAAAAATCAAAATATCTTTCTTGATTTTATATATCAATGCTTTTCTAGTAATATTTCCAACAACTCGAGAATTTCCACCAAAAACCTCATAAACTATTTTTTTCAGAATTTACAAAATCAAAATTCGAAAAAAATTATTTATTAGTTTTACAAGCTGTCGATAAATGCACCTTGTCCCACATTTGTCCTCCTCGATCGAGGGAAAAGGTTGTTGAAAAGCTTTCACGCCCCACATAAAACTCAATTCCCTTTAATCAACTTTTTTTTCCGGCTCAACTTCAAGTCACGAGTTATATTATTATCTAATTACAGACTTACTTAGCCCTCAAAAGTTTACTCGCAATATCAAGAACTTTCCATTGCATTGTACCAACATATGATTATGTTTGAAAAAAAAAAACAAAAAAAAAATGGTGCCTCAAGTGCCTTTATTCATATCGCGAAAGATAATTTTTTTCAATAATCACAATTTTTTTTACCAAATTTCCAGAGTTTTGCGTTGTATGTTAAAAAAAATTATAGATCCTTAAAGTTGTTCATGTGATGACGTGAGCCCTTAAGGTCGTGACTGCTAACAATACGAGACGCCTAATGTTTTTTTTTTTTTTTCTTGCTGCATTTATTATATTTTATGTATATATATATATATATATATATATATATAGAAATAAGAAAATGAGACCTCGGGATTAAATAATAAAGACTGGTAATCTAACCGACAGGTGCCCTAAGTCTCATATATATCCGCGTGCAATGGTCTCAGGTAACGACGTAACCTGGCAATGTCCACTTTGCATATACAGCCCATATTAGAGACAGTTCTTGAATCGACTACAGACATTTTTTTTTTTTTCCTTTCCTCTTTTCTATAAAAACAAAATTCCTCGTTGGCGCCGAGCATTGATTTATAAACGATTCTCGAATAAACGATGACCTTTGTCCGAATGCTAACGTTAAAAAAAGTTTGAATTTTATAACGATTCGGTAGAAAACTATTTTCAGTTTGTATAAAAGAGCGTTAGACAACTGTCAAGTTTTGCTGTCGCTTTATCATTTCTTAAAAAATTATATAGCGAGATAACGCAGGATTTATTTTTATGTGATCTCGAGCTTTTGCATTATGGTTATTTTTTTTTTAACGCTAATAGCAAATTAATTGAATCAAAGTTTTATTTTATTTTATTGTATTATTTCATTAACTTTGAAAATTTATACTTTGGCTAATATGACCCGATTTTTTCAAACTTTAAAATTCATCTACATAATGTAAAGTTTATTACCAATCGTTAGTAAATTAATTATTCATAGAATTTTGTCAAAGACTGCGGAGAAATTGACAATCATGTGAAAGTTTGGAGTTCAAAGGTTAAATCGTTGCTTCAAATTTTTATCATTATTTAATAATCAGCATTCTTCGGGGTCATATCATAATAACGTTCAGCGTAGCTTCCAACTCTCTCTCTCTCTCTCTCTCTCGCTCACACACACACACACACACAACAGGTTTCATCGTTGTACAATAAACTTGGGACGAGAACTCGAGAATAAAAATAATTCATGGTTCTTCGGACTGTTTTATATATGTATATCCATTCGACTCATGGACGGCGACGACCACGACATACTTGCCTCATTTCAGTCTTTATTATTCAAACTTCCCACCCTGCAGTCTGTCTCTTTAGCCCCGTTGCTAAGTCTATTGTTTCACCCTGAATTCAACATGAAATATAAGGATGTCGTGACAATTGGCTATAGACAATGGCAATTTTAATTATCTGCTGAAAAATTCAAGTGAGGTTAGGAAGCCCATTTTTCTTAAGGATATTTTATCTTAAGTATATATATATATATATATATATATATATATATATTATACAGTAATTTCATTACCTATACAATTAATTTGTAGAAGAAAACCAATTTTAGTTACTGACGCCGCCGCTAGAAGGCTCCAAAAATACGGACCGTCTTTGCGCGCCTCCCGTGGTAGCGTCATTAACTAAAAAGATATTTTATTTCTCCAAATGATTTTGAGTTACTGACGCTTCCACTGGGGGGCGCTAAAAAAAAAAAAAATAGCGTTCTTAACTAATTATTCCCATCTTATTATCCTACGAACAGTCGAGAGTAAAAAAAATATCTGGTCTTTTATTTTTTTTCATACAGTTTTAAAAAAGTTTTGTTTTTCCTGATGAAAAATCTCCTTAAAAAATTAACAGCTCGTTTTGTATATATTAAAAAAAAAAAAAATCATCATTATGGCATTAAAAATATCACTTGTAGGTTTTTTAAAATTATAATCTAGCATTAAAATAATTACTTATGTATGGGAGACTCGTGATGAATTAATGACGGTTTCATTACGTTGCGTGTGATTAAAAGGAAAATAAATAATACGAACATTACTTAATATAAGTAATGAGGATGAGAAGAAAAATAATGGATCAGACAAAGGTCGTTTGTTGAAGAACAAACAGAGGATCGTTGCTGTGACTAAAATTCGCTCCGAACCACGAGGATAAACGGTTTACTCTTGGACTCATCGTCCTTGCGAGCACAAGAGATCTATTACTATTTCGATCCTGCAAACTTCTCGTTATTAATTGTTCGAGCGCTGGTCTCCCTTTTTTTCTCTCTTCGTCCGAACAATGCTTGACCAACAATTTTATGTCTTGATTTTGTCCTCGCCAATCTCGCCAACATTTATAATGAAATCTGAAAGAAAAAATAATGTCAAAGCAAAAATAAAATTTGTGCAAACTTTTTTTTAATAAATTTTTTGTTAATTTTCGTGTAAATGGGGAGCGAGTTCGTCATCGGTGAAAAAATATAATATCGATATGGGTTCTGAAAGACAATTAAAAAATCAAAAATTTATTTTACATTTCGGTGAAAAAAAAAAGTTAGTTTACTAAAATACCCATAACTCTTCTTTCCGATGGAATTGTGACTCCATTTTGTGCTCATTCTTTTTAGCAATTGTTCAAGCCCAAAATACTTGCTTCGTTCATCAAGCTACGATTTATTTTAAATTTTTCACAAATTTTTAAAGCATGATAAGAGATTTTGGCAATTTTTTTAAGGCGCATTTCCATGAGGGAATCTTTTTCGCCAACTTTCAAAGTCTTCCAGCGGCTAAAAAAATTAAGATATTAGAATAAACCAAACGGCATTCTTCAAGTCTACTCGCGAGGTTTTCAAAAACCTCCAAGTAAGCCTAAATCGACCAAACACGAACAAAGCAATGGCGTCATGAAAAATCCATTTTTTTTTTTACTTTTTTCGTTTTTGAGGGGTCCAAAATCGGATTTTTCGAATCTTTCACCGTTCTATTCGGTTGGAAATTTTTCGGTGATCACGAATCTCGCCAAGTTGAATTTTTGTCAATTTTTTTTTTTGCAAGAAATGCAAAAAAAAAAAAACGTAAAATCAATTAGACGATTTGAATAAATAAATAAATAATTATGAATTAAATAATTTTTTATTATTACCTAACCGTGACGACGAACCAGAGACAATAAGTTGCGACTAGCATGCAACAAAGTATTGCCAATCCAGTGCCCTCCCAAAAACCCAGTCTCGTGTATGCCGATGCCCCAATACCGCAGAGATAAGTCGCTGCGATGCAAAGTGGCGTTAACACGATAAGACAAATTGTATCGCCAGCGACGCCACGAGCTCCATGACCATTTCTGCTTCTCCACCACTGCCAAACAGACTTTAATAATAATCGAAAAAAAAAAAAGTAATCAAATTAATTTAATTGCAAAAAAAAAAAAACAAAATTGTATAAAATTTAATAAATATCGTTCGAAAAAATTGACAAAAAAATAAAATATTATAAGAAACAATATTTAATTAAATTTGAATAAAAATTAAATTATCAATCAAAGTTTTTATTCTCTCAAAAATAAAACGTCCACAATCTCGTCCATATATATATATAAATCCATAATTGTTTGTGTATCTTTAAGAATATTTTTATCGGCTCATAATTTGGCTGATAAAACACGTCTAAAATTTTATTGTGATTGAAGGATAATTTTAACTCGATCTCACTTACACGGGTACGATCACCAAACATACCAAAATTGTGTAAAATTAAAAATTAACACACCTGGGTCACCAGTGACCCGATGGTATTTCAATGTGACGACAGAAAATGGTATAGACCAGGGGGTTAGAAACAAAAAAAAACTAGCAAAATATATTTGACCCTGTTGTCACCTTGAATATCGATTTGTTTTTTCTCTGTATGTAAAACGGATGTTTGCAAATTTCACAATGGTCAGTATTCGATGTTGAAAGCCATTTTTCGAGGCAGCTCGTGTGAATTAGTGCCAATGTGCCCGAACATTCGCACGGATCGATCAGCTCTTCGAGACTGGAATCTAAAAAAAAAAAAATAATAATAATAATAATAAAAAATAATAATAATAAATAATGTTTGTATTCAATAACAATGCGAATTTGCGATTCGATTGTTTTTTTCTATTTATTTTTTTACTATTTTTGCGAGTACCCATAAAGATCTACAATACATATATATATATATATATAAATATTATTCATAAATCACGTGCATGTATCGTGTAACAATGTACACGCGCTAGACTCATTGTTTTCCCTCATAGTTCGTCGTTATATCGACCTTCATTCCATATACGTATAATGGCCACATGAGTTCATACGTACGTCAACATCGATTCACCCCCTTGCTGCTACAAGCATATATATATATATATATAGAAAGAAAAAAGAAGAAAAAAAATGTCACGTCACTTTGTCCTCATATAAATTAGACTAATTATTATTATTAAATGTTGTTCGACAGTCCTTTTTACGATTTGCAAAAATAGAAATTTAAGAAATTCTCGAATCGCATCTGAATAGTTCTCACTAATAATTAATTTCCGTCTGATATGAATTATTGCAAACTTTTTAGTCATATATATATATATATATATATATATATATATATAGAGAGAGAGAGAGAGAGAGAGAGAGGTTCAGATAAAAAATTATACATATGAAAAATTGCTCGACGATGCTCGTCTAGTTGATGAGTTTCGATCAACTTTGTCCTATGACAATATACAATTGTCATAGGACCGTGGAGTCTTATATTTTTTTCCCACGCGGACGTTTTATATTTTCTCCCACTTCTCTCCTCCCCCCTCCCTCTCTTTCTCTTTCTCTTTCTCTCTTTCTGTCCGTTACCATTTTATTTTATAATTTATAATTTTTTTCATACTTTTTGAGTTTACTATCAGCGACGATTTATGTCCTTCAAGCTCGGCCATTACAATGAAATTAATTTAATGGCAAGCGAGAGGGGACACGCGAATGTGTCTTTTGGAGGTGTTGTCGATACAATTTATTATACATTTGCGTGTGCTAGGACTGCGTATCACAATTCTAATATATATATATATATATATATATATGCGCGTAAATACACACACTAACACACATATATATATATATGACATACAATGGAGGAATCGCGTGTGCAATTAAGAAAATTATCACTTGTGTATTGTAAAATAGAGATAGCGAGAAAATTACTATAGTTCAACATAAAGTACAGAACTTAATAACCAACAGTCACTCGCTAATTATTTTCCGAGTAAATGATGATATTTGAAATGAAATTAATTTGGCACTGCTGCGTTATCGAGTTACTTCTCTTGATGGTAAATTATTTAAAAAAAAATAATAAGTAAAATCAATTATTACGTAAGTAATTTTACTCAGAGTTGCTATGCTAACTTATACAATGAAAAAAAAAACCAATTTTTATAAATAATGATTTTACATTGAAAAATAATTATTTTGTATTTAATTACGTAAATGGATTAATTTCAATTAATATCTTACGCGTGTGCAATTAAGAAAATTATCACTTGTGTATTGTAAAACAGAGATAGCGAGAAAATTACTATAGTTCAACATAAAGTACAGAACTTAATAACCAACAGTCACTCGCTAATTATTTTCCGAGTAAATAATGATATTTGAAATGAAATTAATTTGGCACTACTGCGTTATCGAGTTAATTCTCTTGATGGTAAATTATTTAAAAAATGATAATACTCAGAGTGAAATTAAAGTAATGAAATTTGAATAAAAAATAATAAGTAAAATCAATTATTACGTAAGTAATTTTACTCAGAGTTGCTATGCTAACTTATACAATGAAAAAAAAAACCAATTTTTATAAATAATGATTTTACATTGAAAAATAATTATTTTGTATTTAATTACGTAAATGGATTAATTTCAATTAATATCTTACCCTCGTGGCAAATTCTGCAATAAATCGATGACGAACTTTGTTTGTCTGGTGTCGTTTCGACGTTGTTGCTGTTGTTGTTATTGTCGTTTTTGTTGCTGTTTTCGTTGCAATGGAAAAAGGGCGAAAAACCGATCGAATTCTCGGTCAAAACAGTCACCGGTGTTATCGAACCCGATGAAATTGGATGAGATGGCATTTTTGCATAAATAATAATAATAATAATAATTATTATTATTTTTGGTAAACGTAAAAACAATAATGCAATAAACTTTGTGAATCAATCTATCTGACTGACAAACTGACGATATACTGATCGATGCCTCTTTATCGCACTCTTAACGTCCCCGATTAATTATCTCTCCAATCGAACACTCGAATAGGTTATTCTTTTTCTTTCACTACGAATGCATTTTATCAAACGAAAAAAAAAAACTATATATACGACACATTCCAAGGGCTCAATTATATCGTTTCATTTTAATCTCGCCTTATCTTTCTTATTGTCGAGTGGGAACTGCAAGAGTCTCATTTTCGCACTCAGACGAATGAAAGTACACTATCGACTGCTTATATAGAACGATCACAATTTGCCTGAATAAACGACCTTTTTCTTATTGTTGACCTACGACACGTTTTTGTTTTTTTTTTTTTTTTGTGTTTTCCGTTGACAAAATTTGTAAACACAACTCGATTCTCCGACCGGTATTATTATTGTCATCGAGTAATTATTCGTATTTATGAATTTGTGATTTATTTTCACACACATTACAATGAAGATTTTGTGGGTAATTCGGAAGAATAAAGAAAAGGAAATTCTATTTATTGCTGGTAAATAATCTTTATTAAATCGTTAGGACGTTTCAAAAATTTGTAAATACAACTCAAATATCTTTTGCTTTTATAATAATTTAGAATATTTGTACTCTCATAAATGAGTTTATAATTTATTTTTCATATTAAATTGAAGATTTTGTTGGAGATTCTGAAAAATAATGGGAAGGGATTTCCGGTTATTGATATGCAATCTTATTTTTCTATGTCTCCTCATTGTCTGATTAATCTTTTCAACGATCATGTCGAGTAGAGATAATGATCGTGAACTTTGTCCCAAGTTATGATATAGTAAAACGTTCGCGTCGCTTCCTGACCTACTGCGCAACTTTTTTGCGCATATCTTCAGCCGTTATGCACGAACATAACCTCAAAAAAAAAAAATTGGTTTTGAGGTTGTAAACTAAATTGGAAAATACAAATATTTGTCTGTTTTTGTGTGATTAATAATGGAAAAAAGTGATAACGAATACGATAATGATAACGAGGATGATAAGGACGAAGATTTTGATATAAATGATTATCGCGAGGATTTGGAGAGCGATGAATCCTACGAGGATTTTGAAGGAAACGACGATGATAATGTAAGGATGAGTTTTTGAATAGATGGAATATTCAATAAATAAGAAACATTATTTATGAAAATAGAATCTTTTCATATTTTCTCAATTATTATTTGATAACAATTAATTTTACTGCGGCCTTTTAAATTTCTTTATGGAATTGTTTTTTCTCGATAAGTAATAATTTCTTCCTTATCTACCGAGCTTGAAAAGCTCAATTGAAAAATACTTATTTGATTTGAATAATTTATAATCAAATCTTGATTTTGGGGACTTTTTAATGTTTCCGTCAGTAAAATAGGTCTTCTTTATTTGAAAAAATTAATCAGTTAATACATAAATCGAGCAGAAAACGTTCGAAAAAGGTAAAAAAAATAAAATGTATAAAAAAATATTTTCAAGGCTAACGAATATGTTGGACCAATTTTGCCGGGTGGTCATCGCTTTGACCGGAAGCTCTTGTGTGTGAAATATCCGGGAGTCGTCGCGAATCCCGAAAAAGCAATCGAAACCTTGGGCGGTCTCGCTGCAATATCGACAGCGTTCGATACGTCAAATCGCCGATTGGAATTGCGTTTTCGTCCGCAAGATGGCTACCGAAAGCCCGCCTGTGGCGACAAACATCAAACAGCGGGATTTTTGCTTCGCGTTCGAGTTAAAAAATCGCGTCTTCGACAAATGGAAAAAAATGAGCAAGAAAATGAAGAAAATTTGAATTTTAAAGGTCCCTTCGATCTGTCAACCCTCGAAAAGTTTCTTGGAAATCTTGGCAAGGGAATTAATTCGGACTCTGAAAAAATTGACGAACCGGAAGTGGAGGCTAAAAAATTAGAAAATGAAAGTACGGTCGATAAACTCATTGACGATGTGATAGAAAAATGTAGGGTTGAACACGTAAATATATCAAACGATAAGAAAATTACGATTGACCCAACAATTCAGGAACGTGAAATTTCACAAATTTCCGAAAAAATTGGCACTAACAGTGATAAAGATATTTCGTCGAAAAGTGATGAAAAGAGACGAGAAGATTTGTCGAAAGATACAAATTATCAAGTTCCCAGTTGGAAAGTTATCGGCCGAGTCGACACTGAATTTGAATTTCAAAGTAAGTATTCTTTTTTTTGTTTATATATATATATATTTTCATTTTAGCGATATAATTCAACAATCATATTATTTAATATTAAAAGTTTATAAAATTATTATAAAATTTATTCAAATAATAATAAAAATTCAGCATTAAAAAAAAAAAAAAAAATCCATGTTGCAATAATTCAAGTTTCAAAATGGCGTCTGGTTCATCAAGCTGAAATTATTTTTTTTAACACTATTTCAAAATGAATTATCGATTTTCGCCAAATTATTTTTTTCAATTTTTTTCAAATGATTCTAAAAATTCTCCAACTGCCACAAAAATAAAGATATTACAGTGAAACAGATGCCAAAATTTTGGGTCTACTCTTGGCTCTTTTGATATTTTTAAAAATATCAATTTTTTTCGTTTCCGAATACGAAATTAAATTTCAATTTTTTTGAGCCTCCAAGAATTTTCTTATAATTAATAATAATAAGAAAAAATGATTTATTGTATAATTTTAGATTTGTGCGATTTTCAATACGTGCCAATCTCAAACAGCGTGACAAATCCAAATATTCAAGAATATATCTACGATTCAATTTATCCAGTAGACATTCCTCCTTATCGTTGGCTGAAAAACAAAGTGCCATATTTTTTGCCACCCCCTGCATTCAGTCGCATGGACAGCGTTCAGCAATTTAGTTTGAAGCCGGAGATCGATAAGGGTCCAATAAACGTGATAGGAAAAACGCGAAAGCGTCGTGGAGGTTTTTCAAATTTTATAAATTTCACATCACCGGAAACGCCATGTGAGCCACCGGCAGGCATTGAGACAGCGATGCAGATAAAATTTTTGAAAAAATCACACGTTGAGTTAATGAAAAAAATGTTTGAGGAACGTCCAATATGGTCGAAAAATGCTCTTTTATGCGTTACGAATTTTACGAGCGATCAGCTAAAATTTTTATTACCGGCCGTGGCTTATTACTTCATGACTGGCCCATGGAGAATTATGTGGGTGAGATTGGGTTATGATCCGAGAAAAGATCCACAAGCGCGAAAATATCAGACTCTCGATTACAGACTTAAAGCTATGCGTGAGTACGATTAATTTTTTAATTATCGTTAAATATTACTTTACCGATATTTAATTAAATATTTTATTTATTTATTTTTAGAATCTTTTTATTTATTATCTGTAATTTTTAACGATTTTTTTATATTTCCAATTATTAATCGATGCCGATTTTTTTTTTTTGTTTTTTTGAGTACGATTAATTTTTAAATGAATTTTTATTTATCTTATTTATACTTATGATAATTTTTAAATTATCGTTAATTATTATTTTACCGATATTTCTTAATTAAATATATTATTTATTTATTTTTAGAATCTTTTTATTTATTATCCTTAATTTTTAACGATTTTTTTATATTTCCAATTATTAATCGATGCCCATTTTTTTTTTGTTTTTTTGAGTACGATTAATTTTTAAATGAATTTTTATTTATCTTATTTATACTTATGATAATTTTTAAATTATCGTTAAATATTATTTTACCGATATTTAATTAAATATTTTATTTATTTATTTTTAGAATCTTTTTATTTATTATCTGTAATTTTTAACGATTTTTTTATATTTCCAATTATTAATCGATACCGATTTTTTTTTTGTTTTTTTGAGCACGATTAATTTTTAAATGAATTTTTATTTATCTTATTTATACTTATGATAATTTTTAAATTATCGTTAAATATTATTTTACCGATATTTCTTAATTAAATATTTTATTTATTTATTTTTAGAATCTTTTTATTTATTATCCTTAATTTTTAACGATTTTTTTATATTTCCAATTATTAATCGATGCCCATTTTTTTTTTTGTTTTTTTTGAGTACGATTAATTTTTAAATGAATTTTTATTTATTTATTTTTAGCATCTTTTTATTGATTATCCTTAATTTTTAACGATTTTTTTACATTTCCAATTATTTATCGATACCGATTTTTTTTTTTTTCTTTTTTTTTTTTTTCAAATTAATTTTTTCAATTTTTTCACAGACGGTTTGGAGTCTACCGTTAATACCAAACGTAGAACTGCCGAATATACATTGCCGTATAAATCGGCATCGGGAATAAAATCGCGAACGACGATACTAACGAGTATGGAGGACCAAAATGAGAGTGAGAAAAAAAATCGTCGTTTGAACGAGGCGACTTATATATATCGTGATGGCGTCGTTCCTCCATCTAGACAAATGTTTTATCAGGTCTTTATTATTATTATTATTATTATTATTGGCAATTTTTTTTTTTTTTTTTAATTTAGAAAAATGCCTCGTAAATTTTTTTATTAATTAAAAAAAAAAAAATTTGCAGTACTGCGATGTCCACGTAGATGAAATTCAGGAAATGCTGGCCAAGCTACCGAATCATTTGCCAGGAGCAAAATGTCACGAGAAACGTGGCTGGCTACCGAGTGGATTTACCGATCAGTGTCGCGATATAATAAATCGACAAGTTCGTAGCATGCTCAGAAAACAGATGAATATCCCCGAAGATCGTGAGTAAATTTTTTAAATTTTATCACACGCAAAAAATTGCGAGAATATTGTTTTTTTTTTTTTTTTTTAATTTTTTTTTATTATTATTTTATTTTTTAGATCCAACAGCTCTTCCACCAAAGCGCGTGATGACGAAGAACGTTCGTTTGAGCAGATTGACGGTGGAAGAATTAACGAAAAAAAGTCGACGAAAAAAGCGAAAAGATCCAGATTACTCGGATGACGAAGGGACGAGAAAGAAAAAAATTCCAGCCCTTTCAACGACATAATAACGTTTATTTTCATTTTATTTTATTTCTATTAGTTTGACGCCTCGTATTTTTGTATTTTTTTTTTTTGTTGAAAATATACAGAAATATAGACAGCGGAAGTGGAATTTCTATCAATAAATACGTGTAGATAATTAATTATTCGCCTTATTATCAATAACAGTAATTAAAAAATATAGAAAGGAAAAAAAAAGGGGGGTGGGGGGTGAAAGAAAAAAATTCCAACCATTTCAACGACATAATAACGTTTATTTTCATTTTTTTTATTATTATTTTATTTCTATTAGTTTGACGCTTCGTATTTTTGTATTTTATTTTTGTATTTTTTTTTTTTTTGTTGAAAAAATACAGAAATATAGACAGCGGAAGTGGAATCTCTATCAATAAATACGTGTAGATAATTAATTATACGCCTCATTAGCAATAACAATAATTACAAAATATAGAAAGGAAAAAAAGGGGGGTGGGGGGTGAAAGAAAAAAATTCCAGCCCTTTCAACGACATAATAACGTTTATTTTCATTTTTTTTATTATTATTTTATTTCTATTAGTTTGATGCCTCGTATTTTATGTTTGTATTTTCGCATTTACGTATTTTTGTATTTTATTTTTTTCTTTTTTTTGTTGAAAATATACAGAAATATAGACAGCGGAAGTGGAATTTCTATCAATAAATACGTGTAGATAATTAATTATACGCCTCATTAGCAATAACAATAATTACAAAATATAGAAAGGAAAAAAAGGGGGGTGGGGGGTGAAAGAAAAAAATTCCAGCCCTTTCAACGACATAATAACGTTTATTTTCATTTTTTTTATTATTATTTTATTTCTATTAGTTTGATGCCTCGTATTTTATGTTTGTGTTTTCGCATTTACGTATTTTTGTATTTTATTTTTTTCTTTTTTTTGTTGAAAATATACAGAAATATAGACAGCGGAAGTGGAATTTCTATCAATAAATACGTGTAGATAATTAATTATTCGCCTTATTATCAATAACAGTAATTACAAAATATAGAAAGAAAAAAAAAAGGGGGGGTTGGGGGTGGACCAGGAAAGTGGTGAGAAAAATTGAAAAATTTGACTCGAAAAATGTGCAAATTGGGGAAAAAAAATGTCTGAATAATTTCGAAAGAAAGAAAGAAAAAAAAAAAATCGATCTGCAATTTTTAATCGCTGGAAAAATTTTAAAAAATGTATTTTTTTTCGAAATTTTTTAGTTTGAGGGAATCAGGGAGAGGAATTTTAGGGAGGAAAAGTCGTTTAAAGGCGAAGTCCGCGATTGGTGCTTCCAATGTAATTGAGAAGTTCCTCGGAATCTTCGCAAATAAATGGCTTCTCGTGATAACAAGCAACGTCGTGCCACGCAATACCGTCATTATAAACATTGTTGAGAACTGAGAGACAAGCCTCGGTCGTGCCATTTATATCGAATTCTGCATTGTCAGGCTGACGTGCCTTTTTATGTCCCGTTTGCGACCATGGATTGTAACCCCAACCATTTGGTGGCTGATTCGTTGGCGCCATTTTCTCACGGTTTGCCGACCAGAACCAACCATAGAGAGCCTTGGGTTCGAGATCACGACGATTTTCGCAACCCTTGAAGTCGCAGAGACGTCCAGATGTCCAGATGTAGGGAACATCGTCTGTAACGAATGATGAATTTTTAATCGCTGCCATTTTTATTTTTTTCCCAGTTTTTTCGCTTTTTCACGTAGAATTTTTTATTTTTTTGAGAAAATTTTGGGTGTTTCGTAATCGCCGGAAAATTTCCGATCGAGTAAGGCGACTTAGGGGGCTGAAATTTTTTTTTTTCAAGCCTTCGGAGTCAAAATACGTTGAGAAAAGTTGATTTCTTTAAGAGGTCATGAGTCAACTTCCGGTCAACGGATTTAGACTTAATTAGGTGGTTTTGGAAACCTCGGAAGTCAACTGAGAGAATGCTTTTTGGTTCATTCTTATATATCAATTTTTGTAGCTCTGAGAGTCGTTTGAAAATTGTCAAAAAAAAAGGGAAATCTCTCATGGAAACGCGCCCTAAAGAATTTGTAAAAATCGATGCTCAGACTTTAAACGTATGTGAAAAATTGAAAAAAAATCATAGCGTGATGAGCAAAGTGGAATTTTGAAGGTTAAACTATTGCAAATGTAATGAAGTCAAAGTGGATTAGCAGCTCCTGCTGAAAGGGGAGTTACGGCCATTTTAGTAAATTAACTCATTTCTAAAGAAATTCATTTTGAAAAAGAAGATTCCAATATCGATGTATTTTTTGTCCTCTAATCATGAATTTATTACCGAATTTATTCAATAATCAAAAACATTCAGAGAAAAAAAGTAAATTAAAAAAATAATAAAATAAACACAAAAACAAAGAGCTGATTATCGATGCGGAGAGAGATCGAAGAACCGCGGGCGATTATGTAAAAACGATGCGACGAGACTCTCTAGCCTCAACCCACTTTTATTATGTAGCGAAGAAGAAGAAGCGCGAGTTTGTAATACACCGTTTGCTTATATTTTCTCTCTCTCTCTCTCTCTCTCTCTCTCTTTCCTGGCGAACGAGCAATCGGGCTCGTCGTCGTCACCTTTAACCATTGGATAATTGGACGATTATGCGTCTACTCGATTACTATCTGTGATTTCTCTCCGTCCAGCGACACACATACTGATGAGTATTTATGTGATAAAAAAATGTTCCACTTACATAAATTCAATTAGAAAAATATCGAAAGATGCGATAAATTCGATAGGCATTCGATAAATTCGATATGCATCGATATATTCGATATGTATCGATATATTCGATAATTCGATAAATTCAAATAAATTTAATGTTAAAAAATTATCTCATGTCAAGATTAACTTTGATGCAATGAAAAAAATAATAAAAAAAATTAAAAAAAACATTCTTCCTCATGCCTGAATACGTTTTACCAATGGAGGCTCGTCTTATTGCAACGCGACACGCGAACAGGTAAAGAAAACGATTGCGAAATAATCTCCTCCGGTATTCCCTCTTGGCCTAGTATGCTAACGAATGTTCAAAGCCCCAGCGAGCCAAGTATTGCCCGAGTGGTACACCAAACGTGTATTTAACTGAACGTTAAAACTTTCTAAGAGTGAAATTGTCGAGATCGAGCGCGAGCCCTTAGGCGCGCATCTCTGTTAACGAAATATATACTCGTCTCGTAAATACAAATTCATTTCATCGTAACAACGTATAAAAAAAAAATATAAAAAAAATCAATCGTAACTATATATACAACTTTCAAAAGCTCTTTAATGCGCTTTTAATATTCACATAGATTTTATTTTCACTATTGGGCAATATGAATTTTGATTTTATATTATTCTTGAGAAATAGAATTTCACTTTTATAAATTATATAAATTATATAAATTATATAAATTTTATAAATTATATAAATTATATAAATTATATAAATTATATAAATTTTATAAATTATATAAATTATATAAATTTTATAAATTTTATTAATTTTATTAATTTTATTAATTTTATTAATTTTATTAATTTTATTAATTTTATTAATATTATTAATTTTATTAATTTTATTAATTTTATTAATTTTATTAATTTTATTAATTATATAAATTTTATAAACTTTATTAATTTGCTAAATAAAAATAACTCACTTTGTTGAATAAGCTTGAAGACCATATTGTTTTCTTCTTGGGTCTCGATCGATACGAGGTCCATGCAATATTCCCGGCATATGTTTCTCGCGTCCAGCCAGTCGACCTTCTGATTAGCATGAGCTGGCACGTGTCCGCTGAAGAAGTAATTGCGTCCCTTGAAGTTGAATTCTTTTGGTCCTGGAGGATGAGAAAAAAAAAAAAAAAAATGAAATCTCTTTCAATTCTATGAAAAAAAATAATAATCAGCATATACGATGCTTTATTTATTTTTTTCGAATATTAATTCGACATTTCGAAATGTGTCGAGTGACGCAAAAAAAAAAAAACTAGTTTTTTTTTTGCGACATTGAAGATGAACATTTTTTTTTGCGACACTCAAACAATTTGCTGATTGACACAAGCATAAAATATTTACACCTCTCGAGAATAATTTTTTTGAACTCTTGACATTTCGCGAGTACATGCAGCATCGAAAATAAAATTAAAAAAAAAACATTCAAACTCCTCGACACATTAAAGTCATCGAAAGAGATTTTTTTTTAACTTGTCAACTTTGTTAATTTTTACATTTGTATTTACCGATTTACCGATCAATAGGGAAATGGATTAATACAGGGCAGGAATTTATTATAAATAAAAAAATTAATAAATCTTGATTTCTCACTTTTCACTAATTAAGGAACGAAATTTTTAATTAATTGTGAGCCAAGTATACGAATAGGTGCGGGTCATTAGTTCGTCAATCTCACATGAAATGCCAACGTCATTGACAGTAAAAAATATATGTCTATAATTCTATTAGTTAAATATGTATGGAGAAAGAAATCGAGATAATGTCTCATCTTTAACGATACGCACACGTGATTCGATGCAAATTCGTGAAATCGGTTATTACCGGGGTGAAAAATTATATTTAAGTGCGCTACTGTGTCCTTTTTCTCTTTCTTTCCCTCTCTCTCTCTCTCTCTCTCTCTCTATATATATATATATATATATATATATATATATGTGTGTGTGTATATGTATATATATTTATATATACACATATATGTATGTATATATATATGCTGGAGGGCGAGAGGTTGACCGCACATTGCGGAATAATCGACTCGTGACTCTATATATGTATATATAAATAAAGAGAGCCTGGAGGCTCGCCAGGCTCTCTAATAAATTTTTTATAGCTCGAGGTGGCACAATAATTTTCAGGATATAATTATACTTGAGAGCGATCAATATTATTCCGTAAAGAAAAATCTATCGTTGAAATTCACGTGAATCTGTACTTTGAATAAATTCAAATATATCTGAGATGGATGAAATTATTGCATTGTATTATGAGTATAATTAATATTTTGGGCCTGTACACACGGCCCAAATTTTTTTACGACTCAAGTTTAGGGTTGATACAAAAATTATCGATTTATCTAGTATTTTAGTCGATCGATATATATCGATATATCGAATTATCGATATATATCGATATATCGAATTATCGATATATATCGATATATCGAGTTATCGATGTATATCGATATATGAATTTAAATACAAATATAGACAGTCTGCAGGATCGCCAGGGCACTCCAACCGATTTTTCATACTTCGAATTGGCAAAATACATTCCAGAATGTAAATAATATTTTTCAGAGATCGATATATTATTATTCCGTATTTTTTTGAGCCACGAGATTTTTTTTTTTTAAATATGGCACGTGGTTTAAATAATGGCAATTGTTTTTTATTAATTTTTCTATCGATATATCGCCCGATTTATTATCGATATGAGGAAAATCGTTTTTTTGGTTGATGATATTTTAATAATTTATTAAAAGTAATTTATTCTAATATTTCATTAAAGTGATATATCGATATATCGATATATCAAAATCGATATATGATATATGAATCGATATATGAATTTAAATACAAATATAGACAGTCTGCAGGCTCGCCAGGGCACTCCAAGCGATTTTTCATACTTCGAATTGGCAAAATACATTCCAGAATGTAAATAATATTTTTCAGAGATCGATATATTATTATTCCGTATTTTTTTGAGCCACGATATTGTTTTTTTTTAAATATGGCACGTGGTTTAAATAATGGCATTTTTTTTTATTTATTTTCTATCGATATATCGCCCGATTTATTATCGATATGAGGAAAATCGTGCTTTTGGTTGATGATATTTTAATAATTTATTAAAAGTAATTTATTCTAATATTTCATTAAAGTGATATATCGATAAATCGATATATCGATATATCGATAAATCGATACATCGATATATCGATTAAATTTAACCACTCGACGTTGAGTCATTCTCATTGACGTTAATTACAAAAAATGTGTCCATTGAAAATTAGTTTTAATTGTTAAAAAAAAAAAAATTTAATTGAAAAAAAAAAAAACGAATTAATTTTTTTATTGCAGATATGCCTCGTCGGCTTATATCGTATATCAATCAGTCACGCGAGGTTTATTATCCACTACATCAGATTGCAACGAACGTACGAAGTGCACAGAGAGGTCTATGAACGACCTTCTTTTAGCCCCGCAAGCTCGTCGTGTCACTTTTGTTATTAAACATAATTGCAAACGGAAAGGAATTTAGTGTCTCATTACGAGACTCGCGAGTTTATTTATCGTACATCACTGATTGGCTATTCAAAGAGTCAGAGCGAAAATTACAGGATGAAATAATTATCGAAATTTAATAATTAATAGATTTTTTTATTTTGATAAAATTATTATTATTATTATTATTATTATTATTATTATTATTATTATAGCTGAAAGTGTTAGGCATATTACGGAGACCGAAAGTTTGTATGTACAAGGAACGAGGAAACGAAAAAAAAAAGAAACCATAAGGAGGAGACGTCAGCGACGAAGGAAAACGAGGTTTGCCATCTCTGTATGCATATATATATATATATATATATATATATATATATATATATATATATATATATATATAACTATATGTTGTAACACACGTAATGCTGATAACTTGTGGCAGATTTCTTGTGTTTTGCATCGTCCTCTTTTCTCTTTCTTCGTGAGATTCGCCCCCCCCCCCCCACCTCCCCCACCCTGCCTGCCGTAATTTTCGCAATAAATGAGAGTTAAAGATCCATATATATACACGGATCTTTAACTCTATATATATATATATATATATATATATATATATGCAGACAGCGATAAATCCTCGATTCTGTACAGTGCACGTAGTAGTGGAAAAAAAAAACAAAGTTTTACGAGCACTTTATTCAAATATCGATGAAAAAGAGAAAAAATAAATTTTATTTTGTTTTTTTTTTAATTTAAAAAATATAAAAATTTAGCTCTTTTCGTTGTGAAATTTGGGATGGATATATGGGTCGTGGGATCGATATAATTTACGTGAGATCATTATCAAGATTCTCGAGGACACTCGAAACTCTTCACTCGTCACAATTTTGCAACATTAATGATTTATTCATGATTTATTTGCATTTTTATTTTTCTCTCTCCATACGATCGAGATGAAAAAAAAAAAGATCGTCAATTAGTGGATTTTATCGCGACACGAAATTCTTGGGATCGCTCGATTATTTATTTATGCATTTATACAGATAATAAGCTGAATAAAAAAATATTCAAATTTTATTTTTACTTTTTATTTATTGATTTGTTTTTTTTTTTTAATTATGGATCGATTAAAGTCGAGTTGTTTCACCCCTCATTGAGCCTGAGAATATTTGCACGTTTTTCCTTACACAATTACATGCATCTTGAATAGAACGAATTAAATAGCTATTTACGGCAGACGATTCCTTTCTATATATATATATATATATATATAGTGAAAGCCAGTAATGGATCGTTTCGATGTAAATTCTTCGATACTAGAGTCGGCGTTATTATGAATCATCAAATTCCGTGCTCGTATAATCAGAGCTAAAGAATAATATTTTAATAAAAATTATTATCGCGACGATCAATTGGAATTCCAGCATTGGAAATTTGAAAGAAAAAAAAAGATTCGACGTGAAAAAAATAATAGTGATAAAAAAATTTAATTTTTTAATCGTGAATAAAAATTGGCAAATTTATGAAAATTAAAAAATTAAAAAATTTCATTAATTTTTCAATTATTTGTGTACGATTTTTTTTTAAATTATTATTATTATTATTATTATTTATAAGTATTTGCTTAAGAAAAAAGAAATCTCGTATAGTCATTAAGCTTTTTATTAACGTGGCACGAGTCGAGGAGCATAAAAATATATCTCGAGAGGTATATAATAAGCGCACATATATACGCTATACATCCGTGACCGAAGATCGTTGGGTAATTGCGACATTGCTTGGTGCGCGGCGCACGTCGACGATCAACTCCCACGACCCGCGGCAACGATGTCTACCTTTCTTTTTTTTTTTTTTTTCCTTTTTTTTTTTCATCTTCTTTTTCTTATCCTCCCGCAAATGTTCTCACCGATTATCTCACGTTAATGAATACCGTTGGAAATCCGCGAACGTTTGGAAATTTCTCACCTTTTTTTTTTCTCACTCGATGAAGAGTAAAAAAAAAAAACGAAAAGTAAATTGAGTCAAAAATGAATATTGAAAAGTATAAAAGAAAATTAATATTTGAAAAAATAATGAAACGTCAATAAAAAATTATAAATTAATAACCGTTGGATATCCGCGAACGTTTGGAAATTTCTCGACTTTTTTTTTTCTCACTCGATGAAGAGTGAAAAAAAACAGAAAAGTAAATTGAGTCAAAAATGAATATTGAAAAGTATAAAAGAAAATTAATATTTGAAAAAATAATGAAAGATCAATAAAAAATTATAAATTAATAACCGTTGGAAATTCGCGAACGTTTGGAAATTTCTCGACTTTTTTTTATCTCAAATAAAAAATGAAAAGTATAAAAGAAAATGAATATTTGACGAAATAAATAATGAAAATCTAATGAAAAATTGTTGATGTGATTGAAATTTTTCTTTTATTCTTTTATTTTTATTCTGGGAAAAATTTTGAGAGTCAACCGATCAGTTTTTTTTTTTTTTTTGCAAGACAATAAATCAATCTTTTTTAGGAAGAATTTAAAAATGAGAAAAATCGCTATGATGAAGTCACCTTGAAAAAAGATAAAAATTTACAGCCACAGACTAGACGAGGAATCGTCCTGAGCCAAAGGTCAAAATCCTTTTACTTTTATGTGTATTTTAATTTTTTTTTTTTCATTCCGGATTGAATAATCGTTTTTCTGTTATTCAATCGTTGATATTACGACTTCTCTTCTCTCGTGATAAATGTGTGTGAATTTTTAATTTCGAACGAAACATCGAGAATTATATTCGGAATCTTGTCTGCGATGTCCCGGAGACGCGACGTGAAAGTGTCTGACCGAGGTCATTTCAGCACACTCATGCGAGAAACCCGAAAATATTCCACCGATAAGACTCCAAACTCGCTTTGAGCACGAAGAAAGTTTCGATCCTCGCGACTGACTCGCATTACAAGCGAAACCAAAACAAAAATCGTTCGTTATTTAAAATTTTTTATAAAAAAAGAAATATTTTAATACAAAGTTCAGAGAAATTCATTTGCATTTATTTTTGGGTTGAAATCAAATCGCAATCCCAAAAATTTACATTAAAGCAAAAAAAAATGCATCATCATAATTGGTAAAAAAATTCAACAGTAATTGAAAAATAATGATAAGCCTAATTAATTTATTATTGAGACGATAAAATATTTTTTTAACATCCCGACTAGAACTCAATCGTTTAAATGTGAAAAGTTTCTAAAAAAAAAAAATACCTTTTTTCAATTATCATAAATCGACCCAATGAATATCGATGAAATATATCTATATATATATTTTTTCAATTATCCAAGTTAAAAAAAAATTGTATAAATTCCCCAAATTTTTCCCAAATAATTTATTATTAATAAATTAATTTAGAAAAAAAAAAAAAAAATTCTCGTTATTTTAAAATGATAAAAAATAATTAATTTGAAACGGTCTAATTGATTATTTTTCAATATTGCTTATTAAATTTTAAGGATAACAAAGTTGGTGAAAAAAAATATTTTGAAAAATTTCACTCACTGTTAGCGCATTTCTGGGGTACGGGAAGGGACAAAAAACGTCCTGGACGATTGCTGTGAGGTTTAGCCTCGTTGATAGCGGGGTCAGCGCTTACGACGACCGCTAAGACGACCATAACGGCCAGCGGCACCAGCATCATCTGAAATATTGAAATTAGAAAGAAAAAAAAAATCGACTTTTTTTTCAACCCTCAAATATTTTATTCCTCGCGCGAAAAAAAAAAAAAAAAAAACAAAAAATCCCCCAACAACATCGAAATTATTTTGTTCCCATGTTTTCAAATTATAAATTTAAAAAAATCTCTACAAGAATATTTAGTTAAACCCAAAGATAAAAATAAAAATGTCGATAAATAAATTTACAAAAAATCACTAAAAATAAAAAAAATATATATTATCACTTTATAAATCACTTTGGCACTCGAATTTTCAACTTGGCAACAAACGACGTTTTTTTTTTTTTTTTTTCTTTTTTTCTTCTTTGACTCACCTTGTCGCGCGGAATTTTCGAAAAAAAAAAAAAAAAACAAACACAAATACACAAAAATCTATACCAAAGTTTCAAATACGTTTGTAAAGTAGAAAAACATTTACAGGATATGGAGAGACGGTCGGCTACGTTCCCGGTTATATAGAAAAGGAATCCGTCCCCCACCATTTTCCACAGTAGTCCATAATACCATCGTGAGAGACCAACACAATCGTAAAACTCGTCCCGTGTGTGAGTTTCGTTTTCCCACACCCTGTGACGATCAGCGTCATCTTTCTCTTGCTCTCTTTCACGTGACTTCTCGTATGTATTTTTTTTTTTTTTCATGCAAGCGACACAGAGAGGGAGAGAGAAAAAAATTATAATGTTATAAAATATATGAGTGAAATATATCTTTGGCTCCCCCGCATATCCATCGGATTCGTCTCTTCGTGACTTTTGTCGTTGTCGAGATATTTTTTTTATTTTTATTTTATTTATTTTTTTCACTATATACGTTGCGACCTTAAGACCCCCCATGACGAGAGCCATCGATGACCAAGTTAATTAGGGCCTTGGAGATTGGACGTCTTACGCGATCTTTAGAGTCACGATGGGATCGTCAGAAATCCTGGGAATCAAACTTCTTCTTTTGCTGAAGAAATTTACTCGACGCGTGTCATTCGCATGAAATTATCGGTGAAAACCGTGAAAATGAAACCAAACAAAAAAAAAAAAATGGTGAAAAATAAAAGAAAAATAATAAAATGTTGACAATTTGAAAGGTTGAAAAATAGTCTCTGGAGAAAATAGGCCTTGGAAAAAAAATTGCTGGAGAAAATGGACCCTGGAAAAAATAGTCTGGAAATAATAGTCCCTGGAAAAAATAGTTTCCGGAGAAAATAGACCTTGGAAAATATTCTCTGGAGAAAATAGACCCTGGACAAAATAGTCCCTGGAAAAATAATATCTCGAAAAAATAAACTCTGGAGATAATAATGCCTGGAAAAATAGTATCTGGAGAAAATGGGCAATGGAAGAATAGCTCTTGGTAAAAAAAATAGTGCCTCAAAAGTGGTCTTCGGAGTAATAGAAATTGCGGAAAATGGAGAAAATTGGTCCTGGAGAAAATGGACCGTGGACACAAGTCCATGAAAAATGAACCTTAGCGTAATAAAAAATAATAAAAAAATTTAGCGTAACCTGGAGAAAATGGTATCACCAGAAAGCCCTGGAGAAAAATATATTCCCACAAGCAGTGGACCCTGGAGAAAATGGACCTTGACAAGAATGTCCATTTGCGTTTCTAATTTACGGACTGCTGACGAAACTAGAACCCAGAAAGAATGGAATGAGCGAAAAAATAATGGTAAAAAAAAAATTGCTGCTGGAAAAATGGACCCTGGATGTAAATAAATTGGAAAAAATGTTTTTTTTTTTTTTTTTTTTCACTGAATTTTATTTTAAATCGTAGGAGTTTTTTTTTTTGCGACAAATTTCACTTGATCAGTCAATGACTTGAAAAGTCACCTCAGGCCATCAATGGTCCATTCGATCGTCCCAAACTCCTCCACGTCAGGGCCCAATATTCATTTCTAATCCTCACATACATAGTGTGAAAAATATAATTTAGGTATATATATGTAATACTTCACCGGTTCATCGACTCTAAACTCGTCTAGCACGAACCACGACCGATCACGAACGTGCGCGAGAATAATGAGAAAGACGAGAAAGAATTTGTAGAAGTTCTAAAGGAGATAAGAAAAAAAGGAATTCTTATTCTTTTATAAGAAGAAGAAGGAGAAGAAGAAGAAGAAGACGAAGAAGGAGAAGAAGAAGAAGAAGAAGAAGAAGAAGAAGAAGAAGAAGAAGAAGAAGAAGAAGAAGAAGAAGAAGAAGAAGAAGAAGAAGAAGAACAAGAAGAAGAAGAAGAAGAAGATGAAGAAGAAGAACAAAGAAGAACAAAAAATATACTTTTCTCAGGACAAAATGATGTAAGCCAACGGATGAACGGTGAGGATGAAGAGGCACGGAGGAGCATCCGCTGACGCGCAAGCTAACGAGCGGCCCTGATGCTCACAGCTCGTCTCTCGATGTCGATTGTTTTGTTATTTTTTTTTTTTTCTCAATTCTTAACTCGATAATGAACGATTGTTGATGTTATGATTTTTTACTGGAAGCGAATTTATCGAGCGACGAGGGTCAAAAGGAGGCATTATGAGGTCAGACAAAAAAATAGAAAAATAGTCTGAATATAAGCAAGTAAATTGGGACGATTTAACCGGCGCATAGAACGGTAGACTGGGGTATAATACGTACCCGGACGTGTTTAATAAAATGTGTGCAATTTTAATAAGTTAAAAATAATTATTATTATTATTCAAATAAATAAATAGATTTTTTTTTTTTTTTTTTTCAAGCACGATCGTATTCTTAAAACTTTAATGAATAATTCTGCGTTTGAATTATTGAATTTTTTTTTTCAATTAAACCCAAAATGGCGCCTTTTTCAAAATCTTCATCAAACTTTTATCCTGTGCTCTATTTTTTTGTCGAGATATTTGCGAATTGGTCCATTCATATTTCAAAATGTTCAAACAAATTTTCAAACTTTCATTATTCACTCCATCAATTAATTAATTAATTAATTTGTAAAACTTCGTCGTATGATCGATTTAAATCTCAAATTTTTATCGCTCGATCATATAATTTTCATTTCAAATTTTTTTTTTTGTTTCATTAATTTTTAAATATTTCTTCTCGTTTCGCTCGAAACTTTTTTTCAAAGTCGGCTTGAGAAAAAGTGTCGACAAGACCGTGACCATGCCGTGTTCTGTAAACACGTGTATAATATACGGTAATAAGTAATAATAGTAAAGTTTTGCCTATAACTTTATATAACACGCGCATCCGAGGCGGACACGCCAACGTCAATATAATCCCCTGCAGCTTATCTATATATATATATATATATATATATATATGTATGTATGTATATATATGTATATATATATATATATGTATATATATATATATATATATATATATATATATATATATATATACATACATATATATATATATATATATATATATATATA
Organism: Dyspetes luteomarginatus; assembly: GCA_963669185.1. Taxonomy (NCBI): domain Eukaryota; kingdom Metazoa; phylum Arthropoda; class Insecta; order Hymenoptera; family Ichneumonidae; genus Dyspetes; species Dyspetes luteomarginatus. The sequence goes on from OY769906.1 coordinate 21,821,707, forward strand.
TATATATATGTATATATGTATATATATATATATATATATATATATATGTATAATATACATATATATATGTGTATATATTCAAACCCACGCATGTGTGAGACAGAGGCGTTTCTCGCAATAGTTCAAATCACATCCTCATGTGCCTCACATCAGGTGGACTCAAACAGGTGTTTTCCCGAGCGTTTATTTTACATACAGGCAGTTTCAAATTGCCGCCAAAGCGTGTTTAGAAAATTTCAATTCGATACTATCCACAATTATTATTATTATTATTATTATTATTATTATATTGAGTGATGAATAATTTGAGTGCTTGAAAAATTGTATAACAATAATAATAATAATAACTTTATTGCTTTTATTATAAACAAAAGGGGGTGAGAAAAAAAAAAAAACATCGTTTATAGGAAGAGAAACCGAAAGTGATGATAAAAGAAAAAAAAAAGAGCAAACATTATGATTCGCGACAAAATAATCCACAGGCTTGCTGAGCACTAATGAGGCATTTCGTTTTTTTTTTTTTTTTTTTATCTTTTTTTTTTTATAATTTTAATAGTCGATTAATCAAATTTCATCTTTTCCCCGCCCGTCAATTCTCCGTAATTCACGTCTATCGTGTGTCAACGTATTTATCGAAACCGTCTGCGCTCGCCCCCCCCCCTCCCTTCCCTCCCCTCCCCTTGGCCATGTTAATACGCGTTGCACAATCTCGTCGTGTCACTTTCACGAATATTTCTGCTATATGTGTGTGTGTGTGTGTGTGTGTGTGTGTGTGCGTTCGTGTTAAAATCGTGCTCCCCCCCTCCCCCCGGCCCGACTCCACACTGGTAATAATAATGTGGCTAAAGTCATGTTCGATGCTCGCTCAATTGCTGGGCTGCATCCGCATAAATACCAATTGATTCGGAAGATTCTCATGCTTATTCGTAGATGTACAAATGGAATGCTACTTTTTTTTTATATATTTAAAAAAAAAAAAAATTTATTGTCGCGAGAAAGTTGACGGTAATTACCGCTTAGCAATTAGATTGAAGATAAAAAAAAGACACGAAAAAAAAAGTCTAATAGAAAGTGAGGATTATTATTATTTTTATATGAAAATATTGAAAAATTAATTAGATTGATTAAAATAATAATAATGAATTTATTATTTTTTTATCAAATGAATTATTGAATATTTCATTGATTCGCCATTTGTAAAATTTTTGTTAAAGTCCACATGGTGTGTAAATAAATTGAGTAGGTTCTTCTAACGTAAGAAAAAATAAAAAAAAAAAAGTCTAATAGAAAGTGAGGATTATTATTATTTTTATTTGAAAATATTTAAAAAAATTAATTAGATTGATTAAAATAATAATAATGAATTTATAATTTTTTTATTAAATGAATTATTGAATATTTCATTTATTCGCCATTTGTAATAATTTTGTCAAAGTCCACATGGTGTATAAATAAATTGAGTAGGTTCTTCTATCGTAAGAAAAAAAACAAAAAAAAAGTCTAATAGAAAGTGAGGATTATTATTATTTTTATATGAAAATATTTAAAAAAATTAATTAGATTGATTAAAATAATAATAATGAATTTATTATTTTTTTATCAAATAAATTATTGAATATTTCATTGATTCGCCATTTGTAAAATTTTTGTTAAAGTCCACATGGTGTGTAAATAAATTGAGTAGGTTCTTCTAACGTAAGAAAAAATAAAAAAAAAAAAGTCTAATAGAAAGTGAGGATTATTATTATTTTTATTTGAAAATATTTAAAAAAATTAATTAGATTGATTAAAATAATAATAATGAATTTATTATTTTTTTATTAAATTAATTATTAAATATTTCATTGATTCGCCATTTGTAATAATTTTGTTAAAGTCCACATGGTGTATAAATAAATCGAGTAGATTCTTCTAACGTAAGAAAAAAAACAAAAAAAAAAGGGACATAACAAAAAGATAAAGAGTTTGAAAGCGGATCTAACGTGTCGTTCATGATATGGCACGAACGTGCGATTTCTCGTGCTCTCCCCCCCCCCCCCTTGCCCCACTACCCCACCTCCCCCTACTACGCCCCATTTAAAGTACAAATGATGGTGTGCCGAGCAAAGATTCTCTCACTATTCTCTCATTGTACTCGAATACGAGACAATAGAGGCCAAACAGAAGAATTATATTATCCCAGCTAGGAAAGATATAGGAGGCAAAAAGAGAGCCAAGTTTTCTTGTTATTCTCGTCGTGATTTCTCGAGATCTTTCTCGACGTCGTTCCACCGGATGATCATCACGAGAGCATCGGAAAATTGAATTTTTTTTTATCTCAACGCCATTGTTAAGGTTTCCGTGCAAATTGAATTTTTTCACTCGAATGATTTTTCGTAATTATGGAATGAAAAGTAATTGACGTTAATTTTTGTTTTTTTTTTCTTTAATTAAAAAAAAAACTAGTTTTTGAATTATTTTTATTGTTTTTATAGAATTTTTTGAATTTCAGGGTTAATTAATAATAAGATAAAAGAGAGTATGAAAAAATCATTTTGGTGAAAAATAAATTAGTTTACTAAAACGCGTGTAACTTTGCTTCCCAATAGACCGAAGTTTCCACATTTTTTAAAAATTATTTTCGGAATCGTTCAATGTTCAAAATTATGCTTGATGACATTTTTTTTTAAAACTTGAATGATTTTTCGTAATTATGGAATTTAAAGTAATTGACGTAATTTTTGTTTTTTTTTTTAATTAAAAAAAAAAACTAGTTTTTGAATTATTTTTATTGTTTTTATAGAATTTTTTGAATTTCAGGGTTAATTAATAATAATATAAAAGAGATTATGAAAAAAGTAAAAAATCATTTTGGTGAAAAATAAATTAGTTTGATAAAACGCGTGTAACTGTGCTTCCCAATAGACTGAGGTTTCCACATTTTTTAAAAATTAAATTCCACATTTTTTAATTATTATTTTTTAAAAATAATGATTTTGAAAATGGTCTCATGGCCAGAAAAATTATGACACGAATGAAATGTCAAATTTCAAAATCTACTCGCGGCGTTTACAAAATGCACCATACGAATAAAAAAATTCCCCATAAATTACGATACTCCATAATGTGATTTTATCCATGTCCCCATTTTCTTTTGATGAAAAAAATGTATATATAATTTTTGTTTTTTTTTTTTTTTAATTATTTTTTTGTCGCCTGGTCAAACACCCTGGAGGCATTTTACAGTTATTTTACTAATACGACTATCATGACTGTCCATCAGTAAGCGAAAATAAGCATTGTAATGAACTTCGGTCGGACTGTCACGAGCGAAATGGCACGAGAATCCTTCTTGGGCTGCATCACCGCAAATGGTTAATGTCCCAGTCATTACACAGAGAGGTACAGAGAGGCTCGGAGAAAAGATCCACAGCATCTTCCCGTTTATAATAATTTTCCACAAGTTCTCCATAAAATATTCATACGTACAATTTATTCTCGAGGCTGATCTAAATTCTTTTGGGATGACAAGTTACCTCGAGGTTAAAATATTTATCATTTTTTCGTGGTGAAAAAAAAAAAATAGAAAAATAAATGATATAGAATCATCTGGAACGTCACGAGATCGTAATGAGCTTTTGTACTGTGATAGACATTTGCGTACTGAGCTTCTTCATTGTTTACTTTTATTTCCATTGGCATAAATAACTATTGAAATTGAGACTTTTTTTTTTTTTTTCCAATACGTGCAAGAAAAATAATTATTTTTCATTCTTCCTTCGTCCATTTTCTGGCCCAATTGTTGTCTGTCCATTTTTTTTTTTTTATCATTTATAGTCCAATTTTGGCTCATCAATGTACTGCCAAATTTTTTTTTTTGTTCATTTTGGGTCCATTTAAATATTCTAATTTTTACTTTATTCATACTTAAGATTTTTTATTTCTTCATTGCGCAATTTTTGGGCCCATTTATGATTTTTTTTTTGTTCATTTTGGGTCCATTCAAATATTCTAATTTTTAGTTTATTCATACATAAGATTTTTTATTTCTTCATTGCGCAATTTTTGGGCCCATTTATGATTTTTTTTTTGTTCATTTTGGGTCCATTTAAATATTCTAATTTTTAGTTTATTCATACTTAAGATTTTTTATTTGTTCAATGCGCAATTTTTGGGCCCATTTATGATTTTTTTTTTGTTCAATTTGGGTCCATTTAAATATTCTAATTTTTAGTTTATTCGTACTTAAGATTTTTTATTTCTTCATTGCGCAATTTTTGGGCCCATTTATGATTTTTGTTTTTGGTCATTTTGGATCCATTTAAATATTCTAATTTTTAGTTTATTCATACTTAAGATTTTTTATTTCTTCATTGCGCAATTTTTGGGCCCATTTATGATTTTTTTTTTGTTCAATTTGGGTCCATTCAAATATTCTAATTTTTAGTTTATTCGTACTTAAGATTTTTTATTTCTTCATTGCGCAATTTTTGGGCCCATTTATGATTTTTTGTTTGTTCAATTTGGGTCCATTCAAATATTCTAATTTTTAGTTTATTCGTACTTAAGATTTTTTATTTGTTCATTGCGCAATTTTTGGGCCCATTTATGATTTTTTTTTTGTTCAATTTGGGTCCATTCAAATATTCTAATTTTTAGTTTATTCGTACTTAAGATTTTTTATTTCTTCATTGCGCAATTTTTGGGCCCATTTATGATTTTTTGTTTGTTCAATTTGGGTCCATTCAAATATTCTAATTTTTAGTTTATTCGTACTTAAGATTTTTTATTTCTTCATTGCGCAATTTTTGGGCCCATTTATGATTTTTTTTTTGTTCATTTTGGGTCCATTTAAATATTCTAATTTTTAGTTCATTCATACTTAAGATTTTTTATTTGTTCATTGCGCAATTTTTGGGCCCATTTATGGTTTTTTTTTTGTTCAATTTGGGTCCATTTAAATATTCCAATTTTTAGTTCATTCATACTTAAGATTTTTTATTTGTTCATTGCGCAATTTTTGGGCCCATTTATGGTTTTTTTTTTGTTCAATTTGGGTCCATTTAAATATTCCAATTTTTAGTTCGTTCATACTTAAGATTTTTTATTTCTTCATTGCGCAATTTTTGGGCCCATTTATGTTTTTTTTTTGTTCAATTTGGGTCCATTTAAATATTCCAATTTTTAGTTCATTCATACTTAAGATTTTTTATTTCTTCATTGCGCAATTTTTGGGCCCATTTATGGTTTTTTTGCAGCCCATTAATTGTTTATTCATGCTCTGGTATTACAGTCATTTTGGGTCGACTTATAGTCAAAGACTTTAGCCCAATTCTAATCCAATTTTCGGTCCCATTATTGTCTGGTCTGTGTTTTTGTTACTGTTTTTTGTTGTTTTGTTGTTAACAAATTTTTTTTATCGTGCATTTTGTCGTTCATTTCACACTCCATTTTATCTCGAGTTGGAATAAAAAATGGAACATTCAATAAAAAAGTTCCTTGTTTTCTCTACGGGCTTTCGCGGGCCCAATATATATATATATATATATGTTCGTGCATTGCAGTCAGAGTCTTAAAAAGGTCATATTTCGCGTGTTTTCTCTCGCAAAGTATGAGAGAAACGAATGATCGCCTGAAAATAAAAATAAAAAATAAAATATCGAAAGTCAGAGTAGAAGATTTCTCATTATATCGAAATTCAATGTCAACTTTGACGTATCTGATTCTCATGTTCGATTAATATATTTTTATCAATTTTTTTTTTCTTCATCTTACCTTTCAACGTGTATCCGGATTTTTATTCTTCGCTCGGTCGAGCCTCTTTTTTATATTTTTTCTCTTCTTCGAATCGAGATATACGAGTTTATTTTTGCATACATCAACCTTTTTTTATTCAAGACGTCGACGAGAATGACCAATGAAAGGAAAAAAAAAAAATATCTATAATTCTTTTTTTTTTCCTTCAACTTATAATTTTTTAATTTATCATTTCAATTCTGGATAAACCGGGCGACTATATATCAAAAATAAAAAGAATAAAAATAGCAAAAAGAAAATTATCGTATTTATACGATCGCTATAAGAAAATTCTCATTGGAATTGCTAAATTTATCATTATCGCGATAATACGAGGCATAAAAGGTGCCTTGGCACATGACAAACAGCTGTAACGGTCAGTACGATGAGTTACGTTCGTATATTCATGAATAATACAACAAAAATTATCAAACGTCTATTTCGATATTATTATTATTATTTTTCGTCAAAATATAAATTCAAACGCTTTGGCGACATTTTTTTTACATTTGAAATAAAATTTTAGTATTTTTATTATTATTATATTTTTGAAATTATATTTATATTTTTCTTGATTTTTTCACGATATAAAATTCGTTACGAAATATTTATAAATATATAAAACGATTTTTTAATCGATACTTCGTATTTTACTCGTTCTCGTGTGTACGATCGGCATATACGAGAACATAGAAGAATGGGTTCGCGTGTTTAAAAATCCCTCTCTATTGCACAATAATTATAATACATCCCACTTGGAAAATAATAGGTAAAGGCGCGAGAGTACGATCACCCGTTCGACCCTCTTCGTTCTTGATTGCCTTGATGTCTTCTGTCCCACTTATATATATATATATATATATATATATATTATTATTATTATTATTATATCATTTATTTCTACGAATAATCAGAGGATTCTCTCGCACGTCACGAAAATCGCCACTAGGAACGATATCCGTTCGCTGATATTCCTATACACATATGTGTATATTTTTATATACATGTGTAAGACGTTTTTTTTTTTTTTTTAATATTTTTTATAATAATCATAGCAATGATAATAAATTTTTTACGATCTTTATTTATTTTTATCAATTTTATTTTTAGTGACGGATTATTATTATTATTATTATCTTCTGTCCCACTTATATATATATATATATATATATATTATTTATTTCTACGAATAATCAGAGGATTCTTTTGCATGTCACGAAAATCGCTACTAGGAACGATATTCGTTCGCTGATATTCCTATACACATATGTGTATATTTTTATATACATGTGTAAGACGTTTTTTTTTTTTTTTTATATTTTTTATAATAATCATAGCAATGATAATAAATTTTTTACGATCTTTATTCATTTTTATCAATTTTATTTTTACTGACGGATTATTATTATTATTATTTTTTAATAATTGGATCGAAAAAAAAATTATATCTTGGGCCAATTAAATTCGCTGCGGGTGGCCCGGAAAAAAAAACGAAGTAAGGAATCCTCCTTGAAATTGGCAGTTTATGGTCAAGAAATGGTCAAGTTACCCTTGACCCAGTTTTTTTTTTCTTTTTTTCTTAACCCACAAAAATAATTTCTCGCCACAAGTCTCATCTTCTTTTCTGTCCGAGGATCGAGTCGCGAATTAAAAAAAAAAAATCCTCTCCGTTCCCCGTAGTCACGACGTGAAAAAAAAATTTACGAAATGTGAGAGAAAAAAAAAAAATTATCAAGAAAAAAAAAAGTGTGGGGATAAATTTTGAAAAATACAAGAAATTTGAGGAATTTTCGATGTTGGGGACAAAATTTAGGGGCAATAAAACTTTGTCAGTTAGAAAAAGTGGAAAATCTGGGTAAGGGGGTGGGGGAAATGACCATGAAAAAAAAATATCGTTAATCGATTCTTATCGATGATTATAAACAGTTATGAGGAAGAAACGACCATGATAATGAGACAATATAAAAAAGAATATCCGTTACTTTGATTATTTGATCACTGACGAGAATAAGCGATTTGTTCATTTCCATTAAACTGTTTTTCATCCATTGAAAGTTGCTCATGGATGACTGAAAAAAAAAATAAATAAATAAAAAATAATTGATTTACGTTCATTGGAGAAATTAAACGGTATTGTAATCAATCGCGACTTTGTTGATTTTTTTTATCCCAACTGAGAAATGAGAGAATATGAAATTAATTACAAGAATTAACTCTTTTATTCTTCACAATAATTTTTTCCCTCTATTTTTCAATCAAAAGAAAGATAAAAAATCTTCTAGTAGTTTTAGCTTATTTCGTTGGAATTTTTTCTTTTACAAATGATTTTGTTTGTTTAATAATCGAGTCGGGATAAATTTTCTATACTTAATCATTTTTCTGGGATTCTTAATTTTTTTTATTCAAATTATTCTCCTCGGTATTAATAAATGCTTAATGATGCTTTGAAAAAAAATATATATATATTTCGGGACAATTTTGTGCTTCCGAAAAACATATCGGGTTGTTTGATTCTTTTTATTACTCGATTTTTTTTTTCTCTCAATTTTCCTAAAAAGAAATGAAATGGGAAGAATTCTCGACGTGGTAAAAAAAAAAAAAAAAAATCAAAAAATCTTACGCAAATAATGAAATTTTTAATGGCAACGTAACACGTTTACAATGTTTCAACAATTACATATGGACTCCGGTATGAAAATCTGGCTCGTTGTCGATGCCAGAACGAAGGAAAGAAAAAAAATGTTTGTCTTTTTTTTTTTTTTTTTCCAAGCGCAAATAATTGACAAAATTGAATTCTGAAATATCGTGATTATATTTACAATGGACAGACTAGATCTTCGTCTCTCGTGTGACGAGAGAGCGAACAACTGACACGAATTTCCAAAAAAATTTCGCCCTCGCCTGATGCTAAAATTATAATATTTTATTGAAAAAAAAATATGGGAAAAAAAAAGAAAGAAAAATTAGACATTAAATATTATTATTATACGACAGGGTCGTTTCCGGCCTCTTAAAAATTTAAATCAAGCGAAAACGAGAATTAAAAAAAAGAAAACAATTAGTTTATCTTTCTCGTATGCGATAAAAAAAAACACCCAATGGAATGCTCGCGACGATAAATAAACAAATCATGATATGTGATAAAAAATTGCCCCTGATTTTCTTCACTCGTAAATTCTCTAATATATCAACAAAAAAAAAAAAAGCAAAATTATTATTTTTTTCGATTGTTCAAAGACGTGAACCAAAATTATTATTATTATTATAAAATGCGCTAAAAGAGTTTATGAAAAATTCTCAAACTCGGGGGAACAAAAAAATATTATCGATGAATTGTTCGAGATCGACGAAAGCCACCAACCCTAAATCTTTGGCCACTCTCTCGGTCATGTCTGTTTTTTTTATTCGTGTGTTAATTAAATAATAATAATAATAATAATAATATTGTTATGTGTATTTCATATAATATATATGTATATTACACAACTTGAGACGTAATACAGAGTCGTGATTTTTGGGTCTCATCGGTTACTCTCCCATCAGGGGAGTTGGGGAATATTTTTTTTTATTTATTTATTTTTTTTTTCATTAATTATTTTAAAATTATGATTTTCACATCATGTGTTGACCACTTGCTGGGGCGTATTGCTGTTGTTGTTGTGGTTGTTGTTGCTGTGATTGATTGATCGTCACGACACCTGGTGGTAGAGGCTGAACGTATTGAACCTGAGTCGGTAATCCCTGAGGTGGAAATCTGCTGTGTAACATCGTCGAGATTTTGTTAAAAAAAATTGTCTTTTAAATTTTATTATTATTATTATTATTATTATCATTATTTCTTTGACTGCATTTTCTCTTCTATCTTAAAGCTCTGGCGCCAATTAGCAATTTGCAAAAAAAAAAGCTTTCTTCCCATCGATTAAATTAATTAACCGAATGTTTACCAATTATCAATTAATTAGCGAAAAAAAAACATTTTTTTTCGCTGATTATTTTTTTTTACCGACTGGTAATCCCTGAGGTGGAAATCTGCTGTGTAACATCGTCCAGATTTTGTTAAAAAGAAAATTGTCATTTTTTAAATATTATTATTATTATTATTATTTTTTTTGACTGCATTTTCTCTTCTATCTTAAAGCTCTGGCGCCAATTAGCAATTTGCAAAAAAAAAAGCTTTCTTCCCATCGATTGAATTAATTAACCAAATGTTTACCAATTATTAATTAATTAGCGACAAAAAAAAACAATTGTTTTTTTCGTTTCTTTTTTTTTTTTTTTTTTTTTTTTTATATTCTAGAGCTATGAATTAAATTGCGATCGATGAACAATTTATGATAATTAAATTATTATCATTATGATATATCTCACGAGACTTTGACTTAAGTGTCCTCATTTATTTATTTCGAAATTTTTTACATTTAATTTTCCACTTTATCAGATCAAATTTTTTCTTTTCGTGCATTATTATTATTATTATTTTTTTTTTGCGAATTGAAACTCACGGTTGTGGCTGCTGATAGGCCATGGCCCCAGGATCCTGGATTTGTGGTGGTCCCTGAGGATGTCCTTGAGGATGTCCCTGAGGATGTCCTTGAGGATGTCCCTGAGAATGTCCTTGAGGAAGTCCTTGAGGATGTCCTTGTGGATGTCCCTGAGGATGTCCTTGAGGATGTCCTTGAGGATGTCCCTGAGGATGTCCCTGAGGATGACCAACTCCAGGTGGCAAACCGGGCTGCGGATGTACCGGTGGATGCTGATGAGGCCCCGGCTGAACGTGATAATGTTGGGGCATTGAGGACATGCCCGGCATGCCAGCAGGTCCACCTGGCATGTAATCGCTTGGTGGTGGCAAACCGGGCATATTTGGATTATAATGTCCAGGAGGTGGTCCGGGCGCTACGCCATAACCAGTCTGAGGATGGCCAGGCATGCCATTGTACATCTGCAATTTTTTTTATATATTTTTTTTTTACAAAGTTTGAATTACTTTTCTCAACTCTAAATAATTAAAAATCTTCTCAGTTAAATTTTTCGATTAATTTTTTCACTGTCAAACATTTAATTGTATTTTGGATTTGAATTTTTTTTTTCTTTTATTAATTAATTAAATTCACCGGTCCGGGTTGTCCCTGGCTCGGATATGGATAAACGTTCATATGTCCCGTTGGCATTTTTGGCAGCGCATAATTCGCCGGACTTTGATGTGGAGGATCTCGCATGAGTGTGTGATAAAGATTGAGAGCATCGACGAGATCCGAACTCAATTGAGTCAGCTGAGCGTGCCGCCTGTCGACTTTTTCCAACGCAGTATCTATCAAAGGGCCCATCGCCGTGACTTGATCTGGGAATTAGAAAAACAGAAAAAAAAAAAATGTTTTCATTCAAATTAATCGAAAAAAAAAATCGTTTGGAGAAAAAAATGCAAAAATGGTAAAAAAAAAAAAAAAAGAAAATTACCTTCCAACTCGAGCATTTCCGGTGGATCATTCATATCCGATTGAGGATCAGCCTCGTGCAATAAATGCAAAAGTCTGTCAATTTTTGCCTCGTCAATTTCTACCTCAATTACTTCGGGCTCTCTTTTCACCGTTTTCACTTCAACCTCCTCGGAGAATTGCACTGTTTTTTTGTTGCCGTGTTCCAATTCTGAAAGTATTTTTATTAGTTCATAAATGATTATCATCATCGAAATAATTGGAATGATGAAAATTATTGAAATCGTTAAAATAATCGAATTATTAAAATGATAAAATTCATTAAAATTATCAAAATCATTTAAAAAAATTATTATTCATTATTATGATAAATTTTTGTCTCACTTGTAAATTGTTCGGGCTCGACCGAAAGATCGGCAGTGACGAAATTCGATGGGAAAAGTCCCTCAGTTTTGTTTTTCGTGCCTTTCCACCAATTTGCATCGGAATCATCCAATATTTGTACTGAACAAAAAAAAAATCATCATTACTTTTATTTCTCATGAATTCATTTTTTTTTTTCTTCTAATTCAATAATATAAAATTCATTCTTACTTATATCACCGGCGAAAAAACTTAGCTCGTTATCTTCGGCTGCCTCAAAATCATAAAGTGCACGTACTTTTCTTCCCTCAACATTTGCCGAACTGGCGACGGACGTATTTACGCTTGGATAGAGGCTCGAGCTCTTTTTCGAAGATGGCGAATTGTGTGACGAGCCAGAGTGCTGTTTATTTTCTTTCAGTGATAATTCGATTGCTGAAATTAATTAATCAGTAAATTAATCATTCAAAAGAATTAAAAAAAAAAAAAAATCTTTATTAAAATTATTATTTTCCAATAAAAAATTGATCAATTTCGTGATTACCTTTAGCTAAATCCTCGGCTTCCTGTGATGCTGCAACGGTGCTCGTCTCTCTTCCATGAGAAGCTGAATTACTCATGTATGTCGTCATAGCTTTTGGCTAGAAAAATTATCACGTAATTTCATTTTTACTCTTTTTTTTTAACTCAATTTATTAGAGTTGAAAAAAATAATTTCCAAATTATTTATTTATTATTTTTTTTAATATAAATTGTTATCATTATTTATTAAAAATAATTTATATTTTATAATCATACCTGTCGACTCGTACTTTCCGAAACTGTCGAAAAATCAATTCCCTCGCTCTTTAATTTATTATACAAGCTCGGTATAAGGTTCAACTGTGGATCAGTCTTAAAATCACCCTCGGCCCATTTTTTTAACAATGACTTTAGCTTGTCGACTATTCGTTGCTGCGAGCGTTGCATCAATTTTCTTAATTCACCCTCGAAATCTCGCGATGCTATTTCCAGATGATAAGTTTTCCCACAATTGTTCGCGCAGGCGTCCAAAAGCTGACAAAGTTTAAAAAAATCGATTTATCGATTGATCGATTCATCGATTATCGATTCATAATTCTCGTTATTATCGATGAGATAATTCGTTTTTTTTTCTACTGACTGTTATCGCGTGCATGACGACATGAGGATCCTGCGAATTTAGTCGTTTCACTATCGATCTCAGACAATCCTTAGCGTTTTGGCTCGATGACCCAACATTGTCGCATATGTCCATTATCAGACTCCAGTCCTCCGAAGTATTTTTCTCATTCGTTGCCTTTTCTGATCGCATTACAAATTTTTTTGTTTCATTTTTATTTCAAAATTAACCATCAAAATAATGGAATTAATTTTATTCTCGTCTTTTCTTCATTACGTACAAAAATCAATGGGATGTTTCAACAATTTTGTTTCCAAACGACTTAAATAATTTTAAAGAAATAAAAATGTCTTATCGAAAAGATCGAATAAATCATTTTTGGCATACATTCTTTTTTTTTTAATGGACACAAGAGGGGACCATGTTAATTTGATTACCTTTTTTGCAAAAGTTTATTTAAAAAAAAATTGATTAATTATAAAATTAATCATTAAAATCAAATGGTACATGCTCCGTCGGTAAAAATCCTATTTCCATGTTTTCTCTGAAACTATGGACATTTCGAGAAAATGCGGAGCGTCATCTTCTGGCTATTCGAATAATCTAGCTGATAAAACTCTTCTTTGGCTCGAAATTATTAAACATTTTGGAGAAGTGGGGAAAATAAAAACAGCTATCTCCCTCACACGTATATGTCACGTGGTACACCTACCAATTTGAATGTTTTTTTACAATTCCAATTTCAATGCGTAGAGCATTCAATTTTAACTAAACCAATTTTTTGCCGGCTATTTAAACAACGATTTTTTCTCATATTCAAAAAGTAATTTGATTTTAAAATCAATTTCGTGCAATTTTTTGTACATACAAAAAAATTACTTCCATCACACATATTCTATATTTGTGTTTTGCCTTTAAATTACATATGTTGCTCGTTTATCAACGAATTCACAATATCCTGACCCCGATAAAAGGTCGTGCCAATATTATTCCAGGCAGTTGGTGTGAAAAAGTCGACCAGTTGATTTTTTTTTTTTCTGGTGTCTAATTAACAGCTCAGAGATAAAAACCTTATGGTGCAATCGCGAAGAAATTTTTGCACTCGATCCAAAAAGTATTCCCCTGATCACCCTCACATTCAATCTATCATTTTATTTCCCAATTAAAAAAAAAAAACATCGATAAACGGTAAATTGTGTGGGTAAAAGCAAATTATTTTTTTCTCGGTCGATAAAGAAGTTGGCAAAATAAAATGATCGAAAATTTTACATTTTGAAGTACGAATCCATTAGAAAGAATGATTTTATTAATCATGATCTGAGATATGTTAGAAATATTCGTTTTTTCTTTCTCGAATCACAATTTGCAGGAAAAGTAACACGTTGCTAATCAACTTAATAAAATTAAAGGTTTTCATTCGGTATTCATAGTGATTCATTTTTTTTTTTTTTTTTCCCAAGGCACGATCGTATAATCTCCAAAAAATGGGAAAATTCAAAAATGATGTTAAAATGGAAAATTAAAAAAGAATAATATGAAAGGCTCGAAAAATAAATTATTAAAAAACTCACCGACGTCAGCGTCGAAAGGCGACGAATTTGAGAACAGGCCCATCATTTAGTGGCTGATTTTTTTTTTTTTTTCTTCACCTCTTCCCAAATTTTCTTCACAATTGTGTGAAATGGCGATTATAATTTTTTTTTTTTTCACACGCAATATTCAAGAAAATTTTCCAGCCTTTCAACCGGACTAATTTTTGTCTCTCTCGAGATCTGACATTCGCTCATAAACACCGACCGATGACTAATAACATTCTGGATCTTGGACCTCAAGCCGCCATCTTTGATTTTTTGTCAGCCCCCGAGAGAGAGAAAAAGAGTGAGAGAAATAAATCTCGCACTGTCGAGAATCGATAATTTCGAGTTTTTACGCGATAAGTGAAAATATTCATTTATTTTTCTTTTATTTTACCTCATTATAGTTATTTTGAATATTCTACGATGTAATAAAGAAAACAAGGATCTTTTGTCTGGAAAAGTCACGAGGTTTTGTTCTCTCTCTCTCCCTCTCTCTCGTTCGTAAGATGAGCGAGAGCTCGCTCTTATCAATCCTTCGACGCGGCCGGAAAAAGACGTGGCGCTATCTCTCGTGCAAATTGTGCATCAACAATGCGCGGGCTATTCAAACGGCTTTGAAGCAATTTTAAATTCAATCGTTGATTAATTCTTATAAATTCAATTAAAAATCACTAAATCATTTATTATTTTATCTCAATAATACAATTTCATCAAAATTACAAGTTAACGGAATTTCGTTCAAAAATGACTGTCACATAACCTCACTAAAAAAGTAGTCGCGACTCATATTGGACCAATAAAAAAAAAATTCGGGTAAACTGACACTTGGTTAATTCGACTCGTAAAATTAGCCTCAAAATTAGAGTGATACGTTCAATCGTGATAACAAACTCGCCGAAAGTTAAATTCTTTCCGTCCCTCTCTCGTAGACATTGAAACAATGTTTATAATTATACGTTCTATAATCATGGAAGCGTAAAGCTGCGAAATATACAACACTTTTTATCGAGTCATAAAAATTAACTGTACGAATGACATAATTAATTGATTGCGCTTATGGACAATGAAAAGTCGTGTAAAAAAAAAAAAAAAATGTAAACCGGAAGTAGCTCGCAGTATGATCGCATAGAGGACGATTTGGATGTACACAATGACGTGCCAACTTCTTTTTGACTATTAAAATAGCTCTGATATAGCAATTCCCACACAATCGGTGAAAGGTTTTCTAAACGATTTTATATTCTCACTGTGGATATATAATCCTTTCTCTTTCGCTGTGGTGTAGCTTCCGTGAATTATCGTTCAATCGATTATCAATTTATCCGGAAATTATTATTTTTAATATCTTTTTAAAATCATTAATAAAAAAAACAATTTTTCATCGATATTCTTATATTAACCCAAACAATATTATTATTATTATTCATCGTCGTTTCTCGATTACTCTATCGAGTAAGCTCGGCAACGATGAAAAAAAGTTCACGAAAAGGAAGAAGTTTGAAACCAGTCGAGTGTTGCATCAGGACCATGTTAAGTATACATATATATATATATACGATCCTGATGCGTTTTAGTGTTGGAAAACCTGCATTTGCTCTAAATCGGACGTTCTGCCATACTGCGCTCTCGTAAAGCATAATTGGAAAGTCTATCTTGCTCCCCGAGCAGTGCAGTGCAATATATATGTATGGGTTGAGCGTACAGTCGACGCCTCGCGAGAGACGTTCCACTGATTGCCTTTGCAACATCCTAGATGCGCGCAAAGCCACGGAAAGAGTTCGCAAATTGTCCCTAGGCAATTATAACAAACCGCTCTGCTACTACTTCTTTTTTTTTTTCATTTTTATCCTCAAGAGAATTTCACGCTTTGCATTGTACGCGCATACTTATATATATATATGTATATGTGTGTGTATATATATATATATATATATATATATATATATATGTATATATGTATATATGTATATATGTATATATGTATATATGTATATATGTATATATATATATATATATATATATATATATATATATATATATATGTATATGTATATATATATAGGATATCCCAAAGTGGTAAAAAACGACTCGTGACCACAAATATATTTCATCGGCCCCGGACGCGGTTTGCACCGTCTACACGGCAATGGCCTCTATTTCCATCTCCAACGTTTATAAACCTCAAATTGCACACATCTTTGCGCCTCCTCCGAGTCTTAAATAAACTTCATGAGAAATTGTAAATTATCGTATGTATTTGTGTAATTATTGTACATTATATATGCACGTGTATATATATATATGTATATATAAATTTCATGTAAAAATACTCAAAAAGGTTTCTTGGAATATTTTTTTTTTCCCTTCAAAAAACTCCCTTGAATTCAAATCTATAATTTTTCTCATACCATATATATATATATATATACGTATGCATATATATGGTATGAGAAAAATTATAGATTTGAATTTAAGGGAGTTTTTTGACGTTTGAAAATTTTGACGTTTTTCCATTTTTTTCGTTTCCGAGGGAAAAAAACCTTTTTTTTTTTTTCCTTCTTTTTCTACGTTAAGAAATCTGCCCGATCGCAAATTTTCCGCTGAATACCAATCTCGCAAAGCATTTACTAAAATATGATAAAAAATCACACTAAAATAATTTGAAAAAAAAAAAATTGAGCTGCTAAAGTATCCTGAAAACTCGATTTTTCGATCGTTAAATAATAAAATAAAAATTATCTCTGTAATGATGAATTCGAGATTTGGAGATAATTCACCATGTGCGAAAACAATTATACAATGAAAATCTTGCGCTCATCGACTTCCGCTCTCTCTCGTACAGTGAAACTGGTCGCTACAGTGCAGAATTTTTTTTTTTTTTTTTTTTTCTCATACACGATTATTCTTTTCGCCTTGCTACACGTGATTTCCTGTGTAAGATAGGCAACTTGCACTATATTCGCCCAGATTCTGTGCTACGTCACTTTTTTTTCAGGTCTTTCACATTATATAATAATCCAAACAGTATATATATATATATATGCGTATCATTAGTTGCAATTATAATTTGTCTTAATCGGCTCCAGTAGTGCACACATGAATGCATCAGACAATTTATTTCGAAACGAATAAGATTGTTTGTATAAAAATAAGCGAAGCTTATGAATGAAATACAATTAAAATAATTCTTTATTATAATAATAAAATTCTTAATACTAAAATTAAGCCTAATTCTAAATATAAAATGATTTCTTATTTCGTTCCAAGTAGAAAAAAAAATATTATTTTCATTATTATTATCATTATTAATTGGGATATCAATTAATATAATTATGAGCACATTTCATAGTATATATATGTCAGTTATATTTGTAATATTTTATTGAATACATTTTTTTTTTAAATGACGTAGCACAGACTATGTCACTTTTTTCATTGTCTTTCACATTATATAATAATCCAAACAGTATATATAGATATATGCGTATCATTAGATGCAATTATAATTTGTCTTAATTGGCTCCAGTAGTGCACACATGAATGCATCAGACAATTTATTTCGAAACGAGTAAGATTGTTTGTATAAAAATAAGCGAAGCTTATGAATGAAATACAATTAAAATAATTCTTTATTATAATAATAAAATTCTTAATACTAAAATTAAGCCTAATTCTAAATATAAAATGATTTCTTATTTCGTTCCAAGTAGAAAAAAAAATATTATTTTCATTATTATTATCATTATTAATTGGGATACCAATAAATATAATTATGCGCACATTTCATATTATATATATGTCAGTTATATTTGTAATATTTTATTGAATACATTTTTTTTTTTAAATGACGTAGCACAGACTATGTCACTTTTTTCATTGTCTTTCACATTATATAATAATCGAAACAGTATATATATATATAATAATAATAATAATAATAATAATAATAATAATCATCCAAACAGTATATATAGATATATGCGTATCATTAGATGCAATTATAATTTGTCTTAATTGGCTCCAGTAGTGCACACATGAATACATCAGACAATTTATTTCGAAACGAGTAAGATTGTTTGTATAAAAATAAGCGAAGCTTATGAATGAAATACTATTAAAATAATGCTTTATTATAATAATAAAATTCTCAATACTAAAATTAATCCTAATTCTAAATATAAAATTATTTCTTATATCGTTCCAAGAAGAAAAAAAAATTAAAAAAAAAGTATTATTTTCATTATTAATTGGGATATCAATAAATATAATCATGAGCACAACATTTCATAGTATATATATGTCAGTTATATTTGTAATATTTTATTAAATAATTTTTTTTGCGGGAAAATAATTAATTTGAAAAATAAATAAAATTGAAAAAATTTCGTAATATCGATTAATATCAATATGGCTTTGATTACGGTTATAAATCGATGAAAAAAAAAAAAGACGGAAAAAATAGAAGATTCCGTGGGAAGAAGTGAAGGTATAACATACGATTAAATGTATTTGCTCGTTGGAGGGATTTTCAGACGCGCGCGTCTCCCACCTGGCTCAAAGTCTCAAACGCACGAACCGAGGTATCTTCTCTCCCCAGTCTTTTCTCTCATGTCTGTCTTGCCTGCGAGTAAAACTATCGCACCTTTTCCGATCTCATGCCAGTCACAACCCCGTTCCCAGACTCGAAAGTCTCCCTTGTAAAGACAACACTGAAACAAAAGTCTAATTCGACAAGTAGTTATTCTTTTGACTCTCCTGACGAGTTTCACGAAGTCAATGAAAAAATAATGAAATAATAATAATTAGAAGAAAGTGTATTTTTTTTTCACATTAGTGATTTTTCTTTGTTTTTTTTTATAATCGAAGCTGCAATAGTTCGACAATTGGTGAATCAGTGTGAATAATTTAAAAAAAAAAAAAAACGAATCTAGTAAGCAGATAAAAAAAAAAAGAAAAAAAAAAAAAATGAGAGGAAAGGAACTGCTGTGTCTGTTTTGGGCGAGCGTGTTCTTCAATCTCAGTGATTTAATTGCTGGTGATGCGGAACCGACTATTTTACCAAACTCTCCGGATCTTGGTCAACTTGGACCGGTAAGCTGGCGTTTATGATCTATAGATCTCATAAATCTATAGCTGTGAGGATCTATAGATCTCATACGTGTTATGATCTATAAATCTCATACCTGTTATGATCTATAAATCTGATAGATCTTATGATCAATAAATCTGATAGATCTTATGATCAATAAATCTGATAGATCTTATGAACGATAAATCTGATAGATCTTATGATCTATAAATCTCATAGATCTTATGATCTTTAAATCTCATAGATCTTATGATCTATAAATCTGATAGATCTTATGATCTATAAATCTGATAGATCTTATGATCTATAAATCTGATAGATCTTATGATCTATAAATCTGATAGATCTTATGATCTATAAATCTGATAGATCTTATGATCTATAAATCTGATAGATCTTATGATCTATAAATCTCATAGATCTTATGATCTATAAATCTCATAGATCTTATTGTCTATAGATCTCGTAGATCTTATAATCTTTAAATCTCATAGATCTTATGATCTATAAATCTGATAGATCTTATGATCTATAAATCTGATAGATCTTATGATCTATAAATCTGATAGATCTTATGATCTATAAATCTGATAGATCTTATGATCTATAAATCTGATAGATCTTATGATCTATAAATCTCATAGATCTTATGATCTATAAATCTCATAGATCTTATTGTCTATAGATCTCGTAGATCTTATAATCTATAATCGTATATTTCATTATCTATAGATCTCATAAATTTTACGATTTATAGATTCCATAGATCTCACAGATCTTCTAAATCTCATAGATCTAGATACAGATCAATAGATCTTACGATCATTATCGTCTTGTTACAACCATCATTATTTTTATTCCTCATTGACGTTATTTATGTCCGGGCCCAAATACCTCTCTCTCGAACTCTTACAGAGCATTTTATTTTTATTTAATATATTATTTTTTTATTCTTAATCAATCGAACCAATTTTATATTTCAATATTTGTCACTCAAAATGACTATTATTATTATTATTTATTTAACAAAAAATTTAGAATACTTGATATTAAATAAATGATTTTATTGAAATGAGAAATATTATTTCGATCATAAATTATTATTCTTATTTCTCATTTCGTAAAAAAAAATGTTGAACCTTTTTTTTTTTTTTAGTAAAAAGATATTTTTAAATGGTTGCTTTCCCATCGATAAATTAATCGATTACATTTTTTTTCGATATTTTTCACATGAAATTTCATTTTGGAATTATTCATGATCTGAAGAAAACTTTTCTAATCGCTTAATTAGTAAAACGAATTCACTAGATACGTGTCATCGTCAAGAGGCTACTTTGCGATTCACGCTTGCGTCACGCATACACAAATATTTATATATACATATATATATATATACATCGGTGTTTGAAAAAATATTTAATCCAACGTTCGAGAGAAATCTGGCAATTAGAGGATGAGTTATGAGATTAAAAGGGGTCAGTATAAGAATTGAGAATAAGAAGAAAGAGAGAGAGAGAGAGGACAAGAAAGATAAAATAAATAGGAATGAGGGAAAAAAAGGTGGGGGGGTCAAGAGTCAGTCTGTTAGTGGGTGAATGCATAGCAGGACTACTTTCTTATTGCTCAGCGAAAAATGCATTTCTCGATGCATATCCTGGCATGAACGAAACGATACACGTAAGCCCAGAAAAATTTATTTCACTTTGAACATTTTTCTTAAATTCAATAAAAATATTATGAAATGGAAAATAATTATGAATTTATTGAGAACAATTTTTTATCTATCGCCAAAAAAAAAGATTTTTCAAAATTATATTTACGAGAATTTCTCGACCAGCATTGGAATAAATCATAAAAACATTTTTTGCATAAATTTCTATTAGTTTAGAAGTCAAATTATAAAAAATGTGAAAAAAAAAAAACACCCTACACTATTTATAGAAATTTATTCATCATTAAAGCCCAAAATAAAATGATTTTTTCTAATTAAAAAAAAAAAAAAAATCAAAAATCTATTAAAGAAAAAAATTATTTTTCAACAATTAACTTCGAGCCAAAACATTTATTGTTTTTCGAACAAAAAAAATACAATTTTGACGAAATCGCCTTAGCATTTGTTGCATTAAATAAACTATGAACATTTTTTTATTTTCTTATTTTATTAAAATCATTTTATCAATTATCGATGAAATAATTTTGTTTATCGCCAGGAAAGTGTACAAGACAAATAAAATGAACAATAGAATTTTTCATAATTTCTATTTTTTTTTTCCACCCACACTGAAAAAAAAAATAATAATAAATAAAATACAAAGAAAAAACGATAATCATATTTCAACGTCAAAAATATAATAATAATATTCGTTGACGGTCTAATCTCACGCAGAAATTAATACGAAAGTGTTTCGTGACATATCCTGAAATCTTAACCCCCCCCCCCCTCCCCCCTCCCTCTTATGAGGACTTCCAGGCCGGAAAGCGTGAGAGCCAAAAATGGTAATAGGCGAGCTCTCCTCACGTCTGTAATAACTTTTGTGCGATCGTGAAGGAAAAAAAAAGAAAGGCTGGTGAGATAAAACGAGAGTGTACAGAGGAGCATGAATATCTCTATATAGAATGTAGATTAAAAAATAAAGATATCATTTTAGCAATGAGAAATTTCCGTTTCACAGAAAGAGAGAAAGAGCAATTACGTGAAATTAAAGGAAAGAAAAAATTGGGAGTGTAAAATAACGAAATACAAAAAAATCGATGGACCCACTCGTTTCCAGGATACTCGTAATTTCCGGTCATTAATTTTTTTGATTAATTTCACGGATTTAATCGGGCAATAAAATTTACTAATGATTTTCGTCGAGTATTATTTTTCACCCGAGGGAGAGAAATTGATGGGACTTTGAGTGAGGAAGAAAAAAAAAAAAAAATTGCACTATAACGATGTCAGAAAAGATTTTTTTTTCGCCAATTTTTACACGTAATAAAATTTTGTAACTATTCATGTCTGAAAAATAATTTCATAAAATAAAATAGAAGGTTACGTATTAACTTCGAGGATCGAATTTTTTGCTGAAATTTATGGGGGCTAATTTCTAATTTATGATAAAAATAAATTGAAATAATAAAAATAATAATTAACAAATTACGTTAGTACTGAATTTTAGCAACAATTCATATGATTTTTAATTGAAAATATAAACAAAGGGAAAAACATAAAGAAAAAATAATAATTTAATATCAATATTAAAATAGAATTTTCTTCAATAAATATAGTCGTTGACGAATAAATGTTTCTCTCTAGACACATCTGTGTCACCTCTCTGAAACAATTTTTTTGCTCAAACGAAAATTCCACGATCAATTCGCGACGACCTAAATAAAATAAATAATAAATAAATAATAAATAAATAATAAATAAATAATAAATAAATAATAAATAAATAATAAATAAATAATAAATAAATAATAAATAAATAATAAATAAATAATAAATAAATAATAAATAAATAATAAATAAATAATAAATAAATAATAAATAAATAATAAATAAATAATAAATAAATAATAAATAAATAATAAATAAATAATAAATAAATAATAAATAAATAATAAATAAATAATAAATAAATAATAAATAAATAATAAATAAATAATAAATAAATAATAAATAAATAATAAATAAATAATAAATAAATAATAAATAAATAATAAATAAATAATAAATAAATAATAAATAAATAATAAATAAATAATAAATAAATAATAAATAAATAATAAATAAATAATAAATAAATAATAATTTTTTTTTCGAGCCACTAACGTTGACATAATTATTAAAATACATCGAATAAGAAATACACAACTTGTATGTGCATCGCAAAATCTCACATACATCTCAGCCACACGATCTCCTTTCACTCTCGTCGAGCATCCTGCGAGAGAGAGAGAGAGAGAGAAAAAAAAATGTGAGAAAATCGTGCAAACTGCACATCGTTCTATGCATGCTCATACGCTGATCTTTTTTCTCCCTCTCTCTTTCTTCATATTTTTCTCACTCGTCACGTTTGAGTTGTCGTAAATCGTGGAAAAATAGTTACCGTTATGGTCTCAAGTATTAAAAAAAAAAAAAAGGAAAAAAAAAAGTATACATCGTGCGAGCTCGCATGCAGGACTCAATGCAGAGGGTGCTCGAGCGTTGTTGGGCCCACATATAGATTTCCGGTTCTCCTTCGTTACTTTTCCTCATTGTAATTTATCGCAATGAGTTTCGCCGGAATAATTAAAACTCATCGAAGACGATTTAAACATTTTCGTCTCGCTCGCAATTGGGTCAATTTTAAATTTATATTGACTTTTTTTTTCCCCTAACCAAAGTTGTTTTAAAAATCCCTAAATATTTGTCAATATACTTTGAACTTCGTAGAATAAATGTAGAAAAAATTAAGTTTTGTATTATTTAATTATCGAAGAATAATCAATAATTGGGGAGTTAAATTTAATCAGAGTTTGACTATTTTTTGCTCCTAGCCAAAATGGTTCTAAAAATCCCTAAATATTTGTAAATATTCTTCGAGATTTCTAGAATCCGTTTTAACTTCATTTTGGAAAAAAATTAAGTTTTGTATTATTTAATTATCGAAGAATAATCAATAATTGCGAAGATAAATTTAATCAGAGTTTGACTATTTTTTGCTCCTAGCCAAAATGGTTCTAAAAATCCCTAAATATTTGTAAATATTCTTCGAGATTTCTAGAATCCTTTTTAACTTCATTTTGGAAAAAAAATAAGTTTCGTATTATTTAATCATCGAAGAATAATCAATAATTGCGGAGATAAATTTAATCAGAGTTTGACTATTTTTTTCTCCTCGCCAAAATGGTTTTAAAAATCCCTAAATATTTGTAAATATTCTTCGAGATTTCTAGAATCCGTTTTAACTTCATTTTGGAAAAAAATTAAGTTTTGTATTATTTAATTATCGAAGAATAATCAATAATTGCGAAGATAAATTTAATCAGAGTTTGACTATTTTTTGCTCCTAGCCAAAATGGTTCTAAAAATCCCTAAATATTTGTAAATATTCTTCGAGATTTCTAGAATCCTTTTTAACTTCATTTTGGAAAAAAATTAAGTTTTGTATTATTTAATTATCGAAGAATAATCAATAATTGGGGAGATAAATTTAATCGACCGAACACGAAAGATCCATCTTTGTACGAAAGGGGTTAATTAACTTACTTCAATAAAGAAGACAAATTTGACGTCTTATCGGTCAAGAGGTCATCAAATTGCACGAGGCGACAAAATTCCATTCCTCTGTATTCAGACGAAGGTGAAGGATGTTTCATGTCCTTTTGTACTCTCCGTCCATTAACTTTCACCGTGAATCTCCTACGCGGATCTCCACGCGGAATTTCATCCGGTTCCTCCGGCAAAAACGATTATACAGTCCCACGCGCCAAGCTCATTCAACAGTCCATCGAATCATCTTTGTTATTCTCTTCGATTTCTATCCCGCTCTTTTCTCTTCTGTATGGCATCGCTTATAAAATGATTTTATTTTATTTTATTTTATTTTCTTTACTTTTTTTTTTTTTTTTTTCATTCGAACGGATTTTTACCATCGCACAAGGAAATGTATTCACGATGGACGCAATCCTGGCAGTGTTATTGGGCATAAAATGCAACTGTCCTCGACTCTCTTTGCCTCCTGTGTGTGTCTGTTTATTCGAGCCAAGTGAAACCGAAAGTCGTCTCACCGCGTTGACCCCCTGAAAAGAAATTTCTCCTCCTGTATGTACGAGCCAAAGAGTGAGAATCCTCTCTCGCGCGCATAACTCTCTCGATGTACAACTTCCGGTCTAGGATTATTTATTGCTCATCCTCACTGTTTGCTCCTTAAGGAAAATTAAATTAAAATTGAATTAAAATTGAATTAAAATAAAATGAAATAAAATGAAATAAAATGAAATAAAATGAAATAAAATGAAATAAAATGAAATAAAATGAAATAAAATGAAATAAAATAAAATAAAATGAAATAAAATGAAATAAAATGAAATAAAATGAAATAAAATGAAATAAAATGAAATAAAATGAAATAAAATGAAATAAAATGAAATAAAATGAAATAAAATGAAATAAAATGAAATAAAATGAAATAAAATGAAATAAAATGAAATAAAATGAAATAAAATGAAATAAAATGAAATAAAATGAAATAAAATGAAATAAAATGAAATAAAATGAAATAAAATGAAATAAAATGAAATAAAATGAAATAAAATGAAATAAAATGAAATAAAATGAAATAAAATGAAATAAAATGAAATAAAATGAAATAAAATGAAATAAAATGAAATAAAATGAAATAAAATTAAATAAAATTAAATAAAATTAAATAAAATTAAATAAAATTAAATAAAATTAAATAAAATTAAATAAAATTAAATAAAATTAAATAAAATTAAATAAAATTAAATAAAATTAAATAAAATTAAATAAAATTAAATAAAATTAAATAAAATTAAATAAAATTAAATAAAATTAAATAAAATTAAATAAAATTAAATAAAATTAAATAAAATTAAATAAAATTAAATAAAATTAAATAAAATTAAATAAAATTAAATAAAATTAAATAAAATTAAATAAAATTAAATAAAATTAAATAAAATTAAATAAAATTAAATAAAATTAAATAAAATTAAATAAAATTAAATAAAATTAAATAAAATTAAATAAAATTAAATAAAATTTTTGCATTAAAATAGAAAATTTAGTAGGAGATTTTTTGTTTTTTAACGAGTGTCACCGAGAATTCTCGATAAATTTCGGTCGAATCTCCACTCGACCCAAATTGTTGAGAAATGATTTTTCTATGTATAAATGGTAATTTTTCACCCACAAATGAGATGAGGACGTGACAAAGAAAGAAAATAAAAAATGATCGATCATGAGGTAAAAGTTTTGTGATTCGTTGACGGATGAATAAAATTTAGCGGGCACTTCAACTTCGAGTGTGGTGACAACGGTCGTAAAAATCCTTTTGATTGCATCTCTGATGGAAAAATGATAAATTTTAAATTCCATTAAATACGAGAAAATTTATATAATGTAATAAAAATACGAATAAAAATCTAAATAGAAAATATAAATTATTTATTACAAAAATTTGTATTTTTAATTATAAGTGAAATTCCAAATGACCTTTACACGAGAAAATTACGTAAATGGTAAAAGTCACGTTGACAAATAATAATAAAAAATCTAAAAATACGAAATCAAAATTGAATAGTAAACTTTAAATTGGCATAATTCAATTTATAATGATGAAATTATATTTTCAATTTCGAGATGATCCAACAGAGTTAAAGTAGCGTTGACAAATACGTCAATAAAAAAATTAAATCAAAATTGGTTAGTAATTTGTCAAGAATAGATAATGTCAATAGGAAAAAAAAAAAAAAGTGATGATCTCTGGCTCGTCACATACACGGTATATAATATCACCTGAGATGAGGGATTATTCACGCTCAGAAACGAGAGATAGTGAGAGATCGGATTCGAAGAAAGTCTCCTGAAAGTTTAACGAGTCCAATGTGCTTGTAGACTCGAGTTTGCTCTTCTCTACTACATATGTCACTATTTACTGGTCATTTTTACTCTTGGATACATATATATACATATATTTGTACATATATATATATATATATATATATATATATATATATATATATATATATATGTATATATGTATATATATATGTATGTATGTATATATATATATGTATGTATGTATGTATATATATATATATATATATATATATATATATATATATATATATATATATATGTATATATGTATATATATATGTATGTATGTATATATATATATATATTTATTTATTACGAAGATTGTGTATACATATATATATATATATATGCGAACTCTGATCATCTAAACATTCTAAATTCCCTCTCGAGTCCGAGACTCGGTCATCATCATCCTCGTATCTCTCCTTTCACTTAAAAATAAAACGAAAGGGATTTTGCTCGGAAACGCCGTTGACCGGTATGCAATCCAGTCTCTTTTACAAAGACCGCGTCGACCACCGAGGAAAAAGTGAATCTCATTCGTCTGAGAATCTAAGTAAACTTCGTAAAAGTTATCGCGTTTAGAATTCTCGCCCTGGGGGAAAATTTTAACGGGGATTCTGCTCTCACCTCACAATTATAACCCTCTCGTGAAATTTCAGAAAGGTGCGCTAACTCAACGGTGAAATTTAATAATAATAATTTAAGGGAGAATTTTAATTCAGGAAAAAATTGTAAAAATGTTTTTCGTATTTTTAGACGAATTTAAAAAAAAAGAATTAAGGAAATTTAAATGTTATTGAAAATCAGTGGGAAATTTTCAATTAAATTGAATGATTGAAAATGAAAATAATTTAATTTTAACAGCGTAGAAATTGTAAAAGGTCGAGTGTCGTTTTTACAGTCTCGAGAGCACTTAAAAAATTACTGAAAAAATTAATTCCCACGTGAAAAGACATTTTTTAATATTATTAAAATTGATAGTTTATCTTTAAAAATGTGTAGAAAATTTGATAAAAATCGTAACTTTTTTAACCAAATGGCATTTTGAAGCTTGAATGATTACAAAAAATATGAGCAGATACTGAATTTTCAAATTCATCGAAAAGGAAACTTGCAGCCATTTTAGTTAGTTTATTTTTGACAAAAAAAAATCAGAAATAGTTTTTTTTTTCAGTTGCTTTTCGAAAAAATTTGTTTAATTTTTTTTTTTACTACGATTTATTGTTAAATTTTTATCTACAATTTCCTGCTCACTGCATAAGTCTTTCACTTCACAACTTTCACTTCTTTCATCTTTTTCGAAAAATAAATAAATAAATAAATAAATAAAGGATTGAAAAAATTGAAAAAATTATCCCAAAGGCCTCTCGAGCTCATTTTAATATTCCAGCAAGTTGATAATTAAATCCTCACAATCTTTGTAATTATTCTTGCCTGTAATCTCACTTGATTACGTGCTACATAATATGGTGTGATAGTAAATGGGTACAATTCTATATACTATTAATGGTCTACTAATTTTTTTTTTTCACTCTGATACGTCGCATCGAAGAGAGTTTCGATGGAGGTCCTTATGCAACGCGATTAAATCCAGTGCACTTGTAATGGCTATAATTAAATGCATATTTGCATATTATAAACTCGATGAACACGTCCGCAATCAGAATTCAACATTTCCTCCTTTTCATAATTAAATTACCCAAAAATCAGCAAAAATAAAACTCTCATAAATGTTTATAATTTTTATTTAATTTAATTTATATTTATTTATTACTTATTATTATTATTTTTACTATAGGACACAAATGTGAATCCAGCAAGAATCTAAAGGCATTTTAAAATAACTCGAGGCTAAAATTGTTTCATAAATGTCAATGTCAATGACACTGACCGTCAATTAACAAAACTTGCTTCTGCGAAAGGCTCGAGTCACATTTACTCGAATACTGGCTCATTTATTTAAAAAAAAACACTTTAACTGAGAAAAATATAATTATGGACCAGTAAAAATTAAAACTCGACAATTTTAAAAATTCATAGAAATATTATTAATTTTATCTGCTGAATTTATTTATTCTCTCAAGATAAAAATTAATAATATAATATCGTAAATTAGAATTAGAAAATTAAAATTAGATCGATCGGAACTAATTTAAATTTTTATAAAAATTCCATTCCCTTACAAATGTTCGTAAAAAAATTTGAAAAAAATACATCACGCATGAAATATTTCATAATTTTTTAAACACTGCAAGTTTGTCATACATTCGCGAGTCTGGCTCGATCATGCATTTGAGATTTACGATTTAACGCCAGCTCGAGCCAGATCGTCGCAATTTCAATAGCAAAGGAGAAAATCTGCTATCATGATGTTCGCCTTGCAAGTATTTTATCTGAAATAAAACGGTTAATATTTAGACAGGATTCATCGTATTCACTCAACATTTTTTATTTATACCTTTAGAAAATTAATTTCTCCTCATTGCTATTATTAAAGAGCAAAGTAAAATTTTTCGCCAAAATTTATCGTCTGCTATAAATGGGAATTTGCATTAAAAAAAAATACATTCGAGCTGCACTCGAGTGCAACGAACCAATAAATTCATCCAAATTCACAAGAATTTGCTTTCCTTTATCCAGGAAATAAACTGGAAATCATGAAACTCACTCTAATGGGAGAAAAAATAAATCATTCCACGACGATTCAGTCATGACAAAAACAAAGCCAAGAACTATCATTTACGAACGATTTAATTCCAAGTGACGTAACATTCGATCAAAGAAATCCAAGAATATTCATCCCTTTGAACGAGTACGAGTAATTGCATCCTCTGATTAATATTTCACGAAGAAGCCTCGAGCAATTAATACGAGAAACGTGTAGGAGGAACTCTGAATAATTTTCTTAAATGTATTTCCTAAGAAGAAAATTGCTATTCGACAGTTTCAGTCACGACTTCAGCCAGATCCACGATCACGTTTGTCAGCCTTGCAGCAACATCAAATATTAACCGATGTGCAGCAACATCAGAGACGTTACAATTTGCCAAATCAAGACAACCCATCTTCCCAATTGATTGCTTTTCCTGGTCTGAGTCGTCAGATATCATCCAAATCAGAATTTATCGATCAATCGAAATTTGGCTCTCTGGCAAAGTATCGAGTCGATCGTGCCAAACAGCAGCAGCAGCAGCAACAGATTCAAAATCAGGCAAAAACAGAAGCTAGAAATTTCCTCCAGACGGCTCAAACTCAAAGATTTCAATCCCAGTTACGTCAGCAATCATTTAATCCATTAAACAATCCCCAGTTTATCGATTATCAGCCAGAAAGACAGGAAAATCCTCAGAACGTATTTGAGGATCAGCAAAAACTTCGCTTGGATGATTATTACGAAAAGCAAAGACAGCTCGAAGTACTTAAGAAACAACGCGAGCAATTAATACTCGAACAGCAAGAGCTCAAGAGACAGCAAGAATTTTTAAGACTGCAACAATTAAAAGCGTTAACATCGACTACAAGAGCTGTGCCAACATTCGCACCAACAAAAGTCCCAACAAATTATGTAACAACTTCCTCCCCACTTTTACTCTCATCTCCAACTGCTCGTAGAATAACTCCAGCGGAAAGTGAGCTTTTCTTAAAAGCCATAGCGACGCATCAAAAGAAATTTACCACTGCCAGTAAAACAGTCCCAACGACCAGCAAACGAATTCCAACGACCAGTAAACCAACGAGTCCTCCGAAGCTGCGTGAGGAAAGAGTTGAGGATTTTTTGAGTAATCAGGAAATCTCAAACAGCCAAGAAATTCCTAAGGATCTTTTATCCCTTATCCAGGCCCAACAGCCACAACTGTTGAACGCAAGTGGCAAGAACAAACCACAGATAAAAATCATTTATCAAACGGAAAAGCCAAGTGTGAGTCGTGAAAGTTCTGCGAGCGTTGAAGGAAAATCTTCCAGTCAGTATTCAACAGTTCAGCCAACTTCCTCCTCGAGCTCAACTGCAGAGAGAGAACTTTTATTAAAACAATTGAAAATTGCACTTGCCCAGTCAGTTGATAGTGATGATAAAAATGTTAAAACGAGAGATCTCGTTCTGCCAAATGGAAAGAAGCTTCAAGTCATTCAGGCACCAAATGGATTGTCCTCAATTGTTCCTAATGACGGTACCAGTCAATTTCAAACAGTTACTCAAGCACTGGAAGCCATTCCGACTAGCACCACAACCACGATAAGACCTGCCAAAGCAATTCTTGACGAACTCACCAAAGGTGTTTTACCTCCTGGGGCTGATTTTGAAGTGTTACGTCACAAGGATGATGGCAAGTTGGAGGAAGTTGGCAAATCTCCGATTAATAATCAACCTGGAAAAAAAGTTACTTTTGTCGTACTCGAGGAACAGCCAGATGGCAGTTATAAAGTTCAGGGTGTTAAAGGAAATGCTGAGAAGGAAAATGGCGCTGATGTTGATTCAATCGTTGAAAGAATCAAAAATGGTGAATTAAAATTACCACCTCGCAGCACAAATCTTTTAAATTCTGCTGCTTCGTCGAATTTTAATGTCGTCAGCAATACGGAATCTACGACTGTTGATACGACTCCAGCGCCGGTAACTAGAACGAGAGAGACCAGCGCCACTCCTGCGGCGGTTAATCCAACTACGATCAAATATACGGGGATTCCCGTTACTTCCCGACAGAGGGAAAGGTAATGATCGGTCTAGAGCCTATATCGAATACGTCCAAGACCTTTTTCCCGCTAAAATATTTTTTTTATCGCCGCCTCTTTGGAAAACTCTTATCAGAACATTGAAAAAAAAATTTTTTAATTTTAAAAAATTTTGAATATTTATCCATAGACAATTTCCATATTAAAATAATTTAATTCTCAACTATAAAATGAATCCCCTTAATTGTAAATAAATAAAAATCCCTACAAAAAAAATCAATTAAATAATGAAGTATTAATTTTTACAAATACAGCTCTTCTTCGGCGGAATATTCTCCATACGTGACCATCTCACCAAATTCCATTTCTTCATCGGACAACTACGTAACCTCAGCGTCAACAACCAGTGCCCATATTTACAATTCTCTCCTTAACATCGCGAGTACACCGAGAAATAATCCGAGCTCGCGTTACGAGACTGAGCAAAGCTCGTCGAGATACACAACCTCAAATATTTTATCGTCAAGAGATCCCTCATTTTCAACAATCTCCCCAATCGATGATATTATCAGCACGACAAGCTCGCCAAGTTTTTCAACGACAATTTTCCCACGCACGACATCGTACGTACATTTTTCCTCAAATAATCCAACCAGTACGAGATCTGTCGGTACAAATTCTGGCACGACTTACACCAGCTCGGGTGCCTCGGAAAATCTTGTTCTCGATGATTTTCAATTACGAAGCACAGTTCCAAGTTTTTTGGAAAATAATCAAAATACCATAACGACGCAGCATGAGAGCATGACGAATTTATTGAGACACGAGGGACTCTTCGCAATGGCTAAATATCTCAGGCAATCTGGATTGGACAATGTTCTCAATGAAACAGGCAAGTTATAAAAAATTTCATTCAATTTCTCAATTAATTTACATTAAATTCAATATCACTGACATCAAAAACTCCCCAGATATCGATTTTTATTCCAATCGAATGACTTTTTCATTTTTCCTCAGACATTTTTTAATTAAATTTTTAATCAGTGACTTTGAAAACGCCTAAAGATCAATTTTGATTGAAATCCATTTTTTTGTTGTTTGCATTCGATTTGAAAAAAATTAGAAAAGTTAGAAAATTGAAAATTATTTGAATTTTGTTAAAAATTTATGTCATCTGAAAATTCGAGAAATTAATGAATTTCATAATTTTTCGATTAGCAAAAAATTATGGCAATTATAAACCTGCCGTATAATAATTATAAATGACCCAGTTATTTTATATATACAAAGACACAAATACAAGATACAAGTACATACATTTATATACATATATATATATATATGTACGTATTTGTATCTTCCCACGCTCAATTAACTTTTACAATCACTTTTCCATGAATGGAAGATGAAATTGCACTTTGTAAATATTCTGTGGATTACAGACGAAGATTTCAACATCGGATCGTAGCCTTTTTAAGAATTTTTCAAAATTACACATTCCATGAGAAAGATTTGTCTTGTTTCTATGAAAAATCATTGAGCCTTTGCTGCGTCCATACAAGGATCAAATTTATTTCTTTTGCGCAATCTGAGATCGAGAAACATTGATCGATGATATTTATTTATTAACGATCAACTAAGCGCTAAATAAATTTCGATTAATATTGTAGGACCGTACACGATATTTGTACCAACCGACAAAGCTTTTCGGGCACTTCTCGTACAGCTCGGAGGACCGGAAAAGGCTGAACAAAAGTTTCGTGAAAATCCACGACTATTGAGCGGGGTTAGTCAATCGTAAAATTAATAAAATTTTGATGACATTTATATTTTTTTAATATTTTATAATTTATATTGTTTTATATTTTTGTATATAATTATTAATAATTTATCGACAGTTGCTTCTTCATCACGTTATCCCAGGGGCTTTCAGGATCGATTCGCTCCAAGACGAAATGACTGGAGTCAGCCTCGCTGGAACACAATTACGCGTAAATGTTTACGATATGCACGATCACGAGTGGAACGACGTGATGGTAAAAAAAAATTTTAAATAAAAAAAAAACAAACAAAAATGAGGCATAATTTGTTTAATTTTTGATCTTTTGTCAATTAACTAATGATAATTAATTAATTAAGGTGACAACGATAAATGGGGCTAAAGTAGCACCGAATAAACGAGACATCGAGATACCTCAGGGCATAGCACACGCGATTGACCGAGTAATGTTTCCACTTCCGGTTGGCGATTTGACACAAACGCTACAGGCCGATCGTGAGAGACGATTCGTCACTTTTCTGAAGATTCTTCATGCCTCAGGCCTCGAGGATACTCTCGCTGGTGAATTACGAAATTTTTTACTCATTTGCTAATACGAGAGTAAACGCTAGAGCTAAATTGCCAGTCTGCAATTAATTATTTAGTCTGCACAGAAATACGATTTTTTATATTTTTTTATATTAACATTATTTTTATTATTGTTATTATGTGTTTTTTTTTGTTATTCATTATTAACAAACGTGTAGCAGCAAAATTTGCACAAAGAGTATACGATAGTTTTTCTTTAACGAATGGTCACGCATCGTACACGTTAATTTTTTTCTCCCCCGATATTTGTGACTTGATTTTTCGATTTTTATGGGACAATTTGACGAGAGCGGAGAAAAATATAATTTCTGCAAAGTCAGCTAAATAATTTTCTCAGTTTGACGAATTGCAGGCACTTTTTATATTTTCCTCATTCGATCATTCGATATTTTATGAGAAATTTAACGAGTAAAATATTATCATTATTGTAAAATAATGAGGATCGTATTTTTTTTTAATTTTTTTTACGAATGGCACACACTGAGCACTTCCTCTCTCCCCTTTTTTCCCTCCTTTTTACTGCATTATTTGATAACAATCGTGAAATTTAACGAGTGAAAAAAAAAAACAAAAATATATATATATATTTTTTTTCATTTCAAGGTACGAAAACTTTCACGGTCTTTGCACCTACGGACGCGGCATTTGCAAATGCCGCATCGCAAAACGGACGACCCGTCTGGATCGAATCTGACGGACCCGAGGCAGCAAAAGACATAATTTCGCGACATGTCATACCAACGACACTTTACACCGGTGGTATGAGATATTATCATCAAAGGGACACACTAAGACCTCAGTACACTCTGAGCATTCACAAAAATGGCGGTAAGTAAAATGATATTTAAAAAATTATTTAAATTTTCCTTAATTAATTTTTAAAAAAATTCCTCCTTCCTATAATATGATTTTTAAATTTTCCCTCATTTTTTATCAAATTTCTTTTCAATTGTTCTCTAATATTTTCTCAAACGTGAATTTAGAAGAAGAAAAAAAAACGAGGCTTATCGAAATTACTCCGGCAATGCGTAAAATTACATGGTGAAAGTACACAAATAGAAGAAAATAATAATAATAATAATAATACGATTCAGATGTACAAATTGCTTGGTTGAAATAATCTTCATGTCCTGCAAAAAATTCCAAATGCTCTGCCGAGTACAATTTTGTCATTTGTCGAGGAATATAAAGAATCGAGTTCAAAACGTGTAGGTAGTTTAAGTCAAATGAGTGGATGAACGTTTCAAGTCGAAGAGGAGAGAGAGAGAGAGAAAGAAAAAAATCCCATTGGAAAGGAGCAAAAGATGATCCAATGAGCGCCCGAGGGTCCAGAATGACCCGGATGGTAAAATATTCGAATGTTCGTAAATCTCTTGAAAAGGCTCGTGAAATTTTCCAAGTCTATTTCACTGATTACATAAATAACGTGGCAAATTATTAATTATTATATAAATAAAATCGCAATTGAAGAAGGAAATAATTACGAAAATTACCAAATAAAAATTTTCCCATCATTTCAAGAATTCCTATTTAACTTCAACAATAATGAAGATTATTACGATTTTTTTTTTTTCCAATTTCCGCATCTTAATCGTCGGCGATTTATTCGATTCCTTACAAGAGAGCTTACGAGCTTTTCAAGTAATTTTATTTACTCCATAAATAACTTGAAAAATTGGAAAAACTTAATAAATTCTGGCATGGTTGAAGGAATTAATTATAAAAATTATCATACAAAAATTTATCCACTAAAACATTTCTATTAAACTTTAACAATCAATAAAGATGAATAATTAACTTTTTTTTTGTTTGCTTATATTTCACACATTATTCATCGGTGACAGCACGAAGTGACGTGAAATAAGACGCGGTGGTTGTCAAAAACTTGAAATAAAAAATAATTTCATTGAAATAAAAAATTCATCGATACGAAATTTTGTGAAATTTAGAATTGAGAATATAAAGAAAAATTTACTCACTGCGTTATAATTCTCAAGACGCAATGAACTTAATTCTCCAACTAAAAGTCTCGGTGGAAAATGACTTCGCATTATTATCAAACCGATAGTTTTTTGGTGTTTGAGATCGAAAAATTCCCAGCCACTTGAATATGCCGCGAATGAAACTGCCATTGCCTATAAATTTTTTTTTCTCTTTTTTTTATCATTTATTTGCCTCAAAATTAATTTGAAAAAAATTATATCTGACCTCCTGCGCGAGAATTTCACCGGGTAAATAATAAAACAACAATTGCTCGGCATAGTAAATCGCGAGAACGAGAAAAAGTCCAGTTGTCCATTTGTCGGTATCCCCAGAGGCCTTAAGGAAAAAATAAATTCGACAATAAACTTAATTTTTCAACTTAATTTTATATTTTTTTCATTCTCATTTTCTATATAAATTGAAATTTAGAAGTGAGCTCGAATTTAAATTTCAGTGTTAAGTTTTTAATGAAGATTCGATCGATTGGACGATAAGTCTTCTCACCCCCGTAATTTGAAGACCAGCACAGCAAATGGCGATGAGAGCAGCAAAAAAAAGTACCATAACGATATAAGTGTAGGCATGATTGATCTCCTCGACGTCTCTGAATTATAAAAACTACGACGATTTTTCATTTGCTTCTCTATCAATTCGATTAATAGAAAGAAGAAAAAAAAATAAACTAAATGGTAAAATATAATAATAATAATAGAGGTAATTATAATTGAACAACCTTAAAACTTCGCAGTGAAGTTTCGTCAATGAAGATAACTCGAATCCAACATTATTGGAAAATGTCTCGTCGTTTGTGTCGCGTTGAGAAAGTTTTTCGAGTTTTACACGTAAAACTTTTAATCTCGCGCAACAATGACAAATTGACGATACAAAAGTAATTTCCGTTGTCATTGTACAACAGCCAATACAAGTTACGATAACCTGGTTACTGTATGCAATTCCGTACAAAAATGTCGAATTTTCAAAATTGAAAGGATACCACGAGGCAAATGGTAATATATTATCGGAAACTGCGAGTGGTCCACTGAGATATACAATTGCCAGTAGCCACGAAACACCCAACAATGAACCACAAGCGAGACTACCAATTTTTCCATAATTCTCGAGATTTTCAAGCACGTCAATTGGACCGTCTTTTAAACAATTTTCGAGTGAGTTGACGAGGTGACGGAGTCGAGCTCGCTCACGACGATAGATACACATTTTGCCGAATGAGGTTATGAGAGCCATCTAAAAAAAATTAAGCAGCGTTGAATCGATCTATCGAAATTTAAAGTGTTGAGAATATTTTTGTATCATCATTTCTTCACCATATTTTTTTATTTCTATAAAACGACCCTTCTCAATCTTATAAATCAACTCTACATAATATTCCTCAATATTACCAATCAACTCTGCAGTATTTTTCATTCCTACACGTTTTTTCACCCTTGACAAATCAACCCGACATGACTTTTCATTCATACACATTTTGTTTCATATCCACACCTTAACTCTATAAATCATTCCATCTCTACACATCAAATCAACTAGCTTTTCATCTCTACATACCAACTCCACACTCCCATTTCATCGCTGAATATCAACTCTACACATTCATATGTACACATCAACTCTACACATTCATATGTACACATCAACTCTACACATTCATATGTACACATCAACTCTACACATTATTCATCTCTACACGGCAACTCTGCACGCTTTTTTCATCTCCACACAAACAACTCTACACCCCCATTTCATCTCTACGCGGCAACTCTGGACGCTTTTTCATATCTACATAAACAACTCTACACTCCCATTTCATCTCTACGCGGCAACTCTGCACGCTTTTTCATCTCTACTCAACAACTCTACACTCCCATTTCATCGCTGAATATCAACTCTACGCATTCATATGTACACATCAACTCTACACATTCATATGTACGCATCAACTCTACACATTCATATGTACACATCAACTCTACACATTCATATGTACACATCAACTCTACACATTATTCATCTCTACGCGGCAACTCTGCACATTCATATGGACACATCAACTCTACACATTCATATGTACACATCAACTCTACACATTATTCATCTCTACACGGCAACTCTGCACGCTTTTTTCATCTCCACACAAACAACTCTACACCCCCATTTCATCTCTACGCGGCAACTCTGGACGCTTTTTCATCTCTACATAAACAACTCTACACTCCCATTTCATCTCTACGCGGCAACTCTGCACGCTTTTTCACCTCTACTCAACAACTCTACACTCCCATTTCATCGCTGAATATCAACTCTACGCATTCATATGTACACATCAACTCTACACATTCATATGTACGCATCAACTCTACACATTCATATGTACACATCAACTCTACACATTCATATGTACACATCAACTCTACACATTATTCATCTCTACGCGGCAACTCTGCACATTCATATGGACACATCAACTCTACACATTCATATGTACACATCAACTCTACACATTCATATATACACATCAACTCTACACATTATTCATCTCTACGCGGCAACTCTGCACGCTATTTTCATATCTACACATTTTTCATTCCTACGAATAAATTCTACACCACGTTTTCCATCTCTACACCTTTAATCCTAAGCCATTTCTTTCATTACTCAACGGAGAATCACGAGATATAAATAAAAACCACGTGATCCTTGCCATGGGTCCGATGCTCTCGGCCGCCGACGCAAAGTTCGTATAATTGATCCAACAATTCGTCAGCATCTGAAACGCCTGCACGATCAAACTGACGGCAACAACGAAAAAGTACAAAAAATGTACAGTTGATGCCCCGTTGCCGGAAGCTTCTCCAGAAGGCCACAAACCCACGAATCTCAAACTCGTACTGGTGTACCACATGTAGCTCCATAATTTCGATTTTCTCTCTATTCCCATTTTTTCCCCCACTCAATTGCCTCGGAAAATTGTTACTTTGCAGATCCTCCGTTTCTTTTTTTTTTTTTCACCCTCCAGGCAAAAAAAAATGAGTGTCCTTTATTGCACCCTTGATCGTACTCCCGTTTTCTCGCTCGCCTGGAATACACGGAAATAAATGTGATATGGCGAGATCGACGATCGACTGAAATTGCCTCGCTCAATGAGAGCAGAAAAAAACGAAAATGGAAGAAGAAAAAAAAAATCATTTCCGCTTGTACGGATGGAATCGATTTGCCAGGTTGAAAGCTGTCATTATCTCCGTCTTTGTTTTTTTTTTCCACCCTCCGAGTCCAATAATTTATTAATGCAGAAATTCTGCAGACTTTTTTCTTCACTGAAACGCTCGTAATTCGATGTTTCTATACTCGGGCAAATCTACATCCGGTTTCATCGCTATTTTCCACTCTTCAAGATTGTTAAATAAAATTGCTGCTTTTTTTTTTTCAGCGAATAGAACAAAATTGAGAGAATTTTTTTTTTTTTTTCCAGGACGCGTCAGAGTGAACGAGGCCGTCGTAGTGACTCAAAACGTGCCAGCGACAAACGGTGTTATCCACGCCATAGACGCGATTCTCTAATTCTTTTTTTTTTTCGT
The DNA here is from genome assembly GCA_963669185.1 of Dyspetes luteomarginatus. Taxonomy (NCBI): domain Eukaryota; kingdom Metazoa; phylum Arthropoda; class Insecta; order Hymenoptera; family Ichneumonidae; genus Dyspetes; species Dyspetes luteomarginatus. The sequence continues at coordinate 21,861,299 of OY769906.1, forward strand.
CGCGATTCGATATTTGAATGAAAAAAAAAAAATTTACGATTTTTCAATCTACCGAAATTTCTCACGAGATTCTCCAATTCGAATTTGTACAATCTTCGATTTGAAAAATGCCATTGGGAGAGAAAAAGTGTAAAAATTATCTTGTGAGATAAAAAAGAAAAAAACTACACGACGACCAAACGAATAATCGAAGCTAAGGGTGAAAAAGGTATTATCACGATCTGGGGAAAATTCGTCGAGGGACAATTTTTTTTTTTTTTTCATCACTTTTGTCGAACGAAAAATCATCGACGAATTTTTCACGATTTATCCATAAGTAAAAAAAAGAGAATAACTAACATGAAATAATTTATGAATTTTATCACACTAACTAATTACAAAAGACACCTGGAAAATTGTAAAGAATGGAGGAAAAAGATGTAACACAATTTTGTTGTTGTATCTGGAATGGCATTGAAAACCATTAATTAGTTTTTATGTACTTTAAAAATGTATTTTTTCTTTATAAATTAATTTACATAAATAAATGTACAGAATCTTTTTTTTTTTTTTAATGAAAAAAAGTATTTATTTATTTAAACTTTTCTCCAATTCCAGCATTATTTTTGTTGTATTCGCGAAACAATTCGCGATGAATTTTAATAATTTGTCTCGATTTTTTTTCCCGCTATTCATTAATTTACATCAATAAATGTACTTGAACGAAAAACATATTTTTTTAAAATATTTTATTCTCAAAGTCTAATTTTTGTTGTTTTTTTTTTTATTGGGGGAATGATTGCAGTGAATTTTAGTAATTTGTCTTGTATTTTTTTATCTCGACCATTATATGATGAATATTTGTTAATTGGGCTCTTGCGTTTGCCGGCAATATTTTGTGCAATCGGTGATAATATTGGACCAATTGTGTCATTGCACGTTGAACGAGAGCAGCTCCAAGTACTAAATTTGGAAATGAGCGCAAAACTTCGCCATTTATTTCTTCAAGCGAGCGTTTCCAATTATTGGTGAAAGATTGGACGAGATCGAGTGCTCGACTTTCTTGTCTCTTCAGATCGTCCAACAATCCTTTTTCAATCAATGCCTCGGATTCTTTTACCAATTGAATTATTCCTCCAAAATGTGGACTCAAAATTTCCTCCACATATTCTGACGATCGGGCATTTAATTGTTCGCGAAAGCTCTCGGCCTCCTTCGAGTTGTCCCTCGTTCGTTCCTGACAAATTTTTAATCCTTATTCTCAGTCCAATAAATAAATAATATAATTTTTTTTTTAAATTCAATTCAATGATTTTTTTAAAATTACCATTAAAACGCCAAGAACAAGATCGTAATTATTTATCAAAAATACAAGCTGTTGAGTTCTATGCGGAAATATCGCTGCCATTCGTAGTAAAAAGCATTGCACGGCTTCACGTAATTGCGCCAATAATTGAGTGGCACGCTCGCATGGAAAACCTTCACCAACGCCGACCATAGCGGCACTGAATTCAGCGTATCTTCGTGTTATCTAAAAATTACAATTTTTAATAAAATTACAATTATTTTTTCGATTTTTTTAAACCAATTTTTTGAATTAAATAACAAAACGATTATAAACAATTTCAAAAATCGTCTATAATCAAAAAAAAAAAGATACGATGTAATCGAGACGTACATAGTGAGGCCCAGTTTCTTTGTTGAATTTTAAGGGATCGCAGTCTTTGATACTCTGAATGTTCAGGCCAAAAATCCACTCGAATCTGTTCAATTATTATTAATATTAGTGAGTTAATTTGACCATAAGTTAAAAAATAAAGATTTCTTACCTGGGCCATATTATCGATGTCAAATTGTCCCAGTATTTGTCTAGAGCTGGAACTGCTCGCTTGTGACAAGTCATTTGATAACGCATCACAAGATGGAGGCAAAGAAAAAGGGCAATTGTGTCGTAACAATCTTCAACAAAATGTTGAAGATTTTTTAGCAGGAGGCTCAAAGTACTTCCCATTACCTTGAATAATTTTTCAGTATAAAAACGTAGCGATTAGTGGGAGATAAAAATTATAGACTTACGAAAAATGGATGGTAACAAATTGGCTTCTCTCGTTTCTCTCTCTCTCTCTCTCTCTTGGAGAGAGGAAGGAAAGCGTTTTGTTACCAAACCCAACGTATCGAATTAAAATATGCTACCTGATTGAAAATATCCATCGCTTGGGGACCGCGTACTTTGAAAAATTCAGCGAGAAAAAGATATTCGCGACAGGCATTGTCGACGAGGGCATATTGTTCACTCCGGAAAAGAGCTTCGTAATGATACTGCAAAATAAAGAAAATCAGCAATTAAACGTAAATGAATTTTTGGCTTAATTTAATTTAATTAAAAAGTGCGGCACGCTTGAAATAATAAATAAATATTTAAGAAAAAGTCATTTTACACGAGTTTTTGATGCTGTGTGTGGTACGATTATCGGCGCTTCCAATTGCGAGCCGAGAACTTCGCCTCTTGTACCAATTGAAAAAACCGTTCCACGATGACGCAACGACGTTTTGTGAAATATTCCACGACCAGCAGTGTCCTCGACTCCCATGAGATCATCCTTGGACGCGCTTTCTTCAAACTTGAAAATAAAAAAGGAAAATTTTTAATTTAAATAAAGTAATCGCGCGGCTATGAAAATTAAAATATTGTTTATTTTACTTACTTTAAGTTTTGCGAGGCGCGACGAGTAGGATTTGAAGTATGAGTAATAAATTTTACTCATCGTATCAACGTACTCGCCACAAATTTCCTCAGCCACGTTTCTCTCATTCGAGAGTACAAATTCAAAGAAAAATTTATACTTTAACATATTATTTTGGGGCACTTGATAATTTGTCATTGGCTTTCGAAATTTATAAATTTGCTCGAGCAGGTAAGTGCGAATTTTCGACATTGCTTTCACTTTCAATTTGTCAATTATGTCCTTAACGTCAAGACAGGATTTGGCCTCTTTGAAACTTTGCTCTTTCACAAAACTTATCTTGTGATTCAGAGTTTGGAGTTGAGTTAAAAATTCTTTTTCCGTCACGGGGATATCCATAATACCACTTAAAATTTTTTTTCAAAACATTCATTAGTAGTTTACAAGAGAAAAAAAAAACTAATTCAATAATGAAATACGTCAATTCGTATTTTCGTACTTAATTAGCGCTTCGGAGACGGTCATGTCTTCGATAAATTGACTAAGAGGTCCCCTTATCATCTGACGATTTGACAATTGTTGGCTCATCGAGACTGATTTTCGCTGAAGATTTAAAATCTCCGTGCTTATACTTCCTAAATCTGTTTGAAAGCCCAGCAGCATAGATTCCATTTTCTGGTAAGACAATATTGCAATTTTTATTATTTTATGGGGGACAAAAAATCCCACGAAAATATAAGATATAAAACTTTTTACTGCCAATATATATATATATATATAGATATGAAACTGATTTTATGTATATTTGATTTCTATCAATTTTTTTTTATACAATTTTTAGCCAGTATATCTGTGTTATGCATTGAAAATATAATTTTGCACAAAAAACAAATTAGAAAAATACATTGAATAGAAATACATGCTCTTCTCGCAAGCGAAAGAGAACTGCGCGAAAGAAAAACGAAAAAGATCTACAGCGTTTACACGTTTTTCGAACGGAACTGCAAAATCCTGGTCCTCAATTATCTTTAAACAGAAATATACACTATACATATATGGAAATTCTGACAATAAAGCTCCAGTTATGAGAGTCGATTTACGCGTAGCCACCTAGCGGAATTTTCGCCAATAAAACTACATCAAACATATATATATACACGTGATATTTGAAATATATTTGGATATAAAGATGATGTATTTTGTGTATTTTGTCTCCATTTGACGATGAGATATTACATTATTTTTTAAATATACAGCAAAAGATTTTACATACCTCCAAAATATTGTCACAAGCAGCTATTTGATTGTGAAGACTCGCTATATTCTGACTCTCCTTTATATAATCCTGTACAGATTTATTTTCAACTTCCTTGAGCTCTTTCTCAATTTGTCGAGAATATTGACGCAAATCTGTACCAGTTTTGAGTATTTCTTGCACGACATCATCCTCAAGATCGTCGGGCAATTGATCCTCGTAATCCTCAAAATAATCGTTCTCCATTGTGCACTAACGTCGTATTGTTACTTTGTTCATAAGCGGACAACTTTTTTCAACATATTGTTGACATTTGGAGAAAGTTAAAAGATCATCATATTCAAGCTTTTGCGATCGAGAGGCTGAGAATCGATAGAAAGTTTTTTCAAAATCGAGGTAATATATAATAAAATTATCCTTTTGGATGTTTTGACAGAAATTCTGAGAAATTTGTAGGTTATGTTGGATATTATTTCTGCTCGTACTGCATGAAAATTTGTCGGACAACACTGCGCTCTGGGCTCCTGGTGGTTGGTATGGTGAACTAAAAATCCACTATTTGATGCGAGCCAGATCAGCGCGAAAAATTACGATTTAGTTAAACTCCCAATCGATCCCTAATGAGTAGAAGAAAAAAAGTTGTAAATTGTTTTTTTTTTGGTGCTGAACGGTTTCATTTTATTGGTCAGGACCAGTATAAAAAATATCAAGGATGAAAAAAAAACAGTAAAATAGGCAATTTGACAACCATTTCTATTTTTTTTACACAGGCCAATGTACATATACATATTATATGTATTCCTATGAGCACATATATATACATATATATATGAATCAACAACCAAATTCAATATCACCTAAAAGTTTCAGAAATAACAAAAAGAAAAAAAAAATAATAATTCGTAATGTTTACAAAGATTTTTATAGTGCAAGCAGGATTGTTGACACTAAAAAAAAAAAAAAAAAAAAAACTTATAGTTAAATAATAATACGTACATAAATATCATACATTTATATCAACTATTTTCGTTCCGTTACTTTATCATTTTTTTTCCGCAATTTTTTATCTTCTCGTCATTTGCTTTGTGCTCGCGTGTGACTGATTCGTTGATCGGTATAATTTATTTATTTTTTTATTTTTTCACGCGTTTATGGTCAACCCTAATTTTATATTTTCATTTATTTGTATTTTCTCGTGTTTCGAAATGCAAATTCGGAATGTCAGTTCCGACCTCTCTGATTTCTCGATTATTTTTTTCATTTTTGTTTTATCACCGTCGAAAGCAAAAAAAAGATATAAAAATAATAATAATAATAATAATAATAATAATAATAATAATAAGAGAATATGCAAAACCTGATTTGTGTGCACGGTGCTCTTAATTATAATTTTGCGTACAATCGCAAATTGTAACGAAGGGTGCGCTTTTCTAGAGAACGTGCTTGGCCCTAGCATCAAGATTCTTTTATTGTTTTTTTTTTTTATAAGATTTTTCTTATTCCCCCAATATTTTTTTTTTTTAGGCCGGTGTAGTGCTCTAATCTCTTTATTAATTTTTTGTTCATGTTTTCATCTTCGTAGAAGATTTTTTTTTTTAATTTCGTGACAAACGATCGACGTTTGTATCGGAAACTGCGGTGCTTTTTTCTCTAAAACATTTATTCTTCCTTAAATCTGTTTTAACGCGCAAAGCGAAGGTTTTCGTGGCTGTGCGATTTTCTGTTTTTTTTTTTGCCTTTCTTTTGTGACGGACAACCGAGAACTTTTTTTTCAAGAATCAGAGCTCGGCTTTTTTGTTTTTTTTTTTTGTCAACTCCTTTGATGGACTCGTTTTAGTTGTACTGCTCGGGTAGAACATAAGAAATGTCATCCCAAGGATGTCTGTAGAGACCCTGTTTGAGCCTTTTCTGATCCATGTAGTGGCCTGAAATGAAATAAATCGATAAAAAATTAATAAATGAGAAAAATTCACAGACGATTTTATCGTCCTGAAAGTTCAGACTCGAATATGCCGCGATTGCTAAAATGATTAAAAATTATATCAGTCTGATACGGATACTCGAGTGGAAAAAATTTGAAACAAAAAAATCGCGATGGTCTGGAAGTTCAGGTAAGAAAAAAAAAAAAAATCTTACAAAAAGAATTGCGATAGGAAAAAAAAATTTTGCGTCCAAAAGAAAGACTCAAGTGGACAAAAAATATAGTGTAAAAAAATAGCCCAAGATTTAAAAAAAGAAAAAAGAATTTGGCAAAAGTTACCAATAAATCCTATACTTCTGCCGAGAACAAAGAGACTATTGATCGCTCCAATCTCGACATACTCCTGCGCCTCTTCCCTCGTGAAGCTTCCGCTGTTTCTCAGCATGTCGACAAAAGCACAAGCGATAATTCCATCAACGTTGAGAATTAAATTTGGTTTTTTGCTCGTTGTTATTTTTTCAACCTCAAGGGCATAATCAACGAGTGGCCTAGCCGGAAAATTTTCCAAAACAAATTCTTTGATGAGTTTAACTCTCATGTCAGGATTATTGATGGATTTAACACGATGGCCAATGCCCATGATAAGTTTTCCTTTTTTTCTCGTATTATTAACAAATTCCTGTGGATGCAAGCCAGCGTCGTAAGCCTCGGAGAACATTCTGGCTGCCCCATCGAGAGCGCCCCCAAAACGATCGCCAATTGTAAGTAAACCGGAAACGAGCGAAGATACGAGATCTTTTCCTGCGCGTGCGCAAACGATCGTATTATGGGCACCGGAAACTGCCGGTCCATGATCGGCGGTTAGCATGAGGGACATTTCGAGAAATTTGCAATATGTCGTTGGCAAACAGCGTTGAAACCACAAAAGGGAAACTACACCGCCAATTCCGACATTTTGTTTTAGTACTTCGGTAACGGGCATTCCAGCGTACAAAAGTTCTTGGCCACGTTCGTCACATATTGACGTCATGAATGACGCTGGCTTTCTGATAAGTCCCAATTCACGGGCCCAATTATAATCCATTGGGACTGTTGGCGGTGGAACTTCCGGTTCTGGAATAACGACCCCTTGTCGAACTAAACCCTCGTAAACTGTGCCAATCAAATCGCCCAAATTATCAAAACTTTCCGGCACAAAAGCACCCGCCGATTTTAGGGCCGCATTTTTTGCCGATGCCGTCTCGAGATTGCTGTGAGCGATCGAGCCAGCATGACCAAATTGTACTTCCGCTTTGAACATACTCGCGCAAGTCCCGATGCACCATCCAACTAACGGTTTTGTTATTTTTCCAGTTTTAAGGGCTTCGCAAACTTCGTACTCCTCGACACCGCCAACCTCACCCAGAAGGACAATCAACTTTGCCTCGGGATTTTCTTGATAACGAAGTATATGATCCATGAATGTTGTGCCCGGATAACGATCGCCACCGATCGCGACGCCCTCCAGAACGCCATTTGAGGCTTTCGATATTATATTATTGAGCTCGTTTGACATGCCACCCGAACGTGATACGTACGCGACACTGAAAAATTCATTTTTTTTTTGTAGAGAAAAATTCAATTTTTTTTTTTAAAGAAAAATTCGGTCAAACGCTGAAAATTTAAATTATTGACTTTTTTTTATTAATTTACTCAAGTTTATACTCAAATTCAATCTTCAATTCATCATTTAACCCTTTGCGCTCGAAAAAAATTCGCGGATGACCCCTCAGAGGCGACATCCGAGTGCAAAGGGTTAAACTTTAATTAATCTCCAATGCTCTTTAGTTCAAATTTCAACTTGCTCAAGATTATACTTAAATTTGAGTAAATTTACTCGAGTTTCAACGCAATATCGTTCGATTTGATGGAAAATAAATGGAAAATATAAAAATTCAAGTAGAATGTTAAAAAAAAAAAAAAAAAAATTCTTACCTTCCATGTCTGTAGAGTTTGCTGTGCAATATATTATCCATCATTCCGCCGGTATTGCCAATTTTAAAGCATCCTGGCTTGACACCACCGACAGTGGCAGGTCCGATGATCGTCACGCCTTTCTCATTGGCCGACAAAATTAATTTTCTCGTCATGTTTTCGGGAATGCCCTCGGCAATAATGGCGATTGTTCGAATTTGAGAAAATTGGAGAGTCTCAACGGTACTCTCATAGGCTGATCTGAGGGAGGCAAAAGTGACCATGACATCGGCATCCGGATGTTTCGTCATCGCGTCTTTCATGAGTTTGTAAACTGGAATGAGAACTTCTTTGTGTCCCCAGTAAAATTTTTGCTTGTGATCACCAACGAATGGATAAACAATGGCAGCAACTGAGGGACTTGCACGACGACAAACAAAATCAAAATCGAGCATGCCTTGAACTGCCCTCGTTTGCATTCCCCAAATAATTGCCCTTGTTTGATTGCTAAATAATTCGCGGATTCCGCTCTTATCGACTGAGTCTAAAGTTTTAACAGGCAAAAATTTTGGCCCTTGCGATGACGATGACGATGACGATAATGGGAATCCCGATGTTGAGGGTGAAGTTGGACCGACATCTTGGCCAGATGGTAGCAAAAAATTTGCCGTTGAAAATTCTTGCGCTTCCGGATCTGGTATGGGCTTTTTGCCGAGCGCCATACCGCAAATTGCTGTCATGTGAGTTTCCGGACCGAAAACATGAACTGGAATTCCAAGCCGTCGGCCAACCTCGCGAATTATTCTCAAACCTTCTTGATAATTTGGACCGGCACGTCTCACGAATATTCTTATATCGTGCTCAACGAGTTTTGGCTGAAATTCTTGGAGAGCCTTCACGATCCCTTTAAATGTTGCTGCGACATTTGTGAAATTTGCTATTCCACCCCCAATTATTAAAACTTTGCCCTCTGCGTGTTTTTCTTTCGTCATCAAGCCGAGTATCGTTTTTGCGTACTCGTAAGTTTGTTGCTCACTCGGGGCACCCGAATATTCCCCATAATTAGCCAGCTCCGAAGCACCACCGAGATCGCATATCGTGTCGGAATAAATTACCGATGCACCTGTTGAAATTCATAATATTGCCAATTTTTTTTTTTTTTTTTTACGCAATTAACAAAAAATTTTAACTCACCACCACCAGCGACCATTGTCCATATTCGTCCGATTGGATTCAAAATCGTTAACTTCAAACTTGCGCCAGATTTGGCGTCGAGATCGGCTATGTAAGCTTCCTCGGGATAAGCGTCGCGTCCAAATGGTGGAGGATAATCGATCTCACCCCAATCGGGACGACAAATAAAATCGGCAGTTGTGTCGATTTTTGCGGCAAGATCGAGAATGTAAATTGCATCGTCCGTTACAACCAGAGGATTTATCTCGAGATACGTGAAGTAAAGATCGACGTAAAGTTTGTAAAGTGACTCGATGAATTTTGCGATAATTCTGTGAAAATGAAATATAAGAATCGATGATTTTTTTTTTGCTTTTTTTTCCACTTGTGTAATTTTAATATCATTTTTTTTCGCTTACGGTTTTTTATCATCGGCCACGTTTATCAGCAATTTTTCAATCAATATCGAATTTACAGGCAAATCGGTACCCACAGGAACTTCGAGCTTCAGGGCTTTTGCATCAACGTCACCGATGTCAACGCCACCCTGATGATGAAATAGTATCGTGTCGGCTTTTCTATGTGAATAAATACACATATAGGCCTCCTCTTCCTATGAAAATTGAGCATAAAAAAAATTTAACGTAAATAAATTTTTTTTTTTACAAAAAATTCATGTAAATAAATTTTTTTTTTTACAAAAAATTCATGTAAATAAATTTTTTTTTTTACTAAAATTTTATCTATTTTAATAATTTGATATTTTTGAAAAATTTACCGCTGCATGAGGCACGAATGGCTCGATGATAAAGTTTCGTAATTTTCCTGTTGCTTTTTCAACCTTCTGATCTTTGTTCATACGCTCCATGACCCATTGCTTGACCGTTGGAAAATCGGCATTGACCTTGATCAGACCGAGTTTACCTCGTCTTTTGATCAACTGATCGGGCTTTACGACAAGTTTTTCGGTCTTTAGCCACGGATAATCCGCGACTATTGTCGTCCAATTCGTATTTTCGTCGATCGAAGCAAAACGACATTTTGCTGCATTCGTACCAATCGATAATTTACGATTGATCAAATCCTTGCCTGTTGCCTCGCGAATCGCTTTTGCAGACATCGCTTAAACGCCCTTTGGAATTTTTCGATTGTGAATCTTAAAAAAAAAATAATAATAATAATTGTCATTAATATGCGAGTATGAAAAAAAATAAAAAAAATAGAAAAATTTGAGAATAAGAAAAAACAACAATTGCATTATCTTTCAATCGAATTGTACGATAAAATAAAAGCGATTATTTTATATCTCTGACGAAAATCTTATCGGAAATTTGGACAAGGTCGAGGACAATTTTTACCATTGAATTAAAAAAAAAAAAAAAACACAATTTTTAATGAAACTCTTGACTTATTATCGGCGCAGTGAAATCGATCTTGGACAAAAACCGGTTATCTTGTATTACTTTTTTTTGTTTACATTTCCGATTTCTAAAATTTTGCTGAAAGTTGTTTGCCTGAATTCCATCATGAGATCAAAAATTATGAACCACTTTTTACAATGATGAACTGGGTAAAAAAAAAATCGACGAAATATCTTTGCTCGAGAACTCTACGATAAACTATTAGAAAGTTTCTTGGGCTAATTAGCTTCGCTGCCTTGCAAATGTCAAAGATAAGGTGTTACAATTTTTTTTTTTTACACGTATCGGCCAACTTCTTATCACGTACTCGATTGCAATTGACTCCGAAGACAATAGATAAGGGCGTCATTATATTTTATTTTTTTTCGTCTTAGTGAATCGAGGACAAATGGTTCTTAAACGATTTTGCCTCGTCCAATAATACATATATATGTATATTTTTTTTAAGCCGTAATTTCTTCTCTAAAAAAAACTAATAAATTATTTTTTTTTCATCACATTATTATTTTATTTGGTGTAATTTTTTTTTCATTCATAAATATCGAGATTTTTGTGAATAAAAAAAAAATTACTTTATCAGTTATCGGGGTTTGCGTAATTTTCCTACGATAACAAAGCTAATAAAAGATTCAATGCATAGTAATATCTGTTTTTCGTCATAATCTCACATCGTAACGATTTTGTCTCGTCCAATACATATATATGTATATTTTTTTTAAGCCGTAATTTCTTCTCTAAAAAAAACTAATAAATTATTTTTTTTTCATCACATTATTATTTTATTTGGTGTCATTTTTTTTTTCATTCATAAATATCGAGATTTTTGTGAACAAAAAAAAAATTTACTTCATCAGTTATCGGGGTTTGCGTAATTTTCCTACGATAACAAAGCTAATAAAAGATTCAATGCATAGTAATATCTGTTTTTCGTCATAATCTCGCATCGTACGATAGTCTTAAACGCACTTTCTAATTCAAGGCGAGTATTTATATATATATGAGACGAGCATATGTATGCGGAATTTGCCGACGCTGAAAAGAATTGACACGCTTGCATCGAGGATCGTGCACTTTGCGCGTCACGCGCGAGTCAAGGTTGACCAGAATGAGAAAAAAATTCGAAGCAAAAAATTCACAGCGCATCGAGCATTTGTGAGCTAGTTGGATACATATGTAGGAAGTGAAAAGCGTCAAAGTCAAATGCACTTTGTAACGTAGCATAGATGGGCCGATTTATGTGCGTTAGCAAAAAAATACCGGATAATTAACGCGTCTGATTGAATACTTGAAATGAATAAACTGCATAGGTATGATATTGCATATATACACTAAATATTATCATTAAATATGACAATTAATGCTTTTTTTTTTTTTTCAAATTTTGAAAGTTTTGCCGCGCAAAGAGTCACCGGCCGGCGGCCATATTGAATAGTTCAAATTAGCGCCACGGCGTCGCATGCCAAACTGATATTTTTGCTACAATATAATTGAGGATGAGAAGATGACTTGAAAATGTTTGGTGAATTATTAAACCGATATATTACACCCCAATATATAATCTTTATATATAATATATAATATAATATATAACCCAAAGTGACAAGAAATATTGAGTCCTGTATGTGCTCGAAACAATTTTCCTTTATTTTGCAAAAATTGTCATTGACTCATCAATTTAAAAAAAATCAATTAATAAAGATTGAACATTAGTAAAATAATAAAGTTTGTTTATTATTAATATTATAAATTGTCTTTACTTCTGTCAATATTTTAATGGACAGTTATTAATTAATTAAAATATTTCGGGTGTCTTTCGAATATATAACGGATTTAAAAAGATTTTATTTCGCCATGATCGGCACTAAAATTATAATATACAGTTAAATGATGAAACTAGGAGAGCTACACGAGGGAGAGATCGACGAGCCACGTTGCTGTGTCAAATCACGTGACTTGCATGTCACTTTCACTGGTCTCTCCGAGAGAACTTTCACCCAATTTATATGCAAAGCAATATAATGGGGCAGCTCGATTGCGTATGAATGTAATAAATTTATTGAATTTAATATAAAACGTTTACAATTTATTTAAATAATTATTGCAACAACAAACTCATAAATTTCATTTAGTTTCAATAAATTATTCCATTCACAGGGCACATAAAGATGAAGATAATTTTTCCTCATGTTTTATGAGCCAAAAAAAAAATGAGCATATCATTTTATTCGATTAGGTTCGAAATTTGATGAGAAAAAAAAAAAAAATCAAGGAATAAATTATCCTCGCCACAAAATAATTATAGACAACAAGAATATAAAATCATCGCATGCTCTTACAATCAGCAAATGCCGCAAGAGCACTAAAGTTCATTGACGTTCTCGTGGCTCGTGCCTGGTGAAAAAGTGGAATGGGTACATGATTTCCATATTTAAAAAAAATAAAAAACAGATAAATTCTTCAGCATTATTTTAGTATGAAAAATTATAAATTGCTACAATCTTTCTTTATTTTTTAACGAGCCCCTCGATAGTACTCACATCAATTATTTATTCCAAGTAAATCCAGCGGAAAATACAATTCTTTTTGTTCTAATGCACTGATAAATTATTATTTTTTCAATATATTTTATCTACGTTATTTATAACGCCCACCACATTTGTTTATAATTATTACTCGAAGGTCGTTTAAATAATGAATTATCGTTCTATTTGTCGTTTGGCGTCCGCGTGAGTGAGGACGCTTCAGAGTTAATGATAATATTGAATGAGTACTATATAGATAATGGATGGATAAATATATACATATATATGTATATATATATATATATATATATATATATATATATATATATATGTATATAAATGGATAGATATGTATATATATATCTAAAAATCGCGAGTAAACGAGTGGGATTTTACACTCGCGACGGACGCAGACCGACTAAGAGTTCGTAACGCACAACGAGCTCATATGTAACGAGCAGACAACACGCGGTTTGCGTCGCGCGTAACATCGTCCCCCCTTAAGATATCGTACGATTCCGTCGACTCGGACTTGAATATTTTTGCTCTCGCGCTTTTTTTTTTTTTCTTCTCGCGCTCATTCCTTCTTGTTCAGCTTTTTTCATTTTGCCAACGAGACTCGAGGAGCTTTTTCAACGCTTTTTTTTTTACTTCATATATTTTTGTATTATTTATAATTATCTTAATTTTTTTTTTCTTCATTTTTATAATTTTACACTTTATTTTTTTAAGATCGAGTTAGTATTTCGCGCTGACGCGACCGGGTCACGATTATAATTCCCCACTTAAGTAAATCTCGTACTCTGTCATTGGACGATTTACCGAATGATCTGACTCGTGTTGACTACGTGTGATGACACTCGTAATTTCGTCACTGTCACGTGCTGTGCTCGCACACGAAGAGTCCATTCAATGGAATTATTTTTATCCACGTCCCGGTGGGGTGGGGGGGGGGGGGGAATTGAAAATATTTAATTGTAAAAAATGTCATGAAATTTTTTTCTATGAGCTGTCAATAAAAATGGTGTCACGATTGATGATTTTTTTGATTTTTTTTCAACTCAATCTTTTATAATAATTTTACTTTACCATTGAAATTGCTTACTGAAAGTTTTGCCATGTAAAATGTTCACTGTCATTTAAATTTACTAATGACACAGACCTGTCATTAAAATTAACTACTGACAGTATTTTTATGAAAAATAAACTAGTGACAGTTAATGTATGCAAATAAACTAGTGACAGCCATTTGAAATGTCTAATGACAGTGCTGTCATTAAAAAATTATTAATGACAGATTAGAATTTGATGTTAAAAATTATTTTAAAAAATCGAAAAAAAAGACGAAAAAAAAAAGGACAAAAATGTTGTCATTTATTCATGATGACAGAACGAATCTGCAGAACAGCCAGCAAGCCAACTAGAACGTTACAAACGTTTCTCATTAGTAAGACCATTTGTACCATTTGAAATGTCTAATGACAGTGCTGTCATTAAAAAATTATTAATGACAGTTTTAATGACAGATTAGAATTTCATGTTAAAAATTATTTTAAAAAAATCGAAAAAAAAGACGAACAAAAAAGGACAAAAATGTTGTCATTTATTCATGATGACAGAACGAATCTGCAGAACAGCCAGCAAGCCAACTAGAACGTTACAAACGTTTCTCATTAGTAAGACCATTTGTACCATTTGAAATGTCTAATGACAGTGCTGTCATTAAAAAATTATTAATGACAGTTTTAATGACAGATTAGAATTTCATGTTAAAAATTATTTTAAAAAAATCGAAAAAAAAGACGAACAAAAAAGGACAAAAATGTTGTCATTTATTCATGATGACAGAACGAATCTGCAGAACAGCCAGCAAGCCAACTAGAACGTTACAAACGTTTCTCATTAGTAAGACCATTTGTACCATTTGAAATGTCTAATGACAGTGCTGTCATTAAAAAATTATTAATGACAGTTTTAATGACAGATTAGAATTTCATGTTAAAAATTATTTTAAAAAAATCGAAAAAAAAGACGAAAAAAAAAGGACAAAAATGTTGTCATTTATTCATGACGACAGAACGAATCTGCAGAACAGCCAGCAAGCCAACTAGAACGTTACAAACGTTTCTCATTAGTGAGACCATTTGTACCATTTGAAATGTCTAATGACAGTGCTGTCATTAATAAATTATTAATGACAGTTTTAATGACAGATTAGAATTTCATGTTAAAAATTATTTTAAAAAATCGAAAAAAAAGACGAAAAAAAAGACAAAAATGTTGTCATTTATTCATGACGACAGAACGAATCTGCAGAAAAGCCAGCAAGCCAACTAGAACGTTACAAACGTTTCTCATTAGTAAGACCATTTGTACCATTTGAAATGTCTAATGACAGTGCTGTCATTAAAAAATTATTAATGACAGATTAGAATTTCATGTTAAAAATTATTTTAAAAAATCGAAAAAAAAGACGAAAAAAAAAGACAAAAATGTTGTCATTTATTCATGACGACAGAACGAATCTGCAGAAAAGCCAGCAAGCCAACTAGAACGTTACAAACGTTTCTCATTAGTAAGACCATTTGTACCATTTGAAATGTCTAATGACAGTGCTGTCATTAAAAAATTATTAATGACAGTTTTAATGACAGATTAGAATTTCATGTTAAAAATTATTTTAAAAAAATCGAAAAAAAAGACGAAAAAAAAAGGACAAAAATGTTGTCATTTATTCATGATGACAGAACGAATCTGCAGAACAGCCAGCAAGCCAACTAGAACGTTACAAACGTTTCTCATTAGTAAGACCATTTGTACCATTTGAAATGTCTAATGACAGTGCTGTCATTAAAAAATTATTAATGACAGTTTTAATGACAGATTAGAATTTGATGTTAAAAATTATTTTAAAAAAATCGAAAAAAAAGACGAAAAAAAAAGGACAAAAATGTTGTCATTTATTCATGACGACAGAACGAATCTGCAGAACAGCCAGCAAGCCAACTAGAACGTTACAAACGTTTCTCATTAGTAAGACTAATTCATTGCGTCACCGCGACAACCAGCGCTGTGGCCGATGACGGGGAAGAGCGAAAAAAAAATATATATATATATATATACATATTTTTACACATACATATGTACATTTTTTTACACATACATATGTACGTGTTTTTCGGAAGTCGAGAGAGTTCATTAAAAAGTGTAATTTTCAATTTTATACTTTATACACGACACGAAGTTGGTTACGAGCTTATGCTTAGGACATTTTATACATTTACTCGAAGCACGATGGACTTTTCACTCTCGTGATCATATGTTGCGAAATATTGTTAAAAAAAAAACAAAACAAAACAAAAAAACAAAACACGATTGCATAATTTTTTTCCACGGAAATTTTCGAGGTTCCAACGAAAATTACGCGTGCATCCGTTACAAAGAAAATATACATTTTTAGTGTATTGAAAAACAAAAAAAAAAATATTTTTATTTCACTTTGGCGAAAAAACCAGTTGGTTTTACCAAAATTCCTGTAAATTTGCTTCCGGATGGAGTTGCGACTTCATTTTGTCCTCATTCTCTTCGTAATCGTTCAAGCTTTAAAATTTTCGCTAAATTCGTGGCCACAAAAATTTACGAAAATCCAAAAATTCAACGTGATAATGCCAAAAAAGTGAGAAACTTTATTCTTTTTTTTAGTGAATTTTTATTCTCGTTATTATTATTATTATTATTATTATTATATCGATCGTTGTATATATACAGTAGGCCGAGAGAATTCCTTTTTCGTCACGTCTCTCAATTTTTTCATGAAAGGAGAAGAAAGAGAAGTGGAAAGGTCCGAGAATAGTTTGGGCAATCGAAGAGCCTGACCTTGACCTTATCGTTCGGATATTTTAAACGGCGAAAAGCGACAATACAGCATCGCGAAAAAATGAATCTTTCGGGACATGAAAAAAAAAAAAAAAAAACACCCTCATTCCAAAAATAAAATAACAAATTAATTATTAAAAAAATTTATTTTATTTTTTAATATTTTTTTTTTACATTCGTCACTAATTTGTAGAAAAATCGAATCATGATATTAATTAGTATACGAGCGCGTCGCGAGAGCGTTGCTGTTTTAACGGAACTCGTGTTTGATGTTAGGAAAAAAGAGAAAGAAAAAAAAAAAAAAAAAAAAAAAACGGCCTCGGCCTCGAAACAGGTCAAACAAATTCTATTTGAGACATCGCGGAAGTTTCGTTAGCAATATTCTATTACATGTTATATATATATATATATTTTTTTTCCAATAATAAATATTTTTATTATAATAATTAATAGAGCAATTTAAATCCAAGAAAACGAACCGCATTACCCCAACCTTCCGATATCAAATATATATGACGAAGGGGGATAATGGTGTAAGACCAAGTAAACACAATCTTTATTTTTCTTCTTCTTCTTCATTTCTTTTTGTAACGTATTAGTACCTCGCAAGATTACAAAGCTTCGATTTTCAAGGCATATTCTACGACTTAGTTGCGAAATCGCTCGTGTGTGAACAAACGAACGCTAGTAAATTATATACACACAAACACACATATATATATATATATATATATATATATATATATATATATATATATGCATATATACACAATAGAATGCATTATTATTATCATTATGGTCTATGTAGGTACAGTAATGTGTAACCGATCATTTGATTATAGAACAATCTTTGCATAGATGCATATCGTGATCAATTTACCTAATAAATATCCATTGCCTCAATGAGCCACTTTTATAATCTTGATAATAATATTTTTCCCTAACGGTAAATCGCAGATTTTTTTTTAATTAACCGCCGCTAATAAATTATTTCAGAACTATTGGCGCGTTTTGGGTTTACGTTTTCTTTTATTTTTTGCAGTATAATTTATATTTAATGTTATTAATGTTTATTATTATTACTATCAATTATAAGCAATACGAAGAAAATTGTAAACCGGAAATGAGCCTGTCGTTCCGGAATAATTATCGAAACTAAAAATCGTTATAAAAACTGAACAGTTTTTAATCATGAAGAATTTAATTTTAATGTTGGAATTATTTTCAATGGAACAACAATTTCAACACGAAAACAATTGTCAGCCTTTCATGATATTTGTAAATTCTCCAGAGGGATTTTCCAAATGTCTCGCGGGACAGTTCAATCGATCACGGAGCGCTGGAATGAGCATCCTTCACATTGAGGTTATGTGAAAGTGCTACATCCGCAATTTTTCATTATTATATGTTCCAATAAAAATGGCGCAAAATCGTACAAAAGTTAACTTTATCATCACTCGGATCATTCATTTTTTCCCCTAGAAAATTTAACTAACTCAAGCGTCGTAATATTTTTTTTAAGCTTTTCTTGATGTTCGATTGAGCAATTTTGCTTAAATGCAGCGCAGTAGAAAATTTATCTAGCATTGATTAATCGGTTTAACGTTGAGACTCGAATATTAAATTAATCGATAAAAAATATCTGTATATGTAGAATTTTTATTTTTTTAGTAATTTACTATACTTACAATTTGGGGGAACAAATGGAATCTTTCCTCGATGAAAAACGAATTATGGGCACCTCCGGGTTAAACGTATTCTCGATTGGAAATCAGCAAAACGTTTCTCTACCTCTACACCGAGTGTCCGTTCACCACTGACGCACGCGCGGAAAAAACTAATTCGAAGCCGGCCAGTCCCCCCCCCCCCCCCCCGTCACCGCCCAACCGAGGAGTTACTCGGCAGTTTCCAGTGTTGAGAACGCAGCATTAAAAATTCCCTAGGTGATCGCTAATTATCATGTAATCAGAGACCGCTAAATTTGGCGAATCGTTAAGAAATTTTTCCCAATGAAAAATATAACAAAAAATCTAATTTCAGGATTTTTTATATTTTGTGTTGAACAATTTAATTCCGTTTGGTGCGTTTCGTTGATTCTGGTTATTTATAATGTAGGGAAATAAAAATTCACGCTAAACGTGTTGGCATTTGAAAAGAGTAAATTGCTCGGCTGCTTATCATGACGTCATTGATATACGTCAGATCGTACGATCTCGATTAAGGAAGATAGTACGAGGCTTGTCGTGAAATTACTTTAGTGCTCCCAGCAAGAGGATTATTGAGATATTATGTAGGTTTGAAGGCAACGTGAATCCATTTGGACCGATTTACTGATGAATTTGATGCATAAATCAAAATGATTCATGCATTATCTCGTTATGCATTCTTTTGTTTATAATTAACAAAGCCAGATCGTATTTGAAACTCAAAGTAATTTTTATAGAATTAAGGCTCAGAGTACTTTTTAATGTACTCAAAAATCAAAGTACTTTTGGCTCAGTCGATGATGTGCAAAATAATTTTCATATGCTTGAAGTATAAAATGATTTTGATTTACCTGGAGTACAGATAATGCGCTTGAAGTATTTCTCTTTAAAAGCACAGATTTGTAAAGATTTTTTTAAATTTTATTTCAGTATTTACAACATCAATTATTCGTAGAATGTTTGAAGTATAATTGCAAAATATTCGTTGGTCCGACCGTCGTTATAGTTATCCGTCAAAAGTTTCTCAACTTTCTTGCTTTTCGATGATATTTTGCTTTCGCATAAGAGTGTATTGCAAATGTCCCTTGAATGAAAGAACAAAACTCGTCAAACTCTTCCCTCGAGGATCGCAATTGCATCAAGAACACCATCGATCACGCTGTAAATGTATGGACGTTCCATTGGATTCGCTTTTAGCATTGAAAGTATAAGTTTTTCCATATTCTGCAGTACAAAAATTAAAGCGCAATTGGTTAAAAAAGAATATCGATTTTTTGTATCCTGGTAAATAATTTCTAACCTCGTTGTAAGGAGTATTTGCGGAAAATGTGATGTTTGCACTTATAACAGCAAGAGCTACACTGTCGCCTCGCTCGTAAACGGCATCGAAAGGCGATTTAAAGTAGCACAAGGCGTATAAAATACAGCCCAAGGACTGAAATCAATCGGATTAATAGTTCAGTATTAATTTAAGAGATCTCCTTCATCCTCACAATATCTTAAGATCGTATCTCCGATTATAAACAGCTGAATTTAGTTTCAAATTTATTTTTATTATATAATTTTTGTTTCGCTGGCACTCATTTCTTATTTAAAGAAACATAAATTCCCGTGCACACCGAAAATAACGCGAAAAACGTAATAGCCAATTAGAAGCAGCGTTTTTTTTTCATTCCAGATATTTATGGAGGAGAATTTTTACACGAGAGCCAAAAAATATTAATAAAAAAGTGGTAATTCAATTAATAATTTAGCGCTCACCCAGATATCAGTCCTCTCATCTACCATGCAATAACTCTCGACGTTGAATAATTCAGGAGCGCGATAAGGCATCGAGCATCTTTCAGCCGCGACATCTTGAAGAGTCTGCGCTGCCTGGGCTCCGCAAACTTTGACTCTTGCGGGTGCTACGGAGCCTGCAATTAACGAATTACTTCGTACTTATCGTCTGTGTGTTCTATTTGACAGAATTATTTTTTTTTTAAATGTAAACGAAGTCCTGAATAATAATCTTACCCAGATCCATGATAACGGGGGTGTAACCATCGCCGAGTACAATGTTTGCCGTTTTAAGGTCACGATGAGCCAGTGGCTCAGGTTTAGCTTCGTGAAAAGCTCTGACACCTTCGCATATTTGTAGAAAAATATTTAAAACCTCCAGTGGTGAAAAGTAATCGTTGTTTTTTGCTCTCCTGTCCAATTCACTTGCCAGTGTACCTTTCTGCAATTATCGTGCTCTTTTTTTTCCATCGTTTTCGTAATAGCCAGACTTTTTTTTAGTTAATGACGCCACCACCAGAGGCGCTGACACAACTCCGTATTTCCCATATTTTTAAATACTGGCGCCTCTTGACGGTAGTGTCGGTAACTAAAACGTCATAAATGACTATTCGTAATGAATTAATGAGCTTTAATAAAATTCAAATAAATCATTTACAGAATTTTAGTGCGAATACTTCCTCTCATAACTTTTACATTCATAAAATTCTCCCACCCTTTTCCGGGCGCCGGAATTTTTTTTTACCATAGGCTTTAATTAGGCCTTTAAATTTAGGTTTTTTTTCATGTGGACCCTTTTTTTGTGAGGGAGATCGAGATGACTTACGTGGTAGTAGGGCAAAACGAGCAAAACTTCGCTTGTTGCATTAACGACAGGATCTGCAGTTCCCTTGTGAGTGGAGTCTACACATTCTATTACATTGGGATGTTTCAGCATTGTATGATATTCAATTTCTTTGACGGCAAGCCTCTGATCGTCAAGACCATGACATACGATTTTTTTTATAGCATACTTTTCATGGGTCATCGAATCCTCGACCAGAGAGACTGTGCTAAAACCACTGGTGGTTTAAGTAGGCATTATTATATCATTAATAAGAGTATTGGTCATCATGAAGTAAAATTTTCATCCAATAACATTTTTTTATCATTTAAATAATTATTTTAGTGACGAGGAAACGTAATTAAATATGGAAATATGAGGATAATAATTCTGCAATATTTCGAGTACTGTAAGAAAAGAGGTTATGTTGACAAAATTTCAATTAGCCACAATACGGGGATCACCGAAACGAACATACAAAAATTGTTAACGAAAATAAAAATGTTTTTTTTTTCTAACAAAAACCATCGATAGAAAATAATAAAAAAATAACACCTACCCATCTCCAAGATGTTCACGAACGGTATATTTTTTCCCATTGACGATTATAGTCTCTTTGGCGCAAATGCAACCCATTTTAAGTATCAAACTCAGGCCAAGGCTATTCATTGTTACACTTACATAATATAAATATAAATGAATAAACGAGGGGTGAAAAAATAATAGGATAAACTCGAATTTTATATCGTCCGATACGTCATTTTGATGCACAGATTTTATGTCAACATAAATTCGAGGTTATGTTTCATTTCCTCGGGGATATTTCATTTTCAAGGGATTCCTACACTGAAAAAAAAATGGAGCGCGGAACGTCAAAGTAATCAACCAATGACAGTCTCCAAAATTCAGTTCATAACGCTCAGATTGGTCGGAATTTGAGAACCTGAAGTTTCTGATTCGCTACCTAAAGCCGTGAGCCACTTGCGTTTCGTGTGAACCGTCCTTTATGCCTACGTGAGGCAAAACCGGAAATCGTATTCTCGTCGCCGTTTCCGTCAATTGGCCGCGACGCCGCGAGACGCACATTGTAAACGTTATGAGGATGATCTTTTTAAGTTACGCGGATATCAAATCACGTTGCACATTAAAAATTCGCGTAGTTCAGCTGCTGTCGGGGCGAAAAACACTATCGTGTGTAGCGTGAAATTAGAGGCTAAACAAGTTGAACGAGCTTCAAAAGAGAAGTTCGCAGGGCTGTGAAAAAATTACCATCAAGACAAATCGTTCGGTGCTAACACTAAAAAGAGGGGGGCTAATGGGATAAAAAATAAAAATAAAAAAAAAATCGTAAAATTAACGATCAATTTTGGAGTATATAACCGTGAAAAATTTGCGTTACACATCGGCTGACGAGCTCCCTTGCTCGAAGAAGAGATTATTGTCCAGATGATTTCGCTTCAGTCTCATAATCAGGCAAGTGATGCAAGCAGCGTATATCGATAATGCAATGTCTCCTCCCTCCCTCTCTCTTTGCACGTATTTATAAATTATTTCGTCAGATCTTAGTGGCAATTTTTTTATAGAGTTTGGCTCGCTTTTACAAAGTGTCATGAGTTTATAGGGTTATATGCAGAGATAATATATATATATAAATAATGAATCAAACATTCCGGCAAACTTTCCTGGCATCGCGTCAACCCTTAAACCAGAACAAATTTTATATATATATATATTCCCATAACTTTCCTCATGTACAAAATGTATGCGGCGTAGATATGTAAGACGGGGTAATGGCGGTTACTAAGAAGATAGTCTCTGTAATTTTGTCGTGGAAAATAAATGATTCCAATGAGTACAATTAATGATGCGAGCTTTTTACGACAATTACGAAATTTCCAGAAGGCCAGAATGTGAAATTATTGGAACCCAATGCGTTTTCATCCAAAATTCATCAAGTTTTACTCTTATTACCTCATATTTCGGCTAATCACGATCGGGCTATTTTAACCGTATTAAAAGCAATAAAAATCATTCGATAAAGGCTTCAACTTGAGCTTTTCATTCACTAGTGGGTATTCGTGTCAAAAACTTTCTGAGAAAGTTTAGGAGTGATCGGAAATACGAGTAACGATAAACATAACCTCAATTCGCGAAAAGCCGATTGATACGGTGACCCCCATTAACCCCGTATTAACATTGGACACTCGTCAATATCATAAATGTTGACATGTGGAATTTAATTCTGGCGTTATTTTGTATTGAATGAATAAAAAAAACGTAGAATAGTTAGTTGCATTGCGATGCCATTCGATGCCTCCTATATCTCTTCCAATAAGCATGACCCTCATAACCTCAAACATTTGTCATTTGAATTCTGAACGACTATTGACATTTTCAATGCAATTTTGGCATCAATTTGTGTTAATTTGACGAAAAAATTGTACATTTTTTTAAAATTATTTCATTGAATCTGAAATGTTGGTAATTAGCCATTAAAGTTGTGTTTTTCTTGTAAAAAAAAAAAAAAAAAAACACGAATACTTAATGATTTTTAATTACTCAGATAAATTAAAAATTTTATTCTATATCTGCATTTCGATTTCTTATGTATTTTGCAATAAGCTAGCTCGACCCGCATTACCCCATTCTGTAATATGCCGTCACCTATTTGATGCATATACATATATTTTGCAATAAAATAAATAAAAGGGGAAATATAAATGAATTATGAAATATATGAAGATATTTTTACATTATCATAAAAATTAATATCGCACATATGGAATGTGAATTAATAAAATTTAAATTTAGGTCTTGTACCACCTGACTCAACTGACTTCGGCATTCACGCCGATAACATCGTCGATATCAACTAGAATAAAGAGACGCGATGATAATAAAGTTCGTGCCTCGTCCGACGATCTCTGCCCCGAGAGCCTTTCTGAGGTAGGTAGATAAAAAAGGACAAAAATATAACGGTAAAAAAAATATCAGCAAATTCAAATATTAAAAAATAATAACAAAAAAAAGGGTCACTGAAAAAATCGAATAAGAAAATTATTGAATTTGAAAAAATCGAATTCAATAAACATGACAATTGTATTTGAGAAAAAGATTTTCTTTTTTTTATTAAGGCAGCGAAAAATTGCACGGAAATAGCGCTGAACGATTTGATGATTGAGTCAATAGTGAGTCCACCGAAATTTCGTCGTTTGCTCGATGAAATTTCGGTAGGTCAGGTCACGAGACCATTGAGAAAACGCGACGCATGGAACGTCTCGTATATTTCGGGGGCAAATTTTGCCGAAAACAAACGTGATTTTCCGTGTTCCGCCCTCTCCGAGCCAATTATACTTCCGGTCATAAGAAGATGCACTCTCGAACGTGGAAAATCGACAACGGGAAAGAATTTTTATCACACTGGATCACATTTTCCTCGGGATACTTGGATACGTGGCTTTAAAACCAACAGAAACATCAATGCCGAGTCTGAGAGAAATCCAACGCTCGGGGGAAGATTCAGAAAATGGATGGGTCTATCAAAATCGGCGTATGAGGTAGGATAAAAAAAATGATTCATTTGTTTTTATTTTTATTTATTATTCTTTAACTCAATTTGTGAATCAAGTCTAGACTCAATTTGTGAGTTGAGTTATTAGCTCAAGTTGTGAATTAAGTTTTAACTCAACTTGCAAGTTGAATTTCAATTGAATTTTTAACTCAAGATTGTGCTCGATTTCGGCTTAAAATGAGACTGAAATTCGCTTTCATCCCACACTTTCATTTCGTTCAATAAAAATTCCCAATGACAGGCAGACAAAAAGTAACTCAACTTGCACTCGGCGGAACATTCATAATTTATTTATTCAGAGTGGTGTTTTTACTTGAGTTAATCTCGTCGGAACACCCACGGCTATTTCAGTTACGAAATTCATTCTTCCGCGTTTCTTCGAGAGAAAATAAATGTGAAAAAATTAAATTAACTCAATTCTGCCACTAATCGTTCGTGAAATTGTCAAATTTCGTAAAGATCACACCAAACAATTATGATAATTCATTTGGAAAAAAAAAATCGATCATTGCGTTAAAGGATGAAAAAACGGCAATGGGCATCGAACAAGCGAATATTGAGAATCTTAAGACACTGCTGAACGATCGTGAAATGACGAGTGACGAAAAGCAAAGGATGAAAGTCGCATTCGCTGAGGGTTATCTTGCTGGAAATGATCGTAAGGCGCCCGGTCGAACTTTCCGCTGGCTAAGAATGATTCAGCAGCTGATGATGATCAGTGTCACCATAATCGTTTTCGTATCTATCATGGGTGTGTATAAATGTTAGTATTGAAGCCTCACTAACATCTTTTTTTTTCTTCATTTTTCTCCCTATTCTTTTTCATTCCATCTTTGGGCATTTTTTTTTTTTCAACCTCAGGCAAAACTTTTTTCAACGATTTTTTAATCCCTTCCGAGTGTGAAGGGGACGCGTTAAAAATAAAACAATACATGCAATGAGATTTTATTTTTCTGTTTTGTCTATTAATATTTATTTGAAGACTTGTACGAATTTTCAATGCGATTTTTCTTTTGGGTTTTTTTTTATTTTTTTTTTTCAACGGTAAGAAAGTTTATTTATTTTTCCAAAAATCATTCTCTTATTCCCTCTTGAAAGTCCTGAGACGTTAAAAAAAAATCTGAGGCTAAAGGCTCGTTAAAAAAAAAAAAAAAAATACAAACAAACATACGGGGGTGTAAAAAAAAATATTTTTCGATTAGCAGCAAGCACAAACGGAAGTATGTTTAGAATTCAGCTCGGGAAACAAGGTATGGTCAATCCAGAGGAAATAAATGTCACTTTCAATGACGTCAAGGGGGTGAGTTTTTCCCTAAAAATTTGTCCGTTTAATTTTCAAACGAGAAATTATGGGTAATTTTATTGTTATATTTTTATAAATTAAGGTCGACGAGGCTAAACGTGAACTCAAGGATGTTGTTGAGTTTCTTAAAAATCCTGACAAATTTTCCGCCCTTGGTGGAAAATTGCCCAAGGGAGTTCTTCTCGTTGGTCCACCGGGAACGGGAAAAACACTTTTGGCACGTGCCGTTGCAGGGGAGGCAGGCGTGCCATTTTTTCACGCAGCGGGACCAGAATTTGACGAAATTCTCGTCGGCCAAGGAGCTCGCAGAGTTCGCGATTTATTTAGTAAGTTAATCGATATAATTATTCAAAATTATATCGATCATATCATTTTTTATCTGAGATTTTTTTTTTCAAACTTCTGAAATATCTCACAAGGTTAAAATTTTATTTTAAGATCAAAAAAGTATTTTTTTTCAATTTCTAAAAAATATATTGAAGGTCCGGAAATTATTTTTTGAGGACGTGAAAATGTTTTTTGGCAATTAAAAAAATTAATCGAGGTTCAAACATTCTTTTGTTAGGTCTAAAAAAAAATTTTCTTTATTTTTTTTTTCTTTCAGAGGCTGCTAAAGAACGAGCACCCTGTGTTATTTTCATCGACGAGATCGACTCGGTCGGTGCAAGACGGACAAATTCGGTACTTCATCCATACGCAAATCAAACGATAAATCAACTTTTGTCAGAAATGGATGGATTTCATCAAAATGAGGGTGTCATAGTTTTGGGCGCGACAAATCGTCGCGACGATCTCGACAAGGCTCTGATGCGTCCTGGCAGATTTGACGTTGAGATTTATGTCAGTACGCCCGATTTTATCGGCAGAAAGGAAATTATTAGTTTGTACATGAAGAGAATTCTCACCAAGCATGTTGATGTTGATTATTTGGCACGTTGTACGACCGGATTTACGGGAGCCGATATCGAAAATATGGTAAATAATATAATATAAATAAATAATATATATATATATAAATAATATAATATATATATATATATTTTTAAATAACAATTCATCTAAAAAAAAGGTCAATCAAGCGGCTTTGAGAGCGGCAATTGAGGGTGCCGAGTACGTCACGATGGCGCATTTGGAACGTGCACGTGACAAAGTTATCCTCGGTCCCGAGGGCAAAGGTCGTATGCCCGATGACGAGGTTAATCGTATTACAGCTTATCACGAGGGTGGACATGCACTCGTTGCTTTTTACACCAAAGAAGCAACGCCATTGCACAAAGTCACGATAATACCTCGTGGACCTTCTCTTGGACATGTAAATCAAAAAAATTCTCTAATTTTTCAAGTAATAATTTTTTTTTTTTTTTTACTACCGCAAAAGTTATTTTTTTTTTTTTTTTTTTCATATTTTTTAGACGTCATTTTTACCGGCCAAAGACGTTTATCACATCACGAAGGCCCAGCTTATGGCAAAAATGGACACGATGATGGGTGGCAGAGCAGCTGAGGAACTTATTTTCGGACCCGAAAGAGTAACAACCGGGGCGTCCAAAGATCTGGAGGTAGGGAGGAATTTTCATTCTTTTTTTATGGCTGATAAAATTCAAAATCATTTTTTTTTTTTTCAATTTTTGACACCCATTTTTTGAATATCGTACTTTGATCAGTTAGTGATTAATACTAATAATTAGAAATTAGTAATCAGAAAGGTTATTGCAGTACAATATGCTTTTCTCGTGCTTCAAAGTACAAAATATTTTTATTTCACTTTTCGAGCTGGCAGGTACGATAAAAAAAAAATTGTTCGAAATTATTATTATTATTTTTTTTGCAGGACGCTACGCGAATAGCCGAAGGAATGGTCAAGCAATTTGGAATGTCCGACAAGGTTGGTTTTCGATTTCACACGGACCCTAATCAGGCTTACAGAAGTAACTCACCCGATTATAGTTCAACCACGAATGAGCTTATCGACGGCGAAGTAAAACGACTTTTGCAGGTACATTGAACGAAAAAGAAAAATTCCCCTTTGCTTACATAAATAATTATATAATTTTTTATTTTTTTCAATTTTTCGCAATAGGAATCTTACGAGAGGGCAAAAAATATTCTGAAAACTCATGCAAAGGAGCACAAACTTTTGGCTGACGCACTTCTTAAATACGAGACTCTCGATGTCGAGGACGTTCAGGCGATCGTAAATGGCGAAAAATCACAAGCTGAACTGCTCAGCGAGACGAGACAACCGATAATCGAGGTTCCCACGAACGTACTGTAAATAAAATGGAGGAACAGAAAAAAAAAAAAATGTTGTTTTCACAGATTATTTCCAACTGACTAAGTATAGAAAAAAAAAAAAGAAAAAAAAATGAGAGAAGAAAAAAGAATGTTAAAAATCCGTCGAAAGTGTATTGCGTAATTTTTTTTTTTTTTTTTTCGAGGGGACTAGTGCGAAATACAATATAACGAGTGAGCCAAAATGGACTCGCTATCTTATCTACAATTGTTGCGCGATTTTTTGTTTGTTTTTTTTTTTTTTTTTTTTTTTAACGAAAATCGCGAAATAGTCAAATTCGTTAATTTTTTTCTCTCGTCAGTGGAAACATTGAATGACAAGAGTAATAGGTACGAAAAAAAAAAAATGCACGACTCTCTCGTGCTGACAACGGTCCTGATGTGAAAAAATTTATTTGTCGCGATTGCAGATCGTGCATGCAATCCAATCCCCGATAGAGAATTATTAATTATGTGGCGGCGGAGGGGGGGCGGGGCAGAAAAATAAAATATGATTGTACGGTTGGTGTGGGCGCGAGATAAATAAATTTTGTACAGTAAGCAAATTTGTTTCCTTCATTAATAATTTACCAAACAAAAAGAAATATATATATCTTTTAACCCTTTCGGGACGGATGGTCACTTTTTATGCCATAATTTTTTCTTGCGTTTAATTCAGAAATTATTCTTCAGCGACCTCAATAAACTTAAGGTCTCAATTTTTTATTTTTCAGAAATTTTTCGTCCCGAGAGGGTTAAAGAACGCGTAGTAAAGCAAGGGGGGTTATTATCGTTGTTTGTAGAGTTCGTTTTCTTTTTTTTTACAGCCATTTTGCTTTTTAGTTGACGCTAGCACGAGAAGTGCACCAGATTCATATTTTACGTATTTTTGGTGCGCCTGGCGATGACTTCAGTAATTAATAAGTGTACAGCGATATAAAATGCCAGACACTTTTTATTTACTCCATTATTTAGCACTAAAGACGTGTCCGATCGATATTTTTCGTATTTTGTTGCGGCTTCTGGGAGTGCTCTGAACAATTGAGATGTGTTTGACGAGGATAAAGGGCGAATTATTTTTTTTTAGTACCGACACTTCCACCAGAGGCGCGGCAGATTCCTTTTTCCTGCATTTTAAGTGCTCCCTGGCGGCGGCGTCATTAACTAAGCAGTCTCGTGCGCCATAAAATCAACCAGGCTCAAAATCCTTCCGATTTATCTACTTTCTTCGCTAATAAATGTACACCACGACGATATAAGAATTGTAATCGATGAAAAATCAGTTTTTTTTTGTTTTCGTCCAAAAATTAAATCGACGATTAGGCCATACAATGTTAACATTTTATTTTATCGTCAAATGGTAATTATAAATTATACAAAATTATATATATATATATATATATATTTATATATCTTATATTTTGTATATTTCCTACCTACATTTTTTTTTTTTTTCCTCACTACGATGTGTATGAACGTTCAAACGATCTTCGGTATCGAAAACTAAGTGTCTGTGTGTGTTGTGTACAAATCCATTACAGTCGTGCAAACTACATGAAAGAAAGAAAAAAATCAGAGGGCTTTTTCCTATGGGGAAAATTCTGCCAGGCTACGAGGAGGCTTAATGAAAAAAAAAAACAATTGGAAAACGTGCAAGTTGTAAAATTGTGAGTCTACATTTCTAAGCAAGAAACTGAGTTGAATGAGGGGGATATCATTATAATTATGTAGGCTTGAAAATTCAAATCTCTCTCTGTGTACTCTGTTCTGGAATATTTATTTACTTGATTTTTACAAAAAAATCATGTTTTTCATTATTAAAAATTCAATCTTTCCGGGGTTGTTTTTTTTTCTCGAAAAAATTCTCGATTTTTCACAAATTGAGAAACAAAGCAAATTGGACAAGTTGGAGATCAAATTTTCAGGGTGGGAAGAGAAGGTTAAATATTATCGGAGGGAAAAAGGTAAAATATTATATGTACATGCGCATACACACACACACACACACGCACAAATATACGTAAGCACTCGCGCAAATATCACAGTTTACTAAATCATTGATAATTAATTGAACAATAATAAAGAAAAATAATTGCAAATTTGTCGAAAATTTCATCGAACGGGAAAAATGCAAAATTCGCATTATTAAAAAAAAATAATAATAAGAGTCCCACGATTGAGACGAACAAGGAAAAAAAAAAGTAAAAAATTAAAAATTACGATTATAAAGATAGGAAAAATTTCGAAATTTTGAAATTGGATGCCTGAACTCGCGAGCACAAAGAAATCAATTTGTGTTTTTCTTTTACATTGTTTTATTTTTTCAAAATTAACGAAGAGGATTCTCGGTCGAATTAATTTTTTTTTTTCTCTGAGAAAATAATGGCGAGTCGTCGAAGAAAATTATTCGCGCGATGGGAAGACCGCTTTCCCAGTGCACGGGAATCTTCAACGAAACATCGAGAGTGGAGATTTTTTTTTTCACTAATGCAGCCTACGATATATTTTAATTAAAAAAAAAAAAAATTTGAATATTTTTTGATACAAAAATTTTTTTAACAATTGAAATAAACTCGTTAATAAATATAATTTTTTTTTTAACAATTTTGACTTTGAGGGCTGCATTGCCGATAAAGTTTTCCATAAAAATTTCGAGAAAAGTTAAAAGAAAAAAAAAATTATCGTGGATTTGGAAAGGCAGGAGAAGGACTTTACGTTTGTCCATATCATCGCGAAGGGACTTTTGTGCAAATGGCAGGCAATTGTGGATCACGCGTGGCAGATCATAGAAGAAAAAAAAAACAAAATTCTCTCTGATCATTTTTCAAATTTCCTCGAGGAATATTCTCGTCAAATAATTATGAAAAAATCGAACATTGTGATTTGAAAATAAGTGAAAGTCCTCGGCTGACTGATCCTGAGGAAAAGGCCATTCTCAAATATTTTAGAAATTCATTTTTTTTTTTCGTTTCGATAAACCGAATTAATTACTAATTAATTAATGAGCAAATCGATACTGATCAATTAATGATAAATTAATAATTGACGGGTCGATAATAAAAATTATGATCGAGCGATCAATCTACAATTGCCTTAAAAAATCCCTGGCCTCGTTGATCATGCACAATTTTTTCGTCGTGTCAGACAATTCTCGTACGATAATTAATTGAATATTTTACTAATTGATTACAGTACTTTAGTGAGTAATTGTGATTCTCTAATTTAATCATTTTTTTCATTCGGTTTTACGATTCGCTATTTCACATGCAACACGATTGGCTGAAAAAAAAAAAAAAAAAAAAAAAACAAAAAAATCGAGTGATTAAAATCGCGACTTCATTTTTTTCCATTTTCCAGACATTTTTAATTACATAAGCCAATTATACTCAATATTTTGTATGAGTGCGAGTACAGATATAAGATTTTTTTTTTTTTTTTCAATTCGTTCTTTTTTTTTTTTACCAATTTTCCTTTTTATTTCAATGGCTATTTTTGTTTGAGGCAGTGATTAGTTTTCCCTCGAAATTTGTTTCGATTTTATCTTTTTTTTTATACTAGACGAGAGGGCGAAGCAATTATTTTTAATCTGGGAAATTTTGACGAAAATGAAGCCGATTTTTTTTTTTTGTTTTTTTTTCTTTCATTCGCAACCGTCGATCGGATCGCTCTTGATATAATTATTTTGATAATTATTTATTTGTCGATTAAAGCCAATCGATTTTTTGTCGCAACCGATAATTACGATTTTCTTTTTTTTTTTTACATTTCTTTTCGTCGCGATTTTTTTTTAGCTTCTGTTTTGTGCGGTTAAAAAAAAATGAAAAAAAAAGAAAATGTTAGAAACATCCCCTATGATATATATATGTTGGTGTAACAAATATTTTTTTTTTCAATAAGCTCGATTCATTAATTCGTCCATATTTTCCTTATGCAGCTAAAACGATCAAACGGTATCTGAGGCCCGTATGTGCTAACTGAACGTCCTAGTGACGAAAAAACGTACTTAGCGATTCGATCGTCGGTGCTAAATTTTATGATCTCTCTAACTACAAACACATTTTATTATTATTTTTTTTCATTTTTTTTTTTTTTTACTATTTGCGATTTTTTTCCTGTCCATTCTCAATCGTACGCGTCGAAATTTGACGATTTACGATTTACACAAAATTAGACAGATTTTTTTACGTGTGTGTGTTTTTTTTTGTGCGTTCAAAACGACGAGAGTAATTTGGAAAACGGTTTTTTTTTTTTTTTTTTAATTCTCACTTTAATATTCGTTTTATTTTCTATCATTATCTCGATTCCACTTTTGAATATACTTTTTTTTTTTTTATATACGATTTTTTTTTTCTTATTCCTTATTCGCCCTTGTCAGGGTGCAATAATTCGCAACTTTCTTCGAAAAATTAATACTTTTTTTGGTATATCGTCGAAATTACTTTCGTGTCATATTGCGTATTGAAAAACATAAAAAAAATATTTAATAAAATATTAAAAAAAAAAAAATCAATCAAATTATATTTCATAACGTGTACGGTAAAATTCAATTTTATCCCTTGCAACAAATTCATATATATATATATATATATATATTCTTTTTTTTTTAAATCCACGACGTTAAAAAATCTCGTTTGCTTTTTAAGCATTTTGTTTTTTTTTTTCTATCAAACAGTCGAGAATACGAAAGTAACAATTTTTATTGGGAACGAATTGAGACATGGACGCGCTAAGAAAAATTAAGAATAAAACGAGTTTTTTTTTTTTTTTTGTGTTTTTTTTTGTCCGAACGGCGACGATCCCCGATCGATTTGACAATTTTTTGGGCAATATTATCGAAAAGGCACGGAAATTGGATTGTTTTTTAAAACTCGCAAAGACGTTCACTAAGTTTTATCAGATCGGGGCATTGTTTTATTTCGTTATCTCGTAAAATTAATTAAAATTGTCGCCGATCGGTAAAAAAAAAAAAAAGAAGAAAAAAAAAAAAAAAACATCGACAATTACAAATATTCCTACAAATTAATTTGTACAAAAAAATCCACGATTTCGTTCGCATAATCAACGTGCAATGATAAACATTCGTATCTTTCTCTCTCGCTCATTCTTGACGAAAAATCTACCACATATATCGAGTGAAACAAATGCGTATAGACAAAATTGATTAAAAAAAAAAAACAATGACAAAAAAAAAAAAGAAGAAACTACAATCGGATCACGAGCCTCGTCAGGGAGTCTCGGGTTATCATATAATAATTATCACGAGAGGATGTAACCCGCGAGTTCCCTTTTCGCAAAATACTTTTTTTTTTCTTCTTTTTTCTTTTATTCTCATTGGCAACAAGAATTAGCGATTTTGCTGTTCGCCCCAAAAAATGACCGTCGTAAATCGATTTTTTATGCATAATTTTTTTATGTAAAATTCGTCCACAGATTTAAGTTTAATTTTAGTGTTTTTGAAACGCCGAGAGTTAACTTGGAGAATGATTGTTGGCTCACTCTAATATCTCAATTTGTGTGGCTATGAGAGCGATTCGAAAATGGGCAAAAAAAGGGGAATCCCCTGATGAAAACACGACGGAAAAATTTGACGGAGATATTTAAAAAAATCGTCACACATAAGAATCGTAGAAAATGTGTAAAGAACGGAGTGGCCAGCTCTACAGGGGAGCAAAGTTACAGGCATTTCGGAGAACCAATTTTTGTTGTTAAATGGAAAAAAATAAAATTGTTTAAAAAGTTTTTGTTTCGATGCATCGATGTGTTTTTATTTATGCGGGAGCCTCGGGATATGAATGAATTTATATGATTTATAGGCTAGTCCCACGGCTTATAAATTTGCAAACAGCGCTACGCGGCGGTGGCTTTCGGCAATGTTTGTATGATGCGCATGCGCGTGTATTTTTACCATCAGCGGCGCCACTTGAGCAGTGGAACTGGCGTATATAAAAAAAATATCTCTCATCTAACACCGAATATACCATCAGATGACAAAAAAAAAAAAAAAAAAAACACAATTTACGACCGCCATTTTGGCTACTTCCAATTGCAGCCGCTAGTTTCGCATGGATAATTCGTATCACCAATATCTCGTTCGAATGTTAAAAATGGGGCATTTCTCAAACTTTCAATCTCGTCTGCCTCTTGTCCCCCCATGAATCGTTTTTCAAAAATTCGAAAGTTTTGTGGCAGTGAGTCATTTGTTTTTTTTTTTCCCCTCTTTCATACTCTAACCTTAAAAAAAAAGACGACAATCTGCGATGCAAACAATAAAGTTCTCGTGATGTTCGCACTTTTTTCTCACAGCACTTTTTTTTCTCTCGACGCAAAAGTGTGAAACGCTTCGTTTATTAAAATCATTTACGGCTCCTTTCACACCGAACACTACAGGTGGCGCGGAGGTCGCTCCAAGCCTTGTCGTTTGGTCGAATAAGCGCCTCTGGATATAAAACGCGCTCATTTCTCATTGGCTCAAATAATTTTCAGTGTGCACGAGGCTTTGACTCATCTATCTGAATAAAACTGGCTCATATCAAAGCTCTCCTGTCAGCGATTAGCGTCCGTAACTTCGTTAAAAAGAGGCGTAAGCGAATCAACGTCCTGCAGTCCATCAAAATTTCCCAAAGGATCAAGATCATCATCCCCAGCCTCTGTATCGCCCAAAAAATTTGTTTCCAACAAATCCGTCACATTAGTACAAACATTTTCCGCAGTAGCGGCAGTCTCGACATTATCGGCCCGTAAATTAAGCGAATTCAACGTTGGACTCGAGAGCATCGGTTCATTACTCTCACGATAAACGTCCTGCGTTTGCAAATTGTGCAATGGCGTCGTTGGATAAGATCTCGAAACATTGGTACAGTCGTCTGTGTAATTCGCAGCGCCGCCGTAAGCGCCACCGGCAACAATCGGCAATGGAGTATTCGGATAAGATCGTGACTCAATTATTTTACGAAGATTACCATCACAAGGTACAACAGAAGGATCAAGTATATCATTTTGAATCGACAAATCAGCGTTTGGCAAAGGATCGAGCATTTCTCCCATCAAATTTGAATTTTCCAACAAATTATCATCACCGGAATTTCTATCTGGCAAAATAGTCAAACTTTGACGACCCTCCTCGTCTAAAATATTCAAAATCTTCGTAATGCTCTCTTTGTCCTCCATTAAAAATTGCTGATCATCGGCTATGAAACCCGCATCAACGTCGTCGAGCAAATAAGCATCGTGAGCGCCGATTGAGACAAAATCGTTAAATTCACTGGGCACAGGAGTCGGGGCGATCGAGCTGCTCGATGAATTATTAAAACTTGCCATATTGCCGATAAATTGTGAACCGATTCCAATCGGCGACATCAGTGTAGGATTTACCATTCGATGAAGTGGAACAGATTGCGATCGGTAATAAATTTGATCGGTTATGAAATTTTGTTGCCTCGTCGCACCATTGAGCAATTCACTGATCTCCGCATCGGCAGGTAAATTTCGTCCTCTTACCCCACCCAGGCTCAAACAATTGCCATAAATATTTTTGATCTCCTGAAGATTTTCCTGACTCGGATAATTAATGAGCAGCTGTTTTTGCGGATTTATATCACCAACAGCGAGAAAACCGCCACTATCATTTATTATTTTCGATTCATTTGAATTTCCTTGGGTTTGGGCTCGTTCATCGCCGCCATTCAAATGATTTTCAGCCTGAACTTCAACGTTTCTCGGACAAACAAGTGAATTTTGGCCAAGTCGCGTATCCGAATTACTCGTCGGCACGACGAATGTCTCATTTCTCGAGACTGTGTAAGGAACACTGCACGATATCGATCTTGCGAGACTCTTTTGATTCGTTCGCGATCGGCAAATACCTTGAAGATTACTTCGTGAGCGTGGCACTGGAGTATTTCGGGGTGATACAAAAGGACTCGCATTTTCCGAATTTGGCTTTGAGGCAGCTCGGCCATTTATCGGGGAATGTGGTCCGGGTGAAATTGGGGTAAAGTTAAAAATTCTACGTCGAGTATTTGGACTTTGCGGAACGGTGTGAACGCCGCTTAATGCACATCCAGGCGTTTCTTGGTGCGCCGCTTGCTGGGCCGCGTGATGTTCGATAACGCTCGTTTCAAAACTGACTCGACGTCGCGTACCGCTTGATACTTGGTTTGTGTGATTCAATAAAATCGGCAAAATTATGTCATGTGCCGATTTTGTCGGATTTTCTGATTTTGTCTCAATCGGTGTCGTTCTTCTGACATTAGAAATTGCAGCTCCGCTCTCGGTATTTGTTGGTCTTACGGCTTTGAAATTTTGCTGAAGTATCAAACGAAGTTGGGAAACTTTGTCAGAGCGCGAAGCACGATCAATTTCCGGATTGGTTATTTGACTTCCGGCCTCAAGATCAGAACTTGATGAATTACTCTGTTGAAAATATTGCAATAATTCTTCCTCCTGTTCTTGTGAATTATTTCCACCGTTTAAATAATCATCGAGTGCATCAGGATCGATTGTACAAAGTTTGTCCTCTAGACGATTATTTACCGTTATCGCCTCCCACACAGTTGACCGTCCATTTGTCATTTTTTCCATTATCGAAGTATCATCGCGAAGTTTTGCGACACGAGATTTTATTTCTGGTTCAATTTGTTCGATTTTTTCGAGTTTCACGCTAGATGGCACTACGAGCGTTATTTTTTCAACAATACGTTGAATTGGGGGAAGTTTTGCAAATACTTTTGCGCTTTCGTCAATTGGCATATTGCTCACATGATCTTGAGACAATTTTGCTTGTTTCTCGGGACTTAATTCACTGGGGGTGCGAGACAAATCAAGACTTGAGCGTTTGCGTGAATTTTTTCCAATTATTTTCGTCTCGCTTGGGGTGCACGAGCGTGAATTGTTGCTACGAATCTCGTCGGTTGGACGTTGTTGCGTGGAAATTGTTTGAGCTGTCGTATCTTTATCACAGGTAAATTGAGGCGATAAGGCGCTGATGTTCGCCTGAATTGCTGATCGGGGCGATTTTCGATTTCGCGATGAGGCCGGACTTGAGATGATTGTTGATGAATTTTGTGAATTTTTCGACGGTGCTCCAGATCCTGTTGTCAAGGTCGTGGTGGTGGTTGTGGTCGTCGTCGTCGTCGTCGTCGTCGCTGTCGTCGTTGTTGTCGCAATTCCAATTCCAGAATTTAACGAAACTGGTGTTGTTCCTGGAATTTGAGGCGATTGGCTCGTTTTACTCTTTTTACAACCTTTTCCAATCGACGACGACGACGATCTCGTGATTGTCGTTGGACTTTCCACAATTTTTTCTTTGCCAGAATTTTGCATAATTGGATCATTCTGACGATTTTTTTGATCTCTCGATTGTTCACGCGCTTGCAATTTTCTTTGCAACTGCAGCTGTGCCTCACGAAGCTTGCCGGGTTTTCCAGCGACCGGTGTAACCGAGAGACTCGGCGATGTCTCTGAAACTATCGTGATTTGGTTAGCGTCTTCAATTCATTCGCGAGTCTTTTTCAAATTAGCAAATAAAAATCTATTTT
The DNA here is from genome assembly GCA_963669185.1 of Dyspetes luteomarginatus. Lineage (NCBI taxonomy): Eukaryota > Metazoa > Arthropoda > Insecta > Hymenoptera > Ichneumonidae > Dyspetes > Dyspetes luteomarginatus. Next base: position 21,899,072 of record OY769906.1, read on the forward strand.
TTTAATAGAGTAAAATTACTTTGTTCTTCAAGTATGAGAAGAGTAATTTCAACTTCAAGTACACAAATACTATGTACTTTGAACTTCAAGCACACAAATACTATGTACTTTGAACTTCAATTACGCAAATACTATGTGCTACTATTCTGGAACACCAAAATTACTTTGGGCTTCAAGTACGCTAAAATTACTTTGAATTTTGCGTAAATTAAAAGTACTTTGGACTCCAAGTACACTAAAAATTGCATTGACCTTCAAGTACAATAAAATTACTTTCTGCTTCGAAGACTGCCTACATCGAACTTACTTTATTATAATTATTAGAAAGTGCATAATTTTATTTCGATGAAACTGTACGAGTACACAATCGAACCTTTATTGGTGCTCGAGGTTTGTCCATCACCGGATGCGCATAGAATGCAAACAGCAGCTAGCGATCGTGTGTCAACGCGAAGATTGTCAACGAGATGACGAGCTAGCGCACTGAGAGTTGAAAATTTCATTTTGAGCAAACTCTCGGCCCATTCTCTTATCAGGGTCGAGGCAGCTCCGAGCATCTCTTCCGTTATCGGCTCCTCAAAATCGTCGGTCTGAAATTATTTTAAAGTTTTTTATTTCTTATTTTTTAACAGTCAATAAAATTGGAGAAAATAAATGTGACGGTACCATCGTGACGTCTGTGACTGCTGGCAATGTTGGCGTATCGAGTTTGATCCTTTTTCTCATACCAGCGTAACAATAACGAGAATTACCACGCGTGCCAAGCCTTCGAGGTCTGACACGTGGATAAACTTGTTTCATTACCTTGCCAAAATCTGCCGTCGACAGTGGCTTCATTGAATTTCTTGAGCAAAAAACGCTGAAATGAAGAAAAAAAAATGATAATCTCTTTATCAATCGTATATTTCAGACTTCAGAATTGAAAAATCAGTATAATTTTCATCCATTCAATTTTTTTCGATTAATTCGCATTTTTTTTTTGTTTTTTTTTTTTAAATCGAACATAGAAGATTTTTTTTAGTCAGCCAATTTGCATTGTTATGGATTTTGTTTAAACGAACTTGTACTCGTCGTAAACTTCCTGTTTGGGCAAAGAAACGTCCGGATCCTCCTCCAGATGCGTCTTGATCCACATTATCGTCTGATGTATCTCATAACGATTGCCAAGAGGATTCAGTGGTTGTCTGAGTGGATCGACAGTCCCTGCAGGATTAGCTAATGAAGCCGGTAATCTGAGGTAAAGCAATAGCTTTTCCTCGATCTTGAGCTGTTCAACTTGAAGAAATATATCTTGCACTCGGCTCTTTGAATCCTCTCTAATCGATGCACGAGCCATATGAAAAAAATCATTATTATTAAATTTTTTAATATCAAAATAGTTTCAGATCGTACATTAATTAGATTTCTCATTTTTTTTTTTCGTGAATATTTCCAGCAAGAAAAATAAGATGAAGTTCCGTACTTAAAGTACTTCAAGTACAAAGTACTAGAGTGTAATTGAAGTACGGGGTACTTTTACTGCCATCGAAGTACGGGGTACTTTTAGTGTAGTTGACGTACATATCACTTTTAGTGCAGTTGAAGCACATATTACTTTTAGTGCAATTGAGGTATAGGTACTTTTAGTGCAATTGACGTATAGGTACTTTTAGTGCATTTGACGTATGTAATACTTTTAGTGTGATTGAAGTATGTAATACTTTTAGTGTAATTGAAGTATGTAATACTTTCAGTGTGATTGAAGTATGTAATACTTTTAGTGTGATTGAAGTATGTAGTACTTTTAGTGTAATTGAGGTATATGTACTTTTAGTGCCATTGAAGTATGGAATACTTGTTAGTGTAATTGAAGTATGTAGTACTTTTAGTGTAATTGAGGTATATGTACTTTTAGTGTAATTGAAGTATGTAATACTTTCAGTGTGATTGAAGTATGTAATACTTTTAGTGTGATTGAGGTATGTAGTACTTTTAGTGTAATTGAGGTATATGTACTTTTAGTGCCATTGAAGTATGGAATACTTGTTAGTGTAATTGAAGTATGTAGTACTTTTAGTGTAATTGAGGTATATGTACTTTTAGTGTAATTGAGGTATAGGTACTTTTAGTGCAATTGAAGTATGGAATACTTGTTAGTGTAATTGAAGCATGAAATACTTTTAGTGTAATTGAGGTATGAAATACTTTTAGTGTAATTAAGGTATAGGTATTTTTAGTGCAATTGAAGTATGGAATACTTGTTAGTGTAATTGAAGTATGTAGTACTTTTAGTGTAATTGAGGTATATGTACTTTTAGTGCAATTGAAGTATGTAATATTTTTAGTGTATTTGAAGTACGGAATACTTGTTAGTGTTACTGAGGTATATGTACTTTTAGTGCAATTGAAGTATGGAATACTTTTAGTGTAATTGAGGTACGGAATACTTGTTAGTGTAATTGAAGTACGGGATACTTTTAGTGTAATTAAGGTATGAAATACTTTTAGTGTAATTAAGGTATAGATATTTTTAATGCAATTGAAGTATGGAATACTTTTAGTGTAATTGAGGTACGGAATACTTGTTAGTGTATTTCAAATAAAATGGAAATTTAATTTATTTGAATTTGATGGAACCCTCAGTGCAACGTTAAGACTTTGGCAAATGACCGGAAATATTTCCAAAATACAAGAAATAAGTTTTTCTTTCCATCTCTGTACCCACCCAAGACTGTCCTCTATCATGAGACGAATTTTGTCATTTTTGTTGGCATTTCCGGTCGTAGTTTGGCCAAATTTTGCTGCAATGATCTCCTGCAATATCTCATTAGGATGAAAGCCATTTGTCGAGGTATTTCTGGACGCATTATTGACCCGTGAATTATGATGTCCATTTTCCGAAGTTCCCGGGGCCGTTTCACCGCCGGAAGTGACGCCACTTCCATTATTACCAGAAGTTCCATTCTCGCTTGTCGCCTCAACGAAATTTCTCTCTTTCTTGATTTTTCGCGATTCAACGACGAGGCGAGACGTCGCGGTGCTTTCCTCGCTGATGGAATTACTCGAGGATGCTCGTTGCTCGACAACGCCGCGCTGGAACTTTCCCGGGCCAATTCTCTGCCTGTCATGCTGTACCTCCGAGTTCATCGTTTTTTTATTTATTTTTATTTCTCAAAAATTTTCTTCCCTCGTCCTGATTCTTTTTTTTTCCAAGCAAATTTTCTCTCTCGCGTGAATTTTTTTTTCTCTACTCTCCGGCTTTTCTTTCGTATTTTTTTCTTTTTTTTCCTTTTTTTTTGTTCTTCACGACGACGAGACCACACACAGAATAGTCACTGACTATTCTGCCCTTCTTGGCTACTCCTCGTCGTGAAAATTACGAAATATCATAATAACAATAATTGCAACATTAACCGGGCAATATGAATTATAAAAAAAATTCAATATCCAAAATTTGAACATTATCGTGACTTGTTCTTTTTTTTTCTCTCGATTAAAAAACTAAAAACAAAAAAATCGTTTCTGTTTGTGTTTGTCTAATTTTTTTTTTCGGTCAAATACTCGAAGAATTTTATACAGAATTATTTTTATATCGTTCATTGATAATGTATCTCCGATTTTTATGAACTTTCCTTTATTTTTTATTACGACGATAAGTTTCCGGTCTGCCCGGCACTTTTTCCCTCCCTCGTGACGCTGAGGAAAAAGCACCACCTAGGATTTACGATTTGTTCTTGATTTTTCGGCGCTTTCAGCACCCACAGGCGTGAAAAATCACTCGAGATTACAAATCCATGATATCTCGTAATATTTCAACGAAAAGAATCTTCCTCTCGTTCACATCCGAGCCACAAAACGCACCCCTGGAACTTACGGGGAAAAAAAAAAAAACTTTTTTTCCTTGCCCCAAGCTCTCGAGATAATTTTTTAGGCGCCGAGCCCAAAATCTCAATTGATCTTTTCCCTCTTTCCCCTCTTTTCTCCTATTTTTGTTAAAAACAAAAACGTAAAAAAAAAAAAAAACGATTTATCCTTCAACTCGCCGGCAAGCGCCGCTGGCAGCCATTTTGTCCGAATCAGCTGCTGCGTTAATTCCACAACTTGTTAGAATTCCCGAATTAACTCCCCAGCATAACAATTTTATTATTGTTTATTACCATCGTCGATACTTTGTGACATTTTTTTGTTTTCTGGTAAAAAAAAAAAACAAAATGAAAAAAAAACACTAATTTTCCCCACCACTTGTCACGGGGCTTGAAGATATTTTATATTCGATTGTCGAAGGCTTAATGTCGCTGATTTATTTCACAATCGAGGCACAATTTTGTTGAATATGTCGAGAGTTCTCGTGGCTGATGACTTATTAACGCGAGCACGATGCCATCTCGCCGGCTAACCTGCCCCGACGAACCTACCGACATTTTGTATCAATCAGCTGCTCCTCCGTCTGACTCGAACGCCCTCGCTTGAATTTTTATCACTCGTGCCGCATCACAAATCTTTGGAAACATTTTTTTCCCAACGATCTACGAGAAGATCCACCGTTTTTTTTTTGTTTTTCACCAAAAAACTATATACACATGTATAAAGATATTATGATTTTTTTTCTTTATCATCCACGATCTATTGGCATTTTTTTCATAATTCATTATCGGAGCTTCAAAATCCCAAAATTGGTCTTTTTTTAAATTCGTGTGAACTAATTCAGCTTTTTGGAGCCAGGAGGCGTCCATTCACACGCGTTCTTTGTTTACGCGAACTCGAAAATATTTCATGATTTTTCGACTGCATTATTTAACATTTTATTTATTTATTTGACATTTAGGTGATTAAATATTTGTTCTTTATTTTCATATTTCGAACGCGTGATTCTCATAGGGGCCACGAGGGAGGAAGAGAGAGAGAGAGGGGGAGGGAAACAGAGCGATCGAGCACTTTTTTGGCACTTGTCGTTTGCGGCTCTCTCTCGGGATCGATACGAAACACACGAGACTTTTAGGATCCTCGCGCGTTTTTTTTATCTCTCTCTACTGCTCGTTATTTTGTAACACACGCGAGAAGCGTTTTTTCTCAGCGTTTATCCGAAACAGAAAACAAGCGGTCGTGTAATTTTTGCCGGACTCGCGCGAACGGCAGAGACGCGCGATCCAAAGGGTTAACGATTGCCAGGCCAAAGACGCACACACACACACACACACACACACACACACACACACACACACACACACACACACATGCACGCACACGTTCACGCAAACACGAGACACTTTGAGTTCAACCGTCAGATGGAACAATCATTGATAAGATAAAACGTAAGTGAGGCTCGCGCATGATATATGGCAGAGTCGATAATAACAGCGCGCTGTGTAACCGACCGAAATGTTTCTGCCGGCAAAACAGAATTTTTGCCGGGGGACATTAACGATTTTTTACGTATTCATCAAATGTCGAATGCCTTTTCGGCACCTTTTAGAAAATACGCACGGAGTTCCTCTTTCACGAGATTTAATATTATGGTATAAACTATGGTTTAATGAAGTCCTAAGTCAAAAAAAAAATCAAGTTCTTTTTTTAGGTAAAACTCTAGCTAGACTATGTCGAAAGTAGGTAAAAAAAAAAATTAAATCAGGTCTAAATTATAATTATTACGAAGAAAACGGGCGATCTATACATATTTTTAACCAATTTTTATTCAATCGATTCGATCTACGAGATAATTGTATTTAAATACATAATTTTATTTCTTCATTTCTTGAGTTTCTTTTTCAGTCATTTTTTTTTTTTTATGCACTGGCCTCGTTGACGGAATGATCATCTCTGCAGGTTCTTTCTTCTTCGTTTGGGTACGAATCGCATGTCAATCCGTCTCCGCAGGGGCACAGAACGGTGTGTCCTGTGAACTCAATCTCTGCTCCGTCCGGATACGAAAGAGTTTTGTTTTCCGCAGAATCACTCTCTGGTCGGCAAGTGGCTGCTGTCCCCAGTTTCGGCGAGCAATGGGGCATGCTGTATCTCTGTAGCCCTTGAAAAAGATTTCAGAGTTCAGGATAATAAGGAAAAAAAAAAATTACTGAAATAACATTTTATTTATGAGTTGAAATTAAATTGAATAACAATTTTTTTAAATCAATTGTTACAAATTTGTAAAAAAAACAATAAAACAAAATTAACGAAAATCCTGAAAACTAATTAGTTTAAGCAAATTATTTCAACACAATTCCTTAATAAAATGAATTGTTAATAATTAAATATATATATATATATATATATATATATATATATATATATTATCCCTGCACCGAGTATAATATAATAAATTATATTCAAGGATAATTTTTTCTTTAAGTTTGAAAATTTCGAAAACGATAATTCAATAATTTTTAAAAATTATTGAAGATTTTCTAATCTTTATTTAAGTAAAAAAAAAATTTTTAATCGGTAGATTTGTAATTTGTAAACTGAAATTGGATCGATTCCATCTTAAATTTCTTTTTCATATTTCTTTGTAAAACATTTTTTCAGATTTATTTATTATTTTACAACAATTAGTCGCTTACCTACAACGCAGCACTCTTCTGGATTGCAATCGGAGTTGCGATGACAAATTTCATTTTTAGACCAGCAGTTTATTTCACCGATGAGAATTGCGCCGATAATCACAGCAATCGCAACCATTTTTTGTACCATTTTATCTTCGGTTATATTCGATATATATCGAATCTGAATTAAAAACGAAATAAGCCAGTCAGATGTATTTTTTTTTAGAAAATTCGAGAAATTCTAAAATAAATATTAATTAGGTTCAGCAAAAAAAAAAAAAAAAAAAAAAACGATGTGACAATATCCTGGCAATTTAGCCTGGAATGTCTCATACATGAATATGAATAATATTGCTCAGAATCGAGAATTAACCTTTTGAAAAATTGAAAATCCATTTGAGCAATCCGAAAAATGGTAAAATTAATTCCGGCTCACGATAATAATGATAATAATTACACAAACATTTATATCTTTATATGGGAGTTTGTATGGCAATTTTATGTAGGAAAAAAAAAATTTTGCTTAGAAATTGATAATTATATTCACAAGTTAAATAGAGAATATTTTCTTTTTTTTTTTAATAATGAAATTACAGTTGCAAATATTGCACAGTTATCAATGAAAAATATCAAAATATTATTATTTTTTTTAAACAATATATTTTACCAATGAAAATAGTCGACAAGAATTTTATTTAAAAAAATTTCAACGACATTAAAATATTGATATATATTTTCAATGTACTTACCGGACTAATTTCAATTCTTGACTGACGTAAAATTTTCGACTCCAAGAGCCTTTATATACTCTACTTTTCGTACGTTTTTTTTTCACTCGTAAAAAAAAATAGTCGTTTAAAACGTAAGGGGTACGTTTCAAATTGCGTCACCAATTGGCGTCGTTTTATATCAATATTATTACAACTGATTAAAATAGCAAATAAAAATTTATATTTTTTTCTACACATGGAATATTTTTAATTTAAATGAAAATGTTGTTGAAAAGAATTTAATAGAAAAATCTTGATACATTGATGAGACAAAAATGTTGTCAATAAGGCTCATTGACGTTAATATAACTGCTGACAGTGAGATAAGACACACTGAGATGACGATAAATAATCACACTTTTTTAACTTTGGCAATATTTTGGTAATGTGTACATAGTGTAGGTATACATAATATTTTACGTCGACGTACCAGATCAAATTGAATGATATATTTTAATTTTTATTACGCATTGATATACATGTAACACCAATTATTATTATTATTGTTATTATTATTATTATTATTATTATTATTATTATTATTGCTATTATTGTTATTATTATTATTATTATTATTATTATTATTAATTATCATTATTTCGCCATCGATATTTTAACCCTTTCGGGTCCGAGTTTTTGCCCGACTGAAGCATCATGGGCAGCGGCAATAAAATACCAAACATACAGTTCTAGTTATGAAATGCAAACAAGATTTATGAGGATTAAAATTTTTTTGTTATTATTTTTTTTTTAACAACGCTGTGCTCCCGTCGTTTATTCTGAAACAAAAATGAAGATATCTTAATTTTTCACAAAGTTATGAATTTTTAAATTGCGAAGGGTTGATCCAAAGGGGCTAACGATGATAGAGAAATTAAAATTGATATTGAAAATGGATAAAAATAATTAGATATGTTTAAAAAAAAAAAAATCAAAAAGCTTTCAACCATTTATTAATTTTTTCCAATTAAATTTCCTGCACTCAAGAATATTGTCATTTCTTGTAATGCCCCCTGTGGGAATACGCTTGTGCTCGAATTAAAAATTACAATTTTTATTTCAAATTATATTGAATTATTTTATTTTATTTTATTTTACGGCACGTGGAAGCTTTTAAGCGAGGGAGCTATTTTCTCCTTGAAGCCAAAATAAGGGCCAATGAAAAGTGTTGAAAGACGGGAGAGCACGCGAACAGCACGCGCATCGATACGGTTAATACTCTTATAATGTATATATAATTTATGCATACAATTGGCTGCTATTTTCAGATAAAAGAGACATGTCAAATAATGCTAAAACTGACGTCCCAAAAAATCATCGAAAAAGAAAAAATAATATAACGAAATATATATATATATATATATCCTACTAATATTATAAACGTGAAAATTTGTGAGGATGGATGGATGGATGGATGTTTGTTACTCTTTCACGCAAAAACTACTGAACGGATTTTAATGAAACTTTACAGTATTATTGTTCATACGTCAGAATAACATATAGGCTGTAATTTATAACGATATTGAGTAAATTGGCCAAATTATAACGATATAAGTGTCAAGTAAGTCGGAAAAAATCGTGCTATCTGAGAGCTATTTCGGCGTGCGGTGCATAAACCGTTAGAGTTACACGAAAAAAATATATGGTGGGATTGTAGTATGTTAACTATACTATTCACAGGCAAATGGGAAAAAATACCCGTGTTTTTTCTTTTGTCACTTGCAATTATTTATAAAAAAATTATTTAAACACATTATGCTGAAAAATTTTATTTTGCAAAACGGACTGCACCAATCGATTATACGGGAAAAATTATGATGAAAACCTGTATAATAATTTTTTGTCATAATTCAATTTGTTATTCAATTGTTTATTACCATTTTACGCTAACAAATTTAACTCTTACAAAAAATGATTATGCAGGTTTTCGTCATAATTTTTTCCGTACAATCGATCGGTGCAGTCCGTTTTATAAAATAATTTTTTTAAGCATAATTTTTTTAAATGTAATTTTTTATAAACAATTGTAAATGACAAAAGAAAAAAAAAAAGGGTATTTTTTTTATTTGCCTATGAATGGCGGAGTTAATTTAATGCTGTCTAGAACAGTTGAACAGCTTGACTGGAGTGAACTTGGCGATTTATTGAAAATATTGTGTATGATTTTGTTTTGCCGCTAAACAAAATCACCAAAATGACGCGAAAGCGTAAGTCTAACCTTTCACAAAGCTCTAATAAAGCTCGAGCTATTAAAGTAGCTAGAAGGAACGAGACGTCTCAACAAACTGAGCTGCGAAGGCTTGAACAGGCCGTGCGTGAGGCAACACACAGAGCTGCTGAGACACAAGAGCAGGCCCAAGCTCGGCGAAGGGAAGGTATGGTTATATTCACAAATCAATTTTGTCATGTTGTGGTTTCGGAAGACGAGCTTATTGCACAAGTTTTTTCAAATTTGCAACAAAATATTCGGGATGAAAATTTGTTGTGTGAAAGAACCATATTGGCACCAAAAAATCAGACTGTTACGAAAATTAATAAAAAAATATTGGACGAAATAATAAGCGAAACATCAGTGTACAACTCCATCGACACAGTCATGTCATCCGATGACACTACGAGCTATCCCGTAGAGTTTCTAAACTCTTTGGAGCTATCCGGGGTGCCATCCCATAAGCTGGAATTAAAGGTAGATATACCCGTTTTGTTAATGCGCAACCTGGACGCACCGAGATTATGCAACGGGACTAGATTGCGAGTCACCGAACTAGGAAAGCATATTGTGAAGGCCACAATTTTAACCGGTGAAGCTAAGGGTGACAATGTGCTTATACCACGCATCCCAATTATACCAAATAACTTACCATTTAATTTTAAACGTCTGCAATTCCCATTAAAAGTTGCATTTTCAATGACTATCAATAAATCACAGGGTCAAACCTTAAGGGTAGCCGGAATACATTTGGGCACAGCATGTTTTTCCCACGGTCAGCTCTACGTAGCTTGCTCGCGTGTTTCTAGGTCGCAAAATCTGCATGTATTCGCTGAACAAAATAAATCTTTTAATATAGTTTATAGGAGTGTATTACAGTAAGTACAGAAGACCGGAAAACAGATAATAATCGAAGTCTGTGCGGACGAAGTCGCGGGTAAAAGCTAGTATATATATATATATGTACAATGATAAACGTACTACAGTGCGTGGCATCGTCAATCTGTGTCCAATTGTGATAGGAAAAATTCCTATCACACCCTATCGTTATTTTTAATATTAGATACCAATTTATATTGATGATAACGATTCTAAGCGCGTGAATAAAATTCTTCCACGTGTCATAAAATGAAATAAAATAAAATAATTCTAAATAATATGAAATAAAAAATTGTCATTGTTTTTCGATAAATTATTTATTTACAGTGAATAATAATTATACTTAAAATGTATATATAATTTATGTATGTGTTGGAAAAAAATTCAAACGCAAAGAAAAACGTAAACTTCGATGACTAGACTAGAAATACACGGAAACGAACGACTTCCGGACGGTTTATGGCCATCAAAGTTACATTAAAATAAAATCGATAATTATTTTGCTGATGACCACGTGCGCGCGTCTTTGATGTGCGGCAAAAAATTCTTTAAGTGATAGAAAAAAAAACGTAAATCACCGTGACATCCTTGAATGTCATATTGCTCTCGGAAATGCATCAAAACAATCGACTGCAATCGACTGCTGGTTTAAGGTCATCAAAGTTCCTTTAAAATAAAATCGATTATTATTTTTTTGCCAATAACCGCGTGGCTTTGATGGGCGGAAAAAAATTCTCTTCGTATAGAAGAAAAAATTAAAAACGACGGTATTATCATGACCTCGTCACAGTTTTATTTTATTTTTCTAGCAATACGAGAATTGTGTTTCCCGCAACGGACTTTTTTTTTTCCTTTATTTAGAGAATTCATTACAGCAAAGCCGGTTATCGGGAAAATAAGTGTTCATTTTATGATAAAAAAAAGTTTCGTGATGATGAACCGTCCGGAAGTCGATGATTTCAGTGCATTTCTACTGCCCATCCGAATTTACATTCGTCCTTGAGTTTGAATATTTTTTTAACACAATGACAGTTATAATATCTCAGTTTGTCTTCAAGAAATCCATAAAATGATAGACTGCCGGACGGTTTATCATTACAAAACTTTTTTTTTATCATAAAATGGGCACTTATTTTCCCCATAACCGGTTTTGTTGCAAAAAAACTCTTTAAATAAATGAAAAAAAAAGTCCGCGAGAGCCTTGAATCTCATACCGCCCTCATAAACACCGTTTACCGTTATTTTTTTTAAATAATAAAATCAACATGTTTTTTTTCCCCATAGTTGGCTTCGTTCCGAGGAACAAAATTCTCGTATTGTTAGAAAAAAAAAAATTAATACTCTGACGAACGATGTCATGATAATCCCGATGTTTGTAATTTTTTCTTGTATATCAAGAAAATTTTGTTCTCTGCAACATATAGAGAGTTATGTAGAAGAAAAATCTCGATTTTAATATTTAAAGAAAAATCGTTTATAACGATAGTCCCCCCGCTCGGGTGTCGATCGTTTTAAAGAATTCCCGAGGGCGAAATGAGATTCTATCATTTTTTATGTCGATTTTATTATAATAAAATTTTTATGACCATAAACCATCGAGAATTCGATCGTTTTATGGATTTCCTGGAGATTAACTGCTGGGCTTATGGCTGTCAATGTGTTGAAAAAAATATTCAAACTCAAGGACGAACGTATACTATGTATTTCGTACGATTTAAGAATTTTCAGATTTTCAGATTTCATTACAAAAAGGATGAAAAAAATTTGTGTTAATTCGCATCAAGCGCAATAAAATACTGCCACAGAGAAATTATTTCAAATTAGCAAGTAAATAAAAATGACGACATTATGTGTAAAAATATGCTGTACGACAATTGAGGATGAAAAAAATGATCAAATTTAAGGGAGTAAAAAATCACCATCCATGCCATAAAAATTATGAAAAAATTACACGACGTCACATAACCGTCGATTCATCATCACTTAACGTTGATTCAAGTTTATGGCCATTTTTCATCCCTAGGAATACCCCATATGAATATTCTCGTAGATTGGCCATTTTTTCCACAGTGAAAACTTCACATGGAGAGCTTTGATCAAATTGTCTTTGCTTGATCGTTAATCAAAAACGTATTCGAACGTTGACTCGATCAAATTATACTTTTTGATAAGAGATTTTCATCAGAAAAACTGATGTACAATTTCAAGGTCAAAATAAATCAATTTACATTATGTAATGATAACGTCACATTTATTTGGTATTTGATAAGCTAATTATTATTATTATTATTATTCATCAACGACACGAGAAACATTGTCGGCCGTTTGGAACGTAGTCGAAAATATTTACTGCCACAATAGACTGAAACAAAATTAAAAAAATATTGTACAAAATATGAAAAATTGGATATAAAAATTTGCAGTATGAAGAAAACACCAACTGAACTTACTTCATAAGTGAGAGAGGTGGCAGACCAGGTTCGGCGCCCTTTCTAAATCCTTTAATACGAGAAATGAGAAAAAGACGAAAAAAAGAAACGTTAATTTTTATAAATCAACGTGTTTTCATTTCAGCAAGAAAATAAGAGTAAAATGGAGAAAATACTAACCTAGAAATAGGACTGTGGGCAAGAAACCCCAGTGAAAAACTGTTTTCGTAACATCCAAAACAATTTCGATTTTTTGCTTTGTTCCTCGGCTCAGACCCATCGTAATTTTATTTTTTAACCAAACCGGTATTATTTATTTAACAATTTGAAAAATTTCACGCTTAGTAGGATGAAAAAATTATGAAAGACGAGCGCACACGAGAATTGTCAGAAATGGGATTCATTTTACGCGCATGCGCAGTATCCAACAAAAAATGGCTGCGTGTGGAAAAATCGAGTATCGATTTGCGAGATCATTTATCGAACGAACGATTACAGGATCGATCAAATATATCGATACTCGAATAAAAATAATAATAATCTTCAGTGCTTCTCATCATCGCGAAATATCGTCTATTACACATCAAGAACGATGTATCTGTCAAAAAAAATGTTATTTATACTTCTCTGCTGGATATCAATGATCTTAACGGTAAATTAATATCTTCAAATGCAATGAATATTATTTTTGTGTTTTAGTAAATTTTTCGCTCTTCGTATTGTTTGGTTTTTTTTACTAAATTCGCTATGTTGTGGGTACATTTTGGAATTATTAAGAGAGGTTAAGTTTTAATTCTTGGAAAAATTATGGTAAATAATTATGAATGATTGTTGCAATTTTATTTCAGGCTTCGGCTAATTATTGCGAGTGGGGCTATTGCAGTGCGGGACAACGTTGTTGCGGAGATAACGAATGCTGCGATGATCCCAAAAATACTTGGCTACTCGTGTAAGAACATATGCACACGTATATATACATCTATATATATATAAGAGTTACAGCTGTTTGTTGCGTAGTTTTTTTGAGAGGGCGTAATCGTGACGTGTTTCATGATGATGTTTTTTTTTTCATTTCACAGTGGTTGTTTGTTGACTGCCCTCGTCGTTGCCTCAGTCTGTTGTGCCTGTTGTTATCGTCACATAGATTATTATCGCATCCGTATGCAGTGGCCATTTTCTTCCAATGATCTTCTCATACCGCAGGCCAAAGCTTGAATTTCATTGAATTTCTGACTGGCTTAAGAATTGACCGACAATCGGTAACACGAAAAACTGTAATTCCTTTTGTGATTAGATAATTATGAGAGAGGGTAGTTAGTTATTTGGCAACGATTTTGACGATTTACCGACGACCGGTAACAAAAATGAAATTCGGAGATTATATGGACACAACGAGGAAAATAAACATTTGTGCAATCTTCTTCTGTAAATTCTACAGAATGTAAGATTTTGGGCCGTTTTTTTTGTTTTTTTTTAATTTCGAGGGACCGAACATAATACAGAAATAATGGTCTGACGAAATTTTCGTATGATCCTTGACGATAATTTGTAAATATAAAAGTCAGGACTATGCCGCGATTTCAGGATGAATTTCATTCTGCAATAGCAATAAATAAATAGACGATGGATGCTGTACAATGTTGACGAATAAAAGTGAGGTTATGAAACATAAAGTGGTGTCTTTTTTTTTAATTCTGAATTTACTATATACAATTACCTCAAAAATTTCAAGGACTTTGAATATGCCAGTTTTGAATAATTTTTTTCTTTTTTCTGTTGGCCATATTAAATTCGCCATTTTGAATTTGAATTCAAAAATTCAGCTGCCTCAAAATCCAAAAGTACCAGTTTTCACGAAAATTTGATCATTTTTTGATCGGCCATATTAAAAATCCGCCATTTTGAATAGTTGACAAATTTAATTTTCATTCGTATGGAAGTTCGAGTAAAGCGTTAGAGTATGAATGTGCAAAATTTAATAATAAATCGAATATAATTTTTAACCTTGGAACAGCCCCAGACGGCTTTTCGGTCTCCAAAGTAAAAAGTTTTAACAATATTTATGCCCAAAATGAAAAAAATTAAAAAAAAAATAACCAAATCTTTATCGCTGCTGGTAACCGTGACATGTTGTAGTCGCCATTTTGAAATTCCCTATGGACGTCACGCGTCTCCGATAAGACATTCGAACCGTCGAAAATTTCGCTAAATCAATAAAACGCAGGGGGTTGAAAAATACGTTCGTCCTTCGTGACGACGTCATTCTCGTTGAGTTTTTTTAGTACCTCAGGCTGCCGTAAGAGGCGCAACAGTCGTATATACGACGGGGATGCTGCTCCGGGGCTATAACGAGGGGTCGTTTTTTTTTGTCCTCGTCGACGGCCACCACGAAAATGGCCGTCACGTCAAAACATAGCGTCAAAGTGACGAGTCTGTGATCCGCGGGGAAAAGGGGCTAATAAAAAAATAAAGGAAGATAAAAAAAAAATTAGCTAAAAGTCGAAAAATGTCGCGGGATTCGAAGAGAAAACTCGCGATCGTCGCCGGAATATCCGAGTGTCTAGTCTACGTAGGTGACACACGACAGAAAAAAAAAAAAGAATTTCGTCATAAATATCCAAGAATTTATCTGCACTGTTATTTAATTTTTTTTTATCCTCGCACGACCTCTAAGCGTTCCCCGAAGGTCACTCAGTCTTCGTTCCGATCCAACTCTGCACGTAAATAAGTAAAAAAAAATACATGTCCCAAACTGTTTAGCAGCACGAGAGCTTTGATGACCTTCGTTTCTGACTGTGGAAGCGTCCAGCAAAAGGAGAACGACACGATTTATATTTACGTTTTTACCACCGTACAAAATATTTTGCTAATTTTTTGTTTATTTATTATTTATCGTCACGAACCCTGATTATTATTTTTATAGCTTTGATTGTTATTTAATTGTGTATTATAAACATTTACACGAAAAAAAAAGAGCACGATATTGTTTTTTATTTCATCCCTCTGTCACCTTAATTCCCTCGTATGATTATAAGAAGGAAACAAAAAAACAATTTTAGTTTTTTTCCATTTCGATCGTAAGTTGTGTCGATTAATTTTTCAGGCTGAAGCGAAATACTGTGCCTTCGAAATACACGGAGAACCGAAATACTATGTGTGAGTCTTTTTTTTTGTTTCATCGTTCAACACGTGTGTGTGTCATGTAGAAAGTTAATAAAAATACGGAGCTTTTAAGATTGATTTAAATTTTAATGGATATCGTTTACTTAGATGTCCGAGAACCGAGTACTGCTGCAATTTCGGTTGCTGCGTGTCGCCAGGCTTTCAGATCTATCATCTTTGGTACTATTGGTGCGTTTAGATAGTTTTTTTTCGGTTTTTAGTGTAATTTTTTTTCATTTCTCCTCGACTTTGTTTTTTTTTTATTTTTTTTTAATTCTACGAGGTTCACAAGAGTTCTCCACGAATTGACAAGTGGCTCCCTCTCTTTAATTCATTATATCAAAAACAATTTGAATTAACTGGAAAAAAAAAAAAAAAAAAATTAAAACTAAAAAAAATTCACAGGCTCCTCGTCATAATAATGGTCCTCGTATGCTCGGGTGGTGGATGGTGGTATCGGTACTGGCTACAGGGTAGATACAGAGCCGCAGCATCTGCAATACCGAGCCGAGGTACAGGAAGTTCGAGGAGTCAGAATGCTCATCGTGGTCCAACTTGTCCAGCTCAACAGGCTAGCATAACTTACAATTCAGCCAGAAACACAGTTTTATTACATCGTATGTGGAAAGCTGGTGAGTTTTTTTGGGTCAGTTGGCCATAAAAAATTGCTCTTGACACACAATTCCTATATATTGTTATAGTAATTTGAATTTTCGGTTGAAAAAAAAAGAACTCAGCGTGCTGACTCCATTTTGAGTCAGCAGGCTGCGTTCATTTTTTTTTACCAATTTTTAGTCTGGCAATCGATAAAAAAAAAAAAATTAAGAGCAAAAACCCTTCAAAAATTTTTATTCGATTATTTTCAAAGTGCTCTAATGGCCTCAAAAATAGAAATATCGGAGTACCAACCAAGTAGTTTTCTTCAAATCTTCTCACGACGTTTCCATAACCCTAAAAATAAACTTAAGTTCCTGATCGATCGGAATTTTTCTGTTAGTTACGAATATAGTTGTTGGGAAAAATTGAAATATTCCGTTTTACCAAGAGTGCAATTTTTTTTTTGTTTTGCAGGTCCACATCGCGGTCCTGGTTCATCGCCAGCTTACACAGGCCCAGCCGTGACAGCTGCGGCAAGTTCAACGCATTTTCAAAACACGAGTGTCGTACTGAACGACGTAAATTGTCCTTATTATCAACTTTATGGTCCACCACCGAGTTATGAGACGGTTATAGCGCAAACACGTGGAAAATTATCGAGTCCATTGTCACCCGAAAATTCTAGAAACGTCGATCTCTCCTCAGCAACTGGTAGCTCAACATTGCCAAATCAAGATATCCCGACACGTTGTTACAATCATTCGCCATACAATCATCCGTCCCAGCCTGGAAATATTGCCAGTGTGGTGGATAATGCCATTTCACGATACGAGGGAAACTCGTTGGAAGCAACTTCCGGTTTTTCCCGTTATGCGCCATCGTACGCCAATAACAGCGATGGCACGACACCTGTACATACTGCTGGACGACAAGATTCCTGTCTGCCGCTTCATTATCATGGTAATTTTCAATTTTCTCCTTTTTTTTTTTTTCACTCTTTACCATTTTTAGGTACTTACGCTTACAACCTTAAAGCTGCGGTAAATACGGAATGCTGCCTACTTTATTATTAATAGTATTAGCAATTGCAACAAAAATGATTTTTAGTTAATGACGCTTCCACCAGAGTGGTTAAGATTCGAGAAAATATGAAATCGGAATAATAGCTGAGGCTCGGTAGCGTCAATAAACTATAAATTGATTGCTGTCCTCTCGAAAAAGTTTTTTTTTTCCTAACTCACTTTTTCCACACGAGATGATTATTTTATTTTTGAAAAAATCACTATTATCAGTTACTGATGAAAAGTAAAAAAAAAAAAACAGAAGCTGTAGATTTTGACAGTTTAAAAACAACACGAAAAAGGCGGGAGGTTTCGGGCGCCTCTGGTGGCTGCGACGGTAACTAAAATTCTGACAATTTTAATTACCGACGCCACCACGTGTGTGAATTTTTCTTTTGTCTTTTTCAAACGAATTCGTAAAAACGATAAACTCAATAATCTCCATCTGTCTTATCAGGTGGACCAATGCCACAGTTGGATTATCCTGATGATCATGCTTCAATAGTGCCTGACACTTATCGAATCTATCACACGAGTAATAACCTAGAAAGATTGCCGAGTTATCACGGCGAGCGTAGTTCCCTCGATCGAAAAACACGAAAAATCAATGGAACCTCGCAATCCTCGACTTCCAGACGATCTTCTCAAGTTTTGTCCTCCGAATCACACTCGTCAGTGCCGGATCTAAAGATCGAAGGTGGCGACATCTATGCTCGTAGAGCAAAAACGCCACAAGAAGATCAACGTTATTCTCGCAATCATGGTGGCTCACTAAAATTCTCTAGAACACGCGACGACGCTGAAAATGTTCGAAGACAAAATTTCTTGGCAGAAATTGGCGCTGCTTCCCTCTCGTGGCGAAACGAGGAGGCTCCTGGCAATGCCAATGAAACAAGCTCGAGTCGAATTGTTAAATCGGGGAATCCAGGAATAACGAGTGACATAGAAACGACGAATTTTCGTCGATCAACTGAACTTGGAAAATCTGACGAATTAGGTTTCTCAAGGTCAACGAGAAATGGACTTTTAGCCGTTGACAGAGGTCGTGCAAATTTAACAAAATCAACAACAACAACTCGTTGTTTTGGCACACAGAAGCAAACAAATCCATCCGATAATGTGATATTAGAGCCACTAACTTCCGTAAATATTAATGAGTCAGAGGGCGCCACTGCGTCATCGTCATTACATGACGACGAAATTTCATTATCTGCTTGTTGGCGAACGACACGTCGCCATGAGCAAGATGAGAAAAGACGTAGACGAGTTCCCTCGCCAGGTGCGCGGGGTACAACAAATGACAATGAGAACGTCTTTGTCGAATTTTCAATCAACAATCATGAAAGTAAACATAATAAATTAGACAGATCAAAATCGCTCGATTGAGCGGAAACTTTTTTTCGATAATTGATCTTTCCATACCAGAGTCTCGACAAGAACGATTTTTGCGATTCTATTTTTGACATTATTCGAGTTTAATGTTTGGATGAAGAAAAAGTGAAGAAATTTGAAAAAAAAAAAAAAAAAAAAATCGTTTGATAACTCGAGCAGAGAAAATGACGCCATTTTGTGAAAATGATAGAGTATAAATAATGCATTAACCATTTAAAAAAATGGTCCGCAAATTTATTGTGGAAACATAATATGAATTCGTTAATGGATCCATCAACCATTAACCATTGAAAAATAATGGATAATGATTCGTAGAGCCATTATTCATTTAAATAATTGACAAAGGACCGGAAACTTATAATCTATTAAATGATTGAAAATTCATAACTCTCGAAAAAAAAAAGGTTAATATACCGGAAATCTACCCTTAAAAAAAAAAAGAAAACCGGTAATGATAATTGAAATTCATTATTTATTTTGTAAAATGAAATAATTGACAATGGACCGGAAACTGATAATCTATAAAATGATCGGAAATTCATAACACTCGAAAAAAAAAAAGGTTAATATACCGGAAATCTGCCCTTAAAAAAAAAAAGAAAACCGGTAATGATAATTGAAATTCATTATTTATTTTGTAAAATGAAAAAATTGACAAAGGACCGGAAACTTATAATCTATAAAATGATCGGAAATTCATAACACTCGAAAAAAAAAAGGTTAATATACCGGAAATCTGCCCTTAAAAAAAAAAAGAAAACCGGTAATGATAATTGAAATTCATTATTTATTTTGTAAAATGAAATAATTGACAAAGGACCGGAAACTTATAATCTATAAAATGATCGGAAATTCATAACACTCGAAAAAAAAAAGGTTAATATACCGGAAATCTACCCTTAAAAAAAAAAGAAAACCGGTAATGATAATTGAAATTCATTATTTATTTTGTAAAATGAAATAATTGACAAAGGACCGGAAACTTATAATCTATAAAATGATCGGAAATTCATAACTCTCGAAAAAAAAAGGTTAATATACCGGAAATCTACCCTTAAAAAAAAAGAAAACCGGTAATGATAATTGAAATTCATTATTTATTTTGTAAAATGAAAAAATTGACAAAGGACCGGAAACTTATAATCTATAAAATGATCGGAAATTCATAAATCTCGAAAAAAAAAAAAAAGGTTAATATACCGGAAATCTACCCTTAAAAAAAAAAAAGAAAACCGGTCATGATAATTGAAATCCATTATTTATTTTGTAAAATGAATAATGGACACGAGATTCATTATACATTGACAACAATGAATAATTTATCAGGATTATTTATCACTCATTATCAATTTTTTACAAAATGTCTGATAAAATGGATAAATGCATCGTAAAAATAATGCATTAATTCGCAATTCCGAAATTTTGTTGTTTAACGAAACTGCAGCTGCGTAAAAGACGACATATATATATATATATATATATGGTGAATTAACGCTCAAAGCATATAACGTAAAATAAAATGCGCACGTCACTGTCCACTTAATAATGATCCAAGGAATGAGGAAAGGGAGAGAAAATGGAGGGCGAAAAAACGATCGATCGATAAAAGTCGTTAGAACTCGTTTGGGAAACTTCCCGAGAGAATTTCAGCAGCTTATAAGCAGAATTTTTAAGGCGATACAAGCGCACAGCGAAGCTTTAGCATTGATAAGCCAGCCAGAGGATAATTAAAATTAACAAAAGATTATTAATTAATTATTATTAAAAAAAAAAAACAAACAAACAAAAAAAAAAGGGAAACATTGATGTTTAAAGATTCACCGAAAAGTAGCAAAGCGCTATTCGGATCTTCCATCCACGCGAAAGAAGAAAAAAAATACGATTATTATTATTATTATTATTATTATTAAAGTGATCCGATCGTTAAAAAAAAAAGATCGCTACGACAAGACATGGCGAAAAAAAATCGCCAATGCACAAAAAAAAAAAAAAACAAAAAAAAAACAGCTATCACGTCTTTTATAATAGCAAAAAAATGGGATAAATCCTCGAACGAATATTATATACGATAATATTAACTGGGTAAGTATCGCGTTTAGCGCGTTTTTTTCATGATTCTGAGGAACTTTGTGTTTGTTTTGTTTGTTTTTTTTTTCGTCGATTTTTTTATCGGCTTGTTAAAAAGCCTCTTAGGAATTTTTACATTCTGGAGATTTTCTCGTGATGAAAAAAAAAAAAAAACAATATATATTTTTTGAGGAAAATAAAAAATCGCACTGGTTGGGATTTACTTTTATGTTTATTGTGGGGAAAAAAAAAAATGATAAAAAATTACTATTAAATTTTAACGTGGTTTTTTTTTTCACATTCGTTTTCACGAGATAATTTTTGTGGTGACGAGAAAATCGCATAAATTTTGGCATATTTAATTATCATCATTTTTAGCTGTCTTCGTGACCTTGGGGAATTTTTTTTCCCTGTCCACGTGTCTCCGTTAATGTTTACTTATTGGATGTTTTTCATCGACCCTTATCGTCCTTAGGTAATTAAAAACAAAATATATAGGCCCAATTCGAGTGCAAAAATAAGAACATTCGAAATATTATCGTTTCGTAATTATTTCAAAAAGATTTTTTATTTTTTTTTTATTGGCAAAGAAAATTCACAAAAATAGTAACGATATTTTTTTTTTTTTTTGCATTCGCATTGTGACAATCTTTCGTCCATAACGTTTTTAATCTCTCAATTTTAATCTGCGTGTACATATGCTCGTGTGTCCTCGAACTTTTAGGTTCGATCGTCTGGGTCGCACAATGAGAAAAAAAAAAAACAAATTGCATTTTCATTTTACTAAAGATTGCGATTAATATTTTTCAACGACTGAATGAAAAATTAGCCCATATTTTGACTCGGCCAATTGACGATTTTTTTCAACGCATATTTTTTTTTTTGTTTTATTATTATTATTTTTTTTCCTCATCGTGATAATAAAAAAATGTAGAAGCTCCCATATCGAATTGTAAAATTTTATAAAATATCGCCTCTTTCTAAAAGTTCGTTCCTTAAAATTTGGGATGGAGAAAAAAAAAATAATAATAATATAGGACGAGGAATGTAGCCGAAAAAAAAAAAAAATTGTGAATTTCAAGAGTCACAGAGAGAAAGAGAAAATGAGAGATTCTGTTTTTCGTTAAAACTCGAGTAAGTCGAAGACGAAAATAGTGGTCCAAAAAAAAAAAAATGCATGTGCCAATAGAAAACTGTACCAAGAAAAAAGAGAGGAAAAGAGAAAGCGAGAGAGAGAGAGAGAGAGGCAGGCAAAAAGAAAGAACCGATAAATAAAATAATTATTATACGAACTTATAATAATATAATTATTTTTTGTAAAATCAATCTTAGAATTTGATTGGGAATGTTGACAAATTTGTCGACGAAATGTCAAGCGCTGAGCGCATACAAAAAACAAAAAATCCTTCGATTATTCATAATAGTAACAAAACTATGATGATAGGCTATGAAAAAAAAAGAAAAAAAAAAAAAAACATACATAACAAATGTGTCACTCGTCGAATGAAAAGTCAGCCCTTCACCCTAACGTGCAATCATTTGTGTTAAAAAAAATAAACGATCTAAAAAAAATTACGAGAAAAAAAAGAAAGAGAAACGATCTAAAAAAAATTACGAAAAAAAAAAGAAAGAGAAACACTGAGAAATTCATGGAGAAAATAATCCACTGTAAAATATTGTATATCTAATGTATAAAATATGTCTTGCTGAGAAAATAAAGCGGCATGAAATATTTATTCACAACAACGCGTGATTTTTAATCAAATTTCCTTATAAGAAAAAAAAAAAAAAAAAATCCACAATTATTATTTAGCCATTTTTGTAAATTTTTATTCAAAGTTTCTGAATTTTTGGTAATGGAATTACAGCATGATTGGTATCAATGGGAAATTATGAAATAGGATACCGAACAAAAGATATTTAAAAAAATTCTTTTTTGGAGTCATTTTTTTTTTTTTTTGCTACCATCAAGTCGAATTAGATTTACTTTCATTGTATTGGAAACCTCCCGAGCAAACTTGGAGGATTTTAAAGATCGAAGAATAAAAATTTGGCTCTCAAATTTTTTGAAAAATTTGTCAAAAATCATGTTCTGGCTTTAAAAAATTGTCAAAAATTCAAAAATTATCATCCTCAGGTTCAAATCGATCGTTAAGAAAACTCATTTTAATACACCAACTTATTTATTGTTTAAATTGTAAAAAAAAATATTTTTTCTATTTCAGAATCGCCATTCTATTTTTTTCTCATTCACTACGATTTTTCTATTTCCTGAAAAAAACATAAAAATTTCCATCAAAGTATTTTTTAAAGAATTTTGGGTCTCAATAATTAATAATAATTGATTTTTCATTATTATTATAATTATTATTATTATTATTATTTGTATGACCCGCTGGTCCCTCCGTCGTCCAAATAGCATCAAAGATGGCAGGTGCAACGGAACTTGGGTTGAAAATCAATAAAGGGATTGGACGGAGGGGGATATGAACGAGCAGTGATAGAGCGAGAGAAAGAGAGAGAGAGAGAGAGCGAGAAGATTCACCCCGCGCTGTTGAAAGAAACTAAAAGACAGTTTGACGAGTCAGAGCGCCTCGTAGCTCATTTCTACTTCGATGAATAATTTTTTTTTCACTTCTCGAGACGAAAAACTAAAAAAAAAAGATCTATATGTGTAAATAAAATAAGGAGAAAAAGAGTGAGCGATCTATCGATGGACAGAATAGAAAATTTCGAGGATCCAGAGACGAGGGAATTTTGCATTCTGTCTGCTCACTCGCTGTTTCTACTGTCGACTGCTGTTTCTCGTTCTACTGAATTTCATAAATCGATCGGTATTTCTCCAAAAAAAGATTTTTTTTATTTTCTGCGCTGAATATCAAGGATTACGCGACCGAATTACTCTCGTTTGGTGAACTTTTCTGCTTCGTATTTTTCGTCTTTTATTTTTTTTCCATTCCACAAAATGCAGATGGTGAATAAATAAAAGTGATCAAGGACACTGCGTAGCCACTGCTGCATATGAGAGTGGGGAAACGAAGATGTCAGTGAAGGTAAGAGATTGTTGTTTTTTTGTTTATTTCAATTTATTTTAATTTATTTTAATTTATTTTATTATAAATTTCTTCACGTGCCCGGATTTTTGTTTTTTTTTTTTTTTGACATTTCGATAATTTGTGGACATTCGCATTATAAAGAATTGATTTATTTTAATTTATAAAAATTTAAAAAAATAATTTTTCCGAAGATTGATAAAAATTAATTTTGCCTGAATCGACAATAATTTCTTCATCAGTTTTACGAATAATTTACAAAATTCTTTTCATCAATTTTACGACAAAAAATATTCTCTACCCTTAGAAAAAAAGAATTATAAAAAAATTGACTCAATAATATTTTCATCATACAATTTTTTGGGCTGCCAAAAATAATGACTAATGAATTTGTTAAAATTATTATACGAAGAAATAATATATGAACAAACTTTGTGCGAAAAAATACAGTTGGTCGGAACCATAAATAATTTTATACACGTGCAGTTTTTTTTTTTTCGCTCACTTAACAACAAATGGAAAATCAAAAAAATCAGAGAATTTGTTAAATGGCACGAAATTTTTTATAAAATTTAACAAATTATAGTTCGCCAACCAGTGAAAAATATTTTTTCACAATATTCAAAGATACACTGAAATCTCGAAGCGTTAAATTATCTAATTGTAAGGGCTAAAACAATGAAGTTAAGAATGTTTATCTTCATTAAAAATTAATAGAATTTTTTATTTTTTTCAATAACCAAAGTGACAAAAAAGTTCATGAAGCTTAATTTTTTTTTAATTTCAAAATTTAATTACAAAAAATGAAGAAATTTTGTTTTTACTGTTTCTCATTTGCTGTATCTTAACAAAAAATTTCAAAAAGGCTCAATAATTACAAAAAATGAAGAAATCAACAAATTTTGTTTTTACTGTTTCTCATTTGCTGTATCGTAACAAAAAAAGCACAAAAAGCTCAATCATTACAAAAATTGATGGGATTTTTTTTTTATCCATTACGAAGTCAATTTTTTTTTTTTTTTTTTTTTTTTTTTTTTTTTCAAGTGCACATTTCATTCGAGTTCTGAGATGGGCAAAACTGAGGGCTCGAAAGCCGCGCCTCAAAGGCGTAATAAGTGCTCGTTTCCTGTTGCGCGTTCGAGAGAGCCTCGGCGGAGCAGAGAGCGTACATTTATATATATATATATATATACACACACACATAGATATAGATATAGATATATATATACACATAGATATAGATATAGATACGAGAGAGCTTTTTCTATTAACGCCACTATCTTGTGCGCTGTATCGTTTCCCTCTCGTTGTGGCTTAGAGGGCATTTTCGACTACACACACACACATATATATATATTTGTCTTGTGGCTGCATGTGTGTGGAAGAGTGAAAGAGAGAGAGAGAGAGAGAGAGAGAGAGAGAAAAGTAAATGACGTCCAGACTTTGAGATTATGTTATTTTGCCCACTACGATTGTCTGTGTTGGCTGCGACGACGTCGACGAGACTCGCGCATGGCATACCTACTTTGACTCGTCTAACCGATCCACGAGGTCGCAATTCTCTCTCGTGGACGACGCGGTGTAATAAAGAAAAAAAAAAAAGCGTCGAATGTTTTTTTTTTTTCATTAAAAATAATAATAATAATAATAACCATGTGAGTTTTGGGGAAGATTTTTTTTTTTTTATAAAACGAGTTCGAGAAGTCGAGCTTTATTTAACGGACTTGTAAACACTAAAACGTAAAATTTGTATTTATAGATCGTACTAAAATTACAGCGGTGCAATTCTCGCGGGTGTGTCGCCGAAAACGTGTCCAGAGCCCGAACTTTCGAGGCCAACAATGCCATTTCAAGCTTTCTGATAAGTTAAAAAATTATCGAATAGTGACAATTAATTAAAAAAAGTTATTCGCATTATTATTATTTATTTTAAATTAAATTTAAAGTAAATTTTTTGTTCATTTGGAAAAAAATTTTAAACGATGAATGTGATTTATGAAAATTGATCAATGAAAAAGAAAAAAAATGAGTGATTTTTTTTTTTTAAACCAATCATGGACAGTCATTTTAATTAGTGAATGAGAGATTGGTCGGCGATTCGAACAATTTTTCGTGCGGTGCAATTTTTTCTTGTTTTTTAATCAAAGGTAATTTTTTGTTTGCACATTTATTAATAATTAAAAATTGTTCGCTTAAGAAAAAAAACAAAAAAAATTACGAGACTATCTAATCTCTAATTTAATTTTAATTTACGATTTCATTGTTTACTGCGCTCATGCGCAGGAGATCCTAGGAGATAAGATTATGTTGTCTTTGAGATTTATTTTTATAATTTTTCATGCTTGCGGTGAAATTTTGTTTACGTTGCGATTTTTCCTCATGCACGAAGCTCGACTCGAAACACGTTTAACGATTTTCTCGATTTCCGAGGAGAACAAAAGATCTCTTTTATCACACGTATGGGGTGTTTCATGGAAATTGTAAATTCTTCAAAGCCTGCAACTTTTTTTATTACATCGTCAACGAATTTCGGAAATTTTTAATTGTTTTTTTTTTTTTTCATAATTGTTTTTCAATTTTTATTCGTGCAAAATTTTTTTCAATTTTTTTGCACCCCCTAAATTTTCAATATGGCGCTGAGACAAGCTACGAAGAGCGAAAAATCGTCCATTAAAATGAAAAAAGAAACTCTTTCTTCAAAAATCGACCATTTCATAGATTAGGAGAGCTGAGAATTTCTCACACAAAGTGGTAAATTTTTTTAAATTCATTTGGTTAATTTATTCGGCTTAATTTCTTTTTAATTACTGATTTATTTGCTGACTTAAAAAAAGTTTTGCTCAAGATGATAAAATTATTTTTACCAGATATGAAAAGATGAGGCTATAAATTCTTTTAATCTTTTTTGAAATTGCCCATGTAAATATATATATATATATATACGCGTGCGATGGGTCGTGACGTACGAGCTAGCACGAGCACTCATCCTCCCTCTCTCTTTTTCTTTCTGTCTCTCCCTCTGTCACTGTTTCTCTCTCTCTCTCTCTCTCTCTCGGGCAATCAAATGATTTATGCACCGCGCTCTCAATAATTAACGCGGGAGTTCGGCACGTGCGATTTTTATTATGCACCAAAAATCTCAATATATTTTATTACTTTTTGCATAATTGTTCAATGAAGAATTTTCAATTTGAAGCTCATCGTACAGTGCTCAATTTTCCTAACATTAATTAAATAAAATTCATATTATAATTAATTAATTATGATTATTATTATTCAGTGAAATAATTAAATTTCTACAATTGATCGATTGAGAATTAATAAAAATTTATGAATCGTTGAAATTGAGAATGAATTTATTTTTTGTTTAATTGCAAAAGTTTAACAAATTATTTAAAAAAAAATATACACGTGATTTTTTTCTTAGTAAATTTCTAGTCAATTTTTCAATGAAATTGTTATTTATTTTGTTTTTTAACGAAAAAAAATCATCAACACTATATCGAGATGAAAAACTTGCGAGTTTTATTATCAATTAATTTCGTTGATTTTTATATTTTATAAATTTTTCATTAATTTGAATAAAAATAATTTTTTATTTTTCTGATCGTAAAAACTGTAATCAGTGATTTTGTACACAAGTATGGCCCTGCCAGACATCGTGACATGTAGGTGGAGCCGAGATAAGAGAAAAAGGTCGCTGAATTTATAATTAGGTCAAGCTCGAGCGCGCGAGAAAAAAATAAATTCGCTCATGCAAAGCCAAACCCACAATCAATGCGAATATAACCCTTTTTATTCCCACAAATATATATATATATATTTTAAATATTTAAGTATCAAAAAAATAATAATCATAATAAATTTAATTAATAATAAATGTATGCTTCAAATATTTATCGTTTAATTAATTCCATAAATTAATGGTATTAATGTAATGTATATATATATACACAAAATGTTGTTTAAAATAATTGAGTGAAAATTTTATTGGTAGTATGAATTTTTTAAAAATTATCTCAATTATTAATATTAAAATTTTGATATTATTATGAGAAAATGAGTAAATTTTTTTTTTTATTTTTTTTATTACAGATGACGAGGTACAAGCAGGCAGAGTTCGAAGACGAGGACAGCAGTAGTATTGGCTCGGTTGTATTGAATAGCGAGGGAATAAGCACATCTGCGACGCATATACGATATCACTCGGTAAATTTTAACGCGGTAAATGATGGACAGGAAAATTTTCATCGTCATGTATTATACGTCTGACGTAATTCTAGACGGAATAAATTATGGAGCATTAGAATTGAATTACTAAAGTTTTCAATTAGAGTTGGAATTATTCAGCACGAGAGCATTGAGTGTAAATATGGGTTGAGTTTTAATATATATTACGTTCGAGTATAATCTTGAGTTAAATTTAAATATACAGTTTTAAGGATAGACGTAAGTTTAATTTAAGTGTAGATTTAAATTTAAATTAGAACTATTAATTCAAGTATAAATAAAATGATTAATTCAATTATAAATTAAATTATTATTTCAATTATAAATTAAATTATTAATTCAATGATAAATTAAATGATTAATTCGAGTACAAACTCGAAAGTTTTACGTCAAATTATGTAAATTTTTAACTCAAGTTTCAACTCAAATTTTAAGTAAATTTCTCACTCAAGTTCGTGCTGATGATTCTCGATTCGGTCCTCAGAGTAACTTGAAATAATAGAGCGATTCTTTTTTTTGTTTTTTTTTTTTCCTACAGGGCACGACCCTCTGGAGAGCAAGGAGTACACTGGAAAGATGTCTACTTATAGCTTGCATAGGTCTACTTTTGTTGGTTCTCGTTCTGACAATTGTACTCAACAGCAAACGTCATTGGGAGGACGGTCAGATACTTCACGTAACTTCCCACGGTGAAGGTAACCCCAAAATGGAGATAATAATTAAATTTACAAAAAACAAAAAAGAAAAAAAAAACGTGATGAGAGCTTACAAAAAAATTGACACTACAATTGACTCATTAAAGAATTGAGAATTAACGAATATTTCATTAATTATTAAATTTAAAAAAAAAAATTATTATCTCGTCATAAAATTATTATTATTATTTCTTCCACCTATTTTTGCAATTTTTCAAGTTTTCTCAATAACGTAAATTTTTTTTTAATTATTTCTTTTCCGTGTTTATGAGTTATTTATGGACGTTCGCAGATGGCTCGTATTGTCTGACGGAGCACTGTGTGACGGTAGCAGCGACAATAATAAATGGCATCGATCACACGATCGACCCATGTGACGATTTTTACGAGTACGCGTGCGGCGGTTGGATTAAAAAAAATCCAATTCCTGATGGTAAAAGCACGTGGGGAACATTTACAAAACTCGAGCAGGATAATCAGCTCGTGGTGAAAAATGTATTAGGTAATTTGTTTTTCATCGCGATATTAATGATTAAAATAATAATAAAGAAAAAAAAACGTATATAAAATATTTCGGAATAACAAAAAAAAAAAACAATCGAGAAATAAAAATTATTTAGAGATGATTTTTTTTTTTTTGTCATTTCGCCACATTTATGATTCAGAGAAAGCTTTTGAAGAGATGAAATCAAAGGCCGAGAATTTATGATTAAAATAATAATAAAAAATAAACGTATATAAAATATTTCGGAATAACAAAAAAAAAAACAATCGAGAAATAAAAATTATTTAGAGATGATTTTTTTTTTGTTATTTGGCCACATTTATGATTCAGAGAAAGCTTTTGAAGAGATGAAATCAAAGGCCGAGAATTTATGATTAAAATAATAATAAAAAATAAACGTATATAAAATATTTCGGAATAACAAAAAAAAAACAATCGAGAAATAAAAATTATTTAGAGATGATTTTTTTTTTTTGTCATTTCGCCACATTTATGATTCAGAGAAAGCTTTTGAAGAGATGAAATCAAAGGCCGAGAATTTATGATTAAAATAATAATAATAAAAAAAACGTATATAAAATATTTCGGAATAACAAAAAAAAAAACAATCGAGAAATAAAAATTATTTAGAGATGATTTTTTTTTTTTGTCATTTCGCCACATTTATGATTCAGAGAAAGCTTTTGAAGAGATGAAATCAAAGGCCGAGAATTTATGATTAAAATAATAATAATAAAAAAAACGTATATAAAATATTTCGGAATAACAAAAAAAAAAACAATCGAGAAATAAAAATTATTTAGAGATGATTTTTTTTTTTTTGTTATTTCGCCACATTTATGATTCAGAGAAAGCTTTTGAAGAGATGAAATCAAAGGCCGAGAATTTATGATTAAAATAATAATAATAAAAAAAACGTATATAAAATATTTCGGAATAACAAAAAAAAAAACAATCGAGAAATAAAAATTATTTAGAGATGATTTTTTTTTGTTATTTGGCCACATTTATGATTCAGAGAAAGCTTTTGAAGAGATGAAATCAAAGGCCGAGAATTTATGATTAAAATAATAATAAAAAATAAACGTATATAAAATATTTCGGAATAACAAAAAAAAAAAACAATCGAGAAATAAAAATTATTTAGAGATGATTTTTTTTTTGTTATTTCGCCACATTTATGATTCAGAGAAAGCTTTTGAAGAGATGAAATCAAAGGCCGAGAATTTATGATTAAAATAATAATAATAAAAAAAACGTATATAAAATATTTCGGAATAACAAAAAAAAAAAACAATCGAGAAATAAAAATTATTTAGAGATGATTTTTTTTTTTTGTCATTTCGCCACATTTATGATTCAGAGAAAGCTTTTGAAGAGATGAAATCAAAGGCCGAGAAAAAAGCCAAATTGTATTATTTATCGTGCATGGATGCAAATGAAACGATCGAGGCATTGGGTGGTCAACCCTTGCTCGATCTTCTCGAAAATGTTGGCGGTTGGAATATAACTGGTAAATTCAACGTCTCGAGGTGGAATTTACAAACGAGCATGCACATTTTGCAAAATGTTTACAACATGGGCGGTCTATTTTCGTGGGCTGTCAATGAGGATGACAGAAATAGCAGCATACATATTATCCAGGTAAACATGAGCTGGATTAATAAATTAATAAATTGATAAATTGGTAAATTGATAAATTGATAAATTGATAAATTGATTAGTCAATCGATCGATAACAGTGCCAATTAATTTATCAATTAAATTAATAATTAATTATTTAGCCAATAATTAAATTAATAATTAATTATTTAGCCAATAATTAAATTAATAATTAATTATTTAGCCAATAATTAAATTAATAATTAATTATTTAGCCAATAATTAAATTAATAATTAATTATTTAGCCAATAATTAAATTAATAATTAATTATTTAGCCAATAATTAAATTAATAATTAATTATTTAGCCAATAATTAAATTAATAAATAATGTTGACAATTTTTTATATTTTTCAAAGATTGATCAAGGGGGACTAACATTGCCAACCACGGACAATTATTTGAATAAAACGGAACACGGAAAAATTCTGAGTGCCTACTTGGACTACATGACCAAGGTAAAGGAAAAACAAAACACAAGCATGAGTCTTTTTGACAATCGAAACGAGATAAATTCGTAAAAATATAAAAAAAAATAAAAGAAAAAAAAAAGAAAACGAGAGTCGTGAGAAAAAAAAATCTACGATGGATGATGAGGTGGGGAGGGAGGGGGTTGAAATGAGAGATGCGTTGAGTTCCGAGTACAAGAGAAACTCGACGATGTGCACAGATTGGCGTGCTGTTAGGGGGCGAGGAAAACGAAACGAGACGACAGATGCAGGCAGTTATCGATTTCGAGACGAGATTGGCAGAGATAACTACACCGCAGGAGCAGAGAAGAGACGAGGAAAAACTTTACAATCGTATGTCGATAAATGATCTACAAAATTTAGCACCCTTCGTAAGTTATTTAGTCAATTTTATTAATTTTATCAACAATTTGCCAATTAATCTAATAATTAATTAAATATTTAATAATAATAATATTTTTATAAATTAATTAGATGATTAATTGATGTGTAAATATTTGAAACAATGAATTAATTTGTTAACTCGATATCGATCTAATTGAAAAATTTGATAAAGAAAATATATAAATAAAATTTTTTTTTCAATTAACAATTTGTTCGTAAGTTGTTATTCAGTCAATTTTATTAATTTTATCAACAATTTGCCAATTAATTTAATAATTAATTAAATATTTAATAATAATAATATTTTTATAAATTAATTAGATGATTAATTGATGTGTAAATATTTGAAACAATGAATTAATTTGTTAACTCGATATCGATCTAATTGACAAATTTGATAAAGAAAATAAATAAATAATTTTTTTTTTCAAATTTTCGCAGATGTCGTGGCTGGAATATTTTCAGAACGCGACGCGTCTGGTGGCGAAAAAAGTCAATAGCAAAGCGATGGTTGTAAACTTTGCACCGGAATATTTTGACAAATTGACAAAATTAGTCCAAGAATATGATAAAACGAACGAGGGAAAAATGTGCGTAATTTTTTCATTTCATTTTGAAAAAAAAAAAAAAAAAAAAAATAATAATAATAATAATAATAAAATTTGATTAATTATCCTTTCAGAGTATTGAACAATTATTTAATCTGGCAAACTGTCAGATCGCTCACAGCTTTTCTCTCGAAACCATTTCGAGAGGCTTATAAAGGCCTGAGAAAAGCTCTCATTGGCTCCGAGGGGCGAGAAGAGCAATGGCGTTATTGCGTCAGTGATACAAACAATGTTATGGGATTCGCGATCGGTGCTATGTTTGTTCGCGAAGTATTTCATGGCAAGAGCAAAGCAAAGGTAGAGATGGAAAAAAAAAAAAACATTTTACTAAATTTTCAATTTAAATTTATTCATCAAATTTTCAACTCTCAATTATTAATTAAATTTTTTCTAATCAAAAGTAAAACTACTGACTAAAATTCGATTGAAAAAAAAGAAAAGAATATATATATATATGTATATATTTTTTTTTGTCCAAGGCTGAAGAAATGATAAACGAAGTTCGCGAGGCATTCACGAAAAATCTCAAAAATCTCGATTGGATGGACGCCGAGACGAGAACATCGGCAAACGAGAAAGCAAACGCGATAACTGACATGATTGGCTTTCCATTATTTATATTAAATCCAAACGAGCTTGACGAACGTTATCGTGAATTGTCAATAAGACAAAATGAATATTTTCTCAATAATATCCGAGTCAATAAATACACACTGAGAAAAAATTTGGAAAAACTCGATCATCCGGTGAACAA
Source organism: Dyspetes luteomarginatus (assembly GCA_963669185.1). NCBI lineage: Eukaryota > Metazoa > Arthropoda > Insecta > Hymenoptera > Ichneumonidae > Dyspetes > Dyspetes luteomarginatus. The sequence continues at coordinate 21,932,517 of OY769906.1, forward strand.
AACAACGTGGATTATGTCGCCACCTACCGTCAATGCTTATTACACACCGACGAAAAATCAAATCGTATTTCCAGCTGGAATTTTACAGAGTCCATTTTACGACATGGAAAATCCAAGCAGTCTCAATTTTGGGGGAATTGGGGTCGTTATGGGTCACGAACTGACTCATGCATTTGATGATCAAGGTTGGTATGAAATAAAATAATAATAATAATTCTTATTCATTATTTAAAAATTATCGTTCGTAATAATAATAATAATGCATCGATTATATAAATTAATAATAATTTATTTATTGATAAATAATTTATCAATAATGAGGAGAGTGGAGAGTAATTTTTTTTTTTTTTTCGCGTTTCTTTCAGGACGAGAATACGATTTGCATGGAAATTTACATCAATGGTGGAATAACGCAACGATAGATAGGTTTAAAAATCGCACAGAGTGCATAGTCGAGCAATACGGTGATTTCGAGATACAGGGTCGTCGTGTTAATGGAAGGCAGACGTTGGGTAATTATTGATAATTTTTTGAAAAAAATAAAAAATAGAATAAAATTGATAAATTGAAAATCAAGAGAGAAAATTAATTAATGATAAAATTAATTGTCCAGGTGAAAATATAGCAGACAATGGAGGCCTCAAGGCAGCTTATCACGCATATTTATCGGAGCCCAAAAGTTACAAGGATCAGATGCCATTGCCCGGATTAAATTTGACGCATCGTCAATTATTTTTCCTAAGTTTTGCTCAGGTAATTCGTGGCATTTAAAAATCAGTGAATTTAATTAGATGAAAAAAAAAAAAACAAAACAAAAATCTATCATCAATTTAATTTGATTAATTAACTTTTTAACGAAAATATAAATATTTTGTTACAATGATGGGAATTTTTTTGTTCTTTGGGTTTGGATTAATTTTTTTTTTCTTTTTTTCTTCAGGTCTGGTGCTCGGCTATAACGTCCGAGGCGATAGGCCTGCAAATCGAAAAAGATTCTCACTGTCCACCAAAATACAGGGTTATTGGACCACTCTCCAATTTGCCAGAATTCGCGACAGAGTTCAATTGCCCAAAGGGTTCAAAAATGAATCCGATCCACAAGTGCGAGGTCTGGTAATAAAATTTCATGTGAGAGAAAACAAAAAAAAAAAAAACAAAAATCAGTCATACTAAATAAATTGAAAAATTAGGTAACAGCACTCGGGAGAAATATTAGAAAATTTTCCAGCTAAACTCGCAAAAATGTTCACCAGTAACGGCCATAAATTCTATTATCAATTATTAAATTCTGCGTGAAAAACAAAAAAAAAAAATTTCATTTTATACGATGTTATCCATCATGTTTTTTCCTAAACGATAAAAATAAATCCCTGCTCACACAGCAGTACAAAAAACAATTAAAGAGAATGAGTAAAAATAATGAAATAAGTACGAGATTTTTCCATAGTGAAATCTCGAATTAATCAAAAGAAAAATCGAATTAATCACCGTTATAGCAGTATCATTAATTAATTTAAAAAATGCGTGTCTGTGTGTGTACAGAATAATGTTATATATATATATATATTATTATTATTTAATTTACGAGTGTAATAATTGTCGGAATGAAAAAAAAAAAAAACAAGAATTTATTCAGCGCGATTCAAAATTGCACTTCCGAGCCAAGTCATAAATGTATTTCTGCGGGCAGGATTTAAAAAAAAATATGAAAAAAGAAAATTAACAAATAGTATTTAAGCTTTGAGGATAAATTATTTTATAATGCGACACAGCGAGACACGAGACGGAAACGCTCGAGATCGGCAAATCGTATAGCTACTTAATGTTTAATATCAATTCATTAAAGTTGGTCCGCTAAAATTGCTTTTTATTTATTTTCCATTTTTACTGTCACTTCTACACTGTCAATTTTGGTAAAAAAAAAAGAAAAAAAAAAGCGTTTTATCGGACCTCCTTGATGCAGGTTATACCTAGATATGCAAAAAAAAAGAAAGTTTGAGGCTCCATTATTATTATTATTTTTTTCCAAGTGGTATTAAGGGTCGAATCGAGAGTCATAAATTGAATCGCAAGCTCTGATTAAAATTTATATTTACTAAAATTATATACCGAATCGTTCTGCTACTTAATGTTTAATATTGACCGGAAACCATGCAGTTTAGATTTTGGTCCACTAAAATGCTTTTAATTTATTTTCCCTTTGGCACTTCCACAATGTCTTTTGTTCTGGTGAAAAAAAAAATTAAACAAGCATTTTATGGAATATCAAAGTTCACATAAGTTATATATAGATACAAAAGAAAGTTTGAGGCTCCATTTTTTTTTTCCCAGCGGTATTAAGGCTCGAATCGAGAGTTATGAATTCAAGCGCGAACGAAAAATTAAAATTAAGGAAAACTTTTAATTCTTGAGTTCGTGAAAACGATTCTTTCGCTTCTTCCTACTAATGTTTAATAATTCGCTAGCGTCTACTTGAAAGATCGATTTTTCTCAATTTGAAAAAAAAATAGCATATTGATTTTTCAATTTTATCGCCTCGCTCGTTCAGTTGCTTATTTTTCTTCTTCGAATGCAAACATAAATATTACTAAATAGAAAAATGCTTGTGTACATTAATCCCTTTTGCTGTATACATAGAGCCTCGACGAAGCTGCAAAAGCACGATTACCTGTGATACTCGTGTGTGTTAATGATGGGAAAACAATTGAATTGCGCGTTGAAGTGAAAAATAATTGATAATTTTTAAGTTTTTTCATTGTTTTTTTTTTTTTTTTTAATTCTTTTTTTATTATTATTTTTTTTTAACGATGGAGGACGCAAATGAGTGCGAAACGAGTTCGAAGATGAGCGGAAAAAAACGACCTACGTCGCGAGACCCTACAAAAGAAAAAAATTACCAAAATTAAAAATGAAGATTTTGCTCTAGAAATAATTTACATTGAAGTAATTATTTTTATATATAATTTTTTTTTTTGCACAAATTGCAAAAAAAAAAGAAGATACAACTGGACTGTATGATATGTTATCAATTATCAAATTAATAAAATGATTGGATAAAGAACAAAAAAGTTTGAAAAGTAAAAGAAAAAAAGAAACATATCAATTCAGCACTCACATATCACTCTGTAAATTCATTGTCCGCCCACGCACTTTTCTCAATTGGAAACAAATTTTTTTATAATTTAATTTTTTTTTAATTTAATTTTTTTTTTCAAAAAAAAAAAATAATGGTCTCCACGGCTACGTCGCATTGAAAAATATTAGCCGAAGAGAAAAATAATTCGAGAGATCGCGAGAACGTCTCTGTAAAGTTCTTTTCACTCACTACTCTGTTATGATAATAAAAATAAAAATGGTAGGAAAAAAGAATGTCAACCACCGGAAACAACGAGGAGTGGAGGGAAAAGAAAAGAGAAACAAAAGAGTAACGAAAAAATATAAAACATGTATTGAATAATATAAATAAATAAATAAATAAATAAATATTGTATGAACTGTGACGCAGGTTGCAGCAGGAATTGTTTAAAAAAAATATATATATACGACTATGAAAAAAAGAAATTTGTTGTTATTTATGTATTTCTTAATATTTTTCTGTGTCCATGTAAATTCTTTTACAATTTTTTATTACCATTTAAATTAAATTCATTCATTTTTTTCCTTAATTAACGTCATTTGTTTTTTTTTTTTGTAATTTAATTTCTTACGTTGGTCGTCCAAACTCGTTTCGAAAATTTGTCGAGCTGTCTCGTGGGAAAATCGAAGGACATAATCGACAAATTATTGAGACGTTCGAGACGAATACGTGCGACTTTTTTTCGCGCTCTTCGAGTCTCGAGACGAAACCAAATATTTTCAAGAATGCAAATAAAACCACTGACGATTATCATGGCTAAAAGAGCGAGTGATATAACATCTACGTGGGCATGCTCGACGGGCTTAAAGCCCCATTGACGATCGTTCGATTGTGGCCATTCTTTTGAGATCCATTTACGTTCGAGATACTTTAATATTCCTGCTGAACGAAGTCTGAGGATACTGTAGAAAAATGATTATCATTTAATTATTATTAATCCATTCAATGATTTATTATTAATTAATTCGTAAATATTTGATAATTTATTCATAATTTATTGAATTGACAGATTTTTTATTTTTATTTGAAAAATATTAATTCTTCATACTATTTGTCGATGATATAACGATGTGGTGCCGATCTTGCGTGTAAAAATGCAATGTTGATGGTCCAGTGTACATTCGGAATTTCGGCAATGTGACAGAGATAATGAATTGGACGATAAGCCGATAAAAATACATCAGATGCTTCCAGATATACGAATCCTGGCTTGCACATATTTGTCATTATTTCTTGAACGTTATTCATATCGGGACAATTTTTGTTCACTAGATTTTTCCATTCGTTCACGCGAAGACGATCCTTTGCAGTTACCTTTCGACGTGATTTTATTTTTTTCAACCGAAAAATCAATTTAAAAACAATTATATCAATTAAAATTTTGTTTTTAATGATAAAGTCCATTATCGAATAGCTGGTAAATTTGATATTAACATTTCGACTCTTTCTTTTGGGATCCTGAATATTGATGACACGGAGGGTTAATAATAATTGTAATAATTTTTAATTATTGTCATTTCGGGAAAAAATAATTTGTTTACCTCCTGCAAACGAAACGAACCATGAGTGTCGTTTCTCACGCACACAGAGTGCGTTTTTTTCGTCACAATTTCCTGCAGACTCGTCAATGGCAAAGAATTTCCTCTAATTGCGAGATATGAAGTCAAAGTACTGCTAAAACCGCATGATATTAACATTCCCATTGTCACTGCTGATATCACGATAAATCTCAGTGACCAGGATGTTGGTATTTTTTGAAATCCTGTCGAGATGCCAAACAATGAATTAATAATTTAAAAAAATACCAATGAAAAAAAAAGATTTTTCTTTCTAAATAAATGTTAAGAATTAATGTTGGATTTTTTTTGTTTTTTTTTTTTTTTTTTTAATAACTCGATAACCTTGACCAGTCATCACACCGAGGACGCTGATAAAATTATAGGATGGTATTGCAAGTTCGTTGTTGGACTCGACGTAATTAGAACATGTCGCTCTTTTGAATCTGTACATGACTATAAGAAGAGCAGTTATCCCGATCACGAAGGTAAATGCAGTCGACCAAAGTCCTTGAGAAAATATGCTCGTGTACCACCATTTTGAGACACCTGTACCCTCCGATAAAACGAACAGACCGTAGCTAAAATAAATTATTATTTTTCATATTTTTCATTTCTTGTTTGATCAAAGTTAAATTCTTCGATTTTAATTTAAATATATTTTTCTTTTCTAATGAAAATAAAATTAATTATTTTTCCTACATTTTTAATTAAATTGGAAGAAAAAAAATAATTCTTTTGATGAAAAATCAAATTGTAAATAATTACATTTTGTATTAAATTAAATTCGTTCTAGGAAATATTTATCAAGCCCCCCTGGCTGTATACACATATTTTTTGCTACTTTTAGTTATGGATAGTGGGTCTGTCAATTGCAATTTTCGTTCAATGACGTTTATTTGGATATTTTCTTATTTATTTTTTTTTTATTAAAAAGGAAAGTGTTAAAAAAAATATATCTGTAAACACAAAATATGTGTTCGACTCATATTTTACTCAAGAGATTACTGTAAGTAGATAGAAATTTTTCGCTTAAAATGAAAACGCGAATTTTCCAGTTTGTTTTTTTAAATTCATAACTTTGGAACGAATTCAATTTTCTCTGCTGATTATAAAAGAGCGGATGTGAAATTTTGCGTTAAAAAATATGGCGATGTAATTTTTCATCGTTATCAACGAAACTTTCAGGGATGAAGTGAATAAATTTTTTTTTCCCGAGATTTTACCGGGTCTGTCAGACCCAAGTGTGCATAGCTTGGGTAAGAAATTCAATTCAATTTTTCGATAGAATAAATTAAATAAAAAAATTGTAATTTTTTCCTCACTAATTTTCTCCGACTTGGTGACTGTAAGAAAAATGACCACCAGCATAAGTATGCATCGGTGATGGCATGAGCCACTCATTAACCTCACCCTTCAGCAGGGTATCGCCATTCCCATCACGAGGCGGACGATAAACTGATCTGCAATTGTAACGTTTTTTCCTTTTTTTTTTTTTTTTTTTTTTTGTTTCATTCCTCCGTGCAATTAAAGCGGAAAATAAAATTAATAAGTGAACGGAAATATTTCAAGGCGCAATTTTTTTTTCGTGCACGCGGTAGGGAAAAAAAAAAAAATGATCCACACGAAATAAAAAAATTGATTAAGATGGGACAATTTTTTTTTTTCATCGAGTTGGGCCTTTTTTTTCGTTGGGCTACTCTGGATCCATTTTTCTTATCATCATCGTTCGAGCTCCAAAATATTTCTTAATAAATTAGGCTACGTTTTTTTTTTTTTTTTTTCTAATGAAATTTGTATTACTTGAATTTGAGGGTCTGCTCGAGTATCGTCCAAATATCGCCGACGTAACCAGTCACACTGTTGTCCGGATTTAGTCCGAGATAAGGCAACATCTTGAGGAAATATTTTGAATTTTTTTTTTTTACTTCGATTTTAAATCCGATATAATTAATTGCTAATTTTAGATTTAATTGTACTTACGATTTCACCAGATATAAGGATAGTCGTGCCAGCCAAATCATCTGTAAAATATGTACTGCACAGGGTTGTATAATTTTTATTAAATCCCTCGATTAAATCAAATTCGTGGCTTTCGCGATTCCACTTGCGTAATCTTCCTGGGTGGGCCTGGGCCGCATGCAGCTCGGCATCGGTCAGCAGCCGCAAGCAAATTGCCGCGGTTTGCGCGACGCAAATACACTTGAAACGAAATTATCATTTGTTTTTTTTTTCTGATTTTGTTAATTTACCAATAACGATTTATTGATTTTTTATAGAAAAAAAATTTAATCTTCCGCAATTGCAAATGATTTTATTTTTATATAAACACAAAGTAGATAAAAAATCGATACAAATTTAATTGTGTGAAATTTAAGATTCAAATGACATAAAAAAAAAAAAGAAAAAAATCTCACCAGTAAGAGTAAGATTCTCATGTCGTAGGGACTGTGTGATAAATTTTCGTCGACGCTCGACTTAAGTAGGAAAATTCTAAAATTAATAATTCACAATCCCTTCGGTAGTCTTGAAGTGTCATTTTGACGAGCATAGTAATTGGACGATTCGAGAAAAAAAAATTGTGGCGATCTAATTGAGCCATAATGAGAATTTCTACAATAGAAATCAACAATGACTGGACTTGTGAATAATTAAATTATCGTGAGAAATAAAAGTGTGTTTCTGATTATCGTCTAATCAAAATACCATCCAAAAAATCCCATAATCATCTCCTATAAATACAAAAATAAATGAATAAATAAATAAATAAATAAATAAATAAATAAATAGATAAATAAATAAATAAATAAATATTGTATCAAATGTGACGCAGGTTGCAGCAGGAATTGTTTAAAAAATATATATATATTTATGACTATGAAAAAAAGAAAACAACAATTTGTCGTTATTTATGTATTTGTCAATATTTTTCTGTGTTCACGTAAATACTTTTACAATTTTTTAATACCATTTAAATTAAATTCATTCATTTTTTTCCATAATTAACGTAATTTGTTTTTTTTTATTATTATTTAATTTCTTACGTGGGAAAATTGAAGGACATAATCGACAAATTATTGAGACGTTCGAGACGAATACGTGCGACTTTTTTTCGCGCTCTTTGAGTTTCGACACGAAACCAAATATTTTCAAGAATGCAAATAAAACCACTGACGATTATCATGGCAAAAAAAGCGAGTGATATAAGATATATGTGGGCATACTCGACCGGCTTAAAGCCCAATTGACGATCGTTCGATTGTGGCCATTCTTTTGAGATCCATTTACGCTCGAGATACTTTAATATTCCTGCTGAACGAAGTCTGAGCATACTGTAGAAAAATGATTATCATTTAATTATTATTAATTCATGCTATGATTTATTATTAATTAATTCGTAAATATTTGATAATTTATTCATAATTTATTGAATTGAGAGATTTTTTATTTTTATTTGAAAAATATTAATTCTTCATACTATTTGTCGATGATATAACGATGTGGTGCCGATCTTGCGTGTAAAAATGCAATGTTGACGGTCCAGTGTATATCAGGAATTTCGGCGATGTGACAGCGATAATGAATTGGACGATATGCCGATAAAAATACTTCAGATCCTGTCAGATATACGAATCCTGGCTTGCACATATTTGTCATTATTTCTTGAACGTTATTCATATCGGGACAATTTTTGTTCACTAGATTGTTCAATTCGTTCACGGGAAGACGATCCTTTGCCATTTCCTTTCGACGTGGTGTTTTTTTTTTTTTTTTTCCAACCGAAGAATTAATTCAAAAACAATTATATCAATTAAACATTTAAAACAAAAAAAATCTAATTCAATAATTATGCAAAGAATTATTAATTATTAAAAAACGAGGATAAAAATTTATAAATTGACGCTCGGCGCGCGGTATTGACGGCCACCGAGATGTTACGCGGTATTATTCGGCGCGGTCAGTACTTGGTGCGGTGACCGTTCAGCCGCGCGCTGGGCCTCATCGAGTCGCTGCGCGACTGCTAATTTTTTCTAATTTTTAGTGTAAAAACATCAGACCCTGTAGAAGGAGCAGGCTGCGTCAACGCAGATTCTTTCCCAGTTTTCATGTGAATTCGTGCAAATACGATAGAGTTGCGTAAGGCCCAAATCGGTTGCATACGAATTCCTCATGTAGTGCAGGAAATGGTACAAAAAAAAAAAAAAAAACAGTGATGAGGTTTAGGAAACTGAATTGGGAAGAGTCGTAAAAAACCCGGAAGAATAGAAAAAAAATTATTAACCCTTCATGTCAATAATTCATTTTTCGACCTTTCGGGTCAATACAGGGCATTAGGGGGCAATTTTTTTTATTATTTCGGGCTAAAAAAAAAAATGACATAAAAATCAGGCTCATTTGACAAAGTCCATTATCGAATTGGAGTTGGTAAATTTCATATTAAAATATCGACTGTGCCTTTTGGAATTTTGAATATTGATGACAAGGAAGGTTAATAATAATTTTCATAATTTTCATTATTGTTATTTCGGGAGAATAAAAATTTGTTTACCTCCTGCAAACGAAACGAACCATGAGTGTCGTTTCTCACGCACACAGAGTGCGTTTTTTTCGTCACAATTTCCTGCAGACTCGTCAATGGCAAAGAATTTGCTCTAATTGCGAGATATGAAGTCAAAGTACTGCTAAAACCGCATGATATTAACATTCCCATTATTACTGCTGATATTACGATAAATCTCAGTGACCAGGATGTTGGTATTATCGGAAATCCTGTCGAGATGCCAAACAATGAATTAATAAAAAAAAAAATACCAATGAAAAAAAAAGATTTTTCTTTCTAAATAAATGTTAAGAATTAATGTTGGATTTTTTTTGTTTTGTTTTTTGTTTTTTGTTTTAATAACTCGATAACCTTGACCAGTCATCACACCGAGGACGCTGATAAAATTATAGGATGGTATTGCAAGTTCGTTGTTGGACTCGACGTAATTAGAACATGTCGCTCTTTTGAATCTGTACACGACTATAAGAAGAGCAGTTATCCCGATCACGAAGGTAAATGCAGTCGACCAAAGTCCTCGAGAAAATATGCTCGTGTACCACCATTTTGAGACACCTGTATCCTCCGATAAAACGAACATACCGTAGCTAAAATAAATTATTTAATTTTATATTTTTCATTTCTTGTTTGATCAAAGTTAAATTCTTCGGTTTTAATTTAAATATATTTTTGTTTTCTAATGAAAATAAAATTAATTATATTCCCTACATTATCAATTTAATTGGAAGAAAAAAATAATTCTTTTAATGAAAAATTTACGCTGCAGGCCCGTTTCTCTGATGTCAAGGGCTCGGGAGATGAGCCTTGAAAATTTTACCGGGTCTGCCAGACCCAAGTGTAGCATAGCTTGGGTACGAAATTCAATTCGATTTTTCGATAGAATAAAATTAATTATTAAAAAATGTTTTAATTTTTTCCTCACTAATTTTCTGCGAGTTGGTGACTGTAAGAAAAAAAACCAGCCGAATGAGCATGCATCGGTGATGGAGTGAGCCACTCATCTACCTCACCTTCCATCAGGGTATTCTCAATATTATCACGAGCCGGACGATAAACTGATCTGCAATTGTAACGTTTTTTTCCTTTTTTTTTTTATCAGTCATCCGTGCATTTAAGGCGGAAGATAAAACTAACAAGTGCTCATGTGCGGAAATTTTATTCAAAGTGCCATTTTTTTTGGAGCACACGGTAGCGGGAAAAAAAATTATCCACAAAAGTAAAATTTTTTATCAAGATGGGCCATTTTTTTTTTCATCCAATTGAGCCTTTTTTTTTTTTTTTTTTTCGTTGAGCTACTCCGGATCTTTTTTTCTTTTCATCACAGTTCGAGCTCCAAAATACTTCTTAATAAATTAGGTTACGTTTTTTTTTAAATTTTTTGTAATGAAATATGTATTACTTGAATTTCAGGGTCTCCTCGAGTGTCGTCCAAATATCGCCCATGTAACCAGTCACACTATTGTCCGGATTTAGTCCAAGATAAGGCAACATCTTGAGGAAATATTTTGAATTTTTTTTTTTACTTCGATTTTAAATCCGATATAATTAATTGCTAATTTTAGATTTAATTGTACTTACGATTTCACCAGATGTGCGGATAGTCGTGCCAGCCAAATCATCTGTATAATTGATACTGCACACAGTTGTATAATTTTGATTAAATCCTTCGATTAAATCAAATTCGTGAGTTTCGCGATTCCACTTGCGTAATCTTCCTGGATGGTTCGCGACCGCATCCTGCTCGGCATCGGTCAGCAGCCGCAAGCAAATTGCCGCGGTTTGCGCGACGCAAATACACTTGAAACGAAATTATCATTTTTTTTTTCCATTTTGTTAATTTACCAATAACGATTTATTGATTTTTTATATAAAAAAAATTTAATCTTCCGCAATTGCAAATGATTTTATTTTTATATAAACACAAAGTAGATAAAAAAATCGATACAAATTTAATTGTGTGAAATTTAAGATTCAAATGACATAAAAAAAAAAAAAGAAAAAAATCTCACCAGTACGAGTAAGATTCTCATGTCGTAGGCACTGTGTGATAAATTTTCGTCGACGCCCGACTTAAGTAGAAAAATTCGAAAATTAATAATTCACAATGCCTTCGGTAGTTTTGAAGTGTCATTTTGACGAGCATAGTAATTGGAAGATTCGAGAAAAAAAATTGTGTCGATCTAATTGAGCCATAATGAGAATTGCTACAATAGAAATCAACAATGACTGCACTTGTGAATAATAAAATCATCGTGAGAAATAAAAGTGTCACTGATTATCGGCTGATCGAAATAACATCCAAAAAATCCCACAATCATCTTCCATAAATGAAAAAACTGTCAATATAATTCAAAGAGGCCACCCTAATAGGCTCGTTGGAAGTCAATAAATTCTTTCGGAACTCCAGTGTACATTCCACAACATACGTAACATTTTTATCAGCAATAGATAACATAGATCTCTGCTAAGCGCGGGACGAAGATTTAGAGAAAATGTCTTACCATGAGATGGTAAAAAATTAAAAATGAAGATTTTACTCTAGAAATAATTTACATTGAAGTAGTTATTTTTATATATATATATTTTTTTTTGCTCGAATTGCAAAAAAATATATGTTATCAATTATCAAATTAATAAAATGATTGGATAAAGAACAAAAAAGTTTGAAAAGTAAAAAAAAAAGAAACACATCAATTCAGCACTCACATATCACTCTGTAAATTCATTGTCCGCCCACGCACTTTTCTCAATTGAAAACAATTTTTTTTAAATGTTTTTGACAGGAACATCACACTAAAAATATTAGCCGAAGAGAAAAATAATTCGAGAAATGGCGAGAATGTCTCTGTTGAGTTTTTTTTCACTCACTGTTATGATAATAAAAATGAAAATGGTGGGAAAAAAGAATGTCAAGTACCGGAAACAACGAGGAGTGGAGGGAAAAGAAAAGAGAAACAAAAGAATAACGAACAAACATAAAACGTGTATTTAATAATATGTGACGCAGGTTGCAGCTGGAATTGTTTAAATATATATATATATATATTTGTATTTGTCAATATTTTTCTCTGTGCATGTAAATACTTTTACAATTTTTTATTACCATTTAAATTAAATTCATTCATTTTTTTCCTTAATTAACGTATTATTATTATTATTATTATTATTATTTAAATTTAATCTCTTACGTTGGTCGTTCAAGCTCGTTTCGAAAATTTATCGAGCTGTCTCGTGGGAAAATTGAAGGACATAATCGACAAATTATTGTGACGTTCGAGACGAATACGTGCGACTTTTTTTCACGCTCTTCGAGTCACGAGTCGAAACCAAATATTTTCAAGGATGCAAATAAAACCACTGACAATTATCATGGCAAAAAAAGTGAGTGATATAACATATATGTGGGCATACTCGACCGGCTTAAAGCCCAATTGACGATCGTTCGATTGTGGCCATTCTTTTGAGATCCATTTACGCTCGAGATAATTTAATATTCCTGCTGAACGAAGTCTGAGCATACTGTAGAAAAATGATTATTATTTAATTATTATTAATCCATGCAATGATTTATTATTAATTAATTCGTAAATATTTGATAATTTATTCATAATTTATTGAATTGACAGATTTTTTTTTATTTTTGTTATTTCAAAAATATTAATTTTTCATACTATTTGTCGATGGTATGACGATGTGGTGCCGATCTTGCGTGTAAAAATGCAATGCTGAACGTCCAGTGAAGATCGGGAATTTCGGCGATGTGACAGCGATAATGAATTGGACGATATGCCGATAAAAATACATCAGATGTTTCCAGATATACGAATCCTGGCTTGCACATATTTGTCCTCATTTCTTGAACTTTTTTCATATCGGGACAATTTTTGTTCACTACATTTTTCCATTCGTTCACGCGAAGACTATCCTTTGCTATTTCCTTTCGACGTGGTTTTTTTTTTTTTTGTTTTTTTTTTCCAACCGAAAAATCAGTTAAAAAACAATTACATTAATTCAACATTTTTTTTTATTTTATTTTTTTAATGCAATAATAATTTTTTTCTAATTCAATAATTATCTAAAGAATTATTAATTAGAAAAAATTATTGACGCTCGGCGCGCGGTTTTTACGGCCACCGAGATGTTACGCGGCATTACTCGGTGCGGTGACCATTCAGCCGCGCGCTGGGCCTCATCGAGTCGCTAAGCGACTGGCAATTTTTTCAGGCCCTGGCGTTTCCTGTATAAAAACATCAGACTCTGTAGAATGAGCAGGCTGCAAGAACGTAGATTTTTCCCAGTTTTCATGTGAAATCGTGCAAATACGATACAGTTGCGTAAGGCCCAAATCAGTTGCATACGAATTCCTCAGGTATTACAGGAAATGGTAAAAAAAAAAAAAAAAAAAAGTGGTGAGGTTTAAGAAGCTGAATTGGGTAGAATCGTAAAAAGCCGGAATAGAAAGAAAAAAAAAATTATTAACCCTTCATGTCAGTAATTCATTTTTCAACCTTCCGGGTCAACAATGGGCATTTGAGGCCAAATTTTTTATTATTTCAGGTTAAAAAAAAAAAAAATCATTTGACAAAGTCCATTATCGAATAGCTGGCAAATTTGATATTAAAATTTCGACTCTTTCTTTTGGGATCCTGAATATTGATGACACGGAGGGTTAATAATAATTGTAATAATTTTTAATTATTGTCATTTCGGGAGAATAAAAATTTGTTTACCTCCTGCAAACGAAACGAACCATGAGTGTCGTTTCTCACGCACACAGAGTGCGTTTTTTTCGTCACAATTTCCTGCAGACTCGTCAATGGCAAAGAATTTGCTCTAATTGCGAGATATGAAGTCAAAGTACTGCTAAAACCGCATGATATTAACATTCCCATTATTACTGCTGATATTACGATAAATCTCAGTGACCAGGATGTTGGTATTATCGGAAATCCTGTCGAGATGCCAAACAATGAATTAATAAAAAAAAAAATACCAATGAAAAAAAAAGATTTTTCTTTCTAAATAAATGTTAAGAATTAATGTTGGATTTTTTTTGTTTTGTTTTTTGTTTTTTGTTTTAATAACTCGATAACCTTGACCAGTCATCACACCGAGGACGCTGATAAAATTATAGGATGGTATTGCAAGTTCGTTGTTGGACTCGACGTAATTAGAACATGTCGCTCTTTTGAATCTGTACACGACTATAAGAAGAGCAGTTATCCCGATCACGAAGGTAAATGCAGTCGACCAAAGTCCTCGAGAAAATATGCTCGTGTACCACCATTTTGAGACACCTGTATCCTCCGATAAAACGAACATACCGTAGCTAAAATAAATTATTTAATTTTATATTTTTCATTTCTTGTTTGATCAAAGTTAAATTCTTCGGTTTTAATTTAAATATATTTTTGTTTTCTAATGAAAATAAAATTAATTATATTCCCTACATTATCAATTTAATTGGAAGAAAAAAATAATTCTTTTAATGAAAAATTTACGCTGCAGGCCCGTTTCTCTGATGTCAAGGGCTCGGGAGATGAGCCTTGAAAATTTTACCGGGTCTGCCAGACCCAAGTGTAGCATAGCTTGGGTACGAAATTCAATTCGATTTTTCGATAGAATAAAATTAATTATTAAAAAATGTTTTAATTTTTTCCTCACTAATTTTCTGCGAGTTGGTGACTGTAAGAAAAAAAACCAGCCGAATGAGCATGCATCGGTGATGGAGTGAGCCACTCATCTACCTCACCTTCCATCAGGGTATTCTCAATATTATCACGAGCCGGACGATAAACTGATCTGCAATTGTAACGTTTTTTTCCTTTTTTTTTTTATCAGTCATCCGTGCATTTAAGGCGGAAGATAAAACTAACAAGTGCTCATGTGCGGAAATTTTATTCAAAGTGCCATTTTTTTTGGAGCACACGGTAGCGGGAAAAAAAATTATCCACAAAAGTAAAATTTTTTATCAAGATGGGCCATTTTTTTTTTCATCCAATTGAGCCTTTTTTTTTTTTTTTTTTTCGTTGAGCTACTCCGGATCTTTTTTTCTTTTCATCACAGTTCGAGCTCCAAAATACTTCTTAATAAATTAGGTTACGTTTTTTTTTAAATTTTTTGTAATGAAATATGTATTACTTGAATTTCAGGGTCTCCTCGAGTGTCGTCCAAATATCGCCCATGTAACCAGTCACACTATTGTCCGGATTTAGTCCAAGATAAGGCAACATCTTGAGGAAATATTTTGAATTTTTTTTTTTACTTCGATTTTAAATCCGATATAATTAATTGCTAATTTTAGATTTAATTGTACTTACGGGTTTACCAGATATACGAATAGTCTTGCCAGCCAAATCATCTGTATAATTGATACTGCACACAGTTATATAATTTTGATTAAATCCCTCGATTAAATCAAATTCGTGGCTTTCGCGATTCCACTTGCGTAATCTTCCTGGGTGTTTCGCGACCGCATCAAGCTCGTCTTCGGTCAGCAGCCGCAAGCAAATTGCCGCGCTTTGCGCGACGCAAATACACTTGAAACGAAATTATCATTTTTTTTTTCCATTTTGTTAATTTACCAATAACGATTTATTGATTTTTTATAGAAAAAAAATTTTTTATACAAAAAAATTGTATCTTCCGCAATTGCAAATGATTTTATTTTTATATAAACACAAAGTAGATAAAAAAATCGATACAAATTTAATTGTGTGAAATTTAAGATTCAAATGACATAAAAAAAAAAAAAGAAAAAAATCTCACCAGTACGAGTAAGATTCTCATGTCGTAGGCACTGTGTGATAAATTTTCGTCGACGCCCGACTTAAGTAGAAAAATTCGAAAATTAATAATTCACAATGCCTTCGGTAGTTTTGAAGTGTCATTTTGACGAGCATAGTAATTGGAAGATTCGAGAAAAAAAATTGTGTCGATCTAATTGAGCCATAATGAGAATTGCTACAATAGAAATCAACAATGACTGCACTTGTGAATAATAAAATCATCGTGAGAAATAAAAGTGTCACTGATTATCGGCTGATCGAAATAACATCCAAAAAATCCCACAATCATCTTCCATAAATGAAAAAACTGTCAATATAATTCAAAGAGGCCACCCTAATAGGCTCGTTGGAAGTCAATAAATTCTTTCGGAACTCCAGTGTACATTCCACAACATACGTAACATTTTTATCAGCAATAGATAACATAGATCTCTGCTAAGCGCGGGACGAAGATTTAGAGAAAATGTCTTACCATGAGATGGTAAAAAATTAAAAATGAAGATTTTACTCTAGAAATAATTTACATTGAAGTAGTTATTTTTATATATATATATTTTTTTTTGCTCGAATTGCAAAAAAATATATGTTATCAATTATCAAATTAATAAAATGATTGGATAAAGAACAAAAAAGTTTGAAAAGTAAAAAAAAAAGAAACACATCAATTCAGCACTCACATATCACTCTGTAAATTCATTGTCCGCCCACGCACTTTTCTCAATTGAAAACAATTTTTTTTAAATGTTTTTGACAGGAACATCACACTAAAAATATTAGCCGAAGAGAAAAATAATTCGAGAAATGGCGAGAATGTCTCTGTTGAGTTTTTTTTCACTCACTGTTATGATAATAAAAATGAAAATGGTGGGAAAAAAGAATGTCAATCACCGGAAAGAACGAGAAGTGGAGGGAAAAGAAAAGAGAAACAAAAGAATAACGAACAAACATAAAACGTGTATTTAATAATATGTGACGCAGGTTGCAGCTGGAATTGTTTAAATATATATATATATATTTGTATTTGTCAATATTTTTCTCTGTGCATGTAAATACTTTTACAATTTTTTATTACCATTTAAATTAAATTCATTCATTTTTTTCCTTAATTAACGTATTATTATTATTATTATTATTATTATTTAAATTTAATCTCTTACGTTGGTCGTTCAAGCTCGTTTCGAAAATTTATCGAGCTGTCTCGTGGGAAAATTGAAGGACATAATCGACAAATTATTGTGACGTTCGAGACGAATACGTGCGACTTTTTTTCACGCTCTTCGAGTCACGAGTCGAAACCAAATATTTTCAAGGATGCAAATAAAACCACTGACAATTATCATGGCAAAAAAAGTGAGTGATATAACATATATGTGGGCATACTCGACCGGCTTAAAGCCCAATTGACGATCGTTCGATTGTGGCCATTCTTTTGAGATCCATTTACGCTCGAGATAATTTAATATTCCTGCTGAACGAAGTCTGAGCATACTGTAGAAAAATGATTATTATTTAATTATTATTAATCCATGCAATGATTTATTATTAATTAATTCGTAAATATTTGATAATTTATTCATAATTTATTGAATTGACAGATTTTTTTATTTTTTTTTTATTTCAAAAATATTAATTTTTCATACTATTTGTCGATGGTATGACGATGTGGAGCCGATCTTGCGTGAATAAATGCAATGTTGCTCGTCCAATGTACATTGGGAATTTTGGCGATGTGACAGCGATAATGAATTGGACGATATGCCGGTAAAAATAGCTCAGATGCTTCCAGATATACGAATCCTGGCTTGCACATATTTGTCATTATTTCTTGAACGTTAGTCATATCGGGACAATTTTTGTTCACTAGATTTTTCCATTCGTTCTCGTCAAGAGGATCCTTTGCCGTTTCCTTTCGACGTGATTGTTTTTTTTTTCCAACCGAAAAATCAATTAAAAAACAATTATATTAATTAAACATTTGAAAAAAAAAAAAAATTTCTTATGCAATAATAATTTTTTTCTAATTCAATAATTATGTAAAGAATTATAAATCATTATTATTAATTATTAAAAATCGAGGATAAAAATTTATAAGTTGATGCTCGGCGCGTGGTTTTGACGGCTAACGAGATGTCACGCGGCATTATTCGGCACGGTCACAGTACTTGGTGCGGTGACCGTTCACCCAAAATCGTGCAAACACGATACAGTTGCGTAAGGCCCAAATCGGTTCCATACGAATTCATCAGATATTACAGGAAATGGTAAAAAAACAGTGATGAGGTTTAGGGACACTAAATTGGGAAGAGTCGTAAAAACCCGGAAGAATTGAAAAAAAAATAATTAACCCTTCATGTCAATAATTCATTTTTCGACCTTCCGGGTCAACACTGGGCATTCGAGGGCAAATTTTTTATTATTTCGGTCTAAAAAAATAAAATTTCATTAAAATCAGGCTCATTTCACAAAAGTCCATTATCGAATAGTTGGTAAATTTCATATTAAAATTTCGACTGTGTCTTTTGAAATCCTGAATACTGATGGCACGGAGGCTTAATAATAATTAAAAAAAAAAAAAAAAAGTTGTTTACCTCCTTAAAACGAAACGAACCATAACTGTTCTTTCTCATGCACACAGAGTGCGTTTTTTTCGTCACAATTTCCTGCAGACTCGTCAATGGCAAAGAATTTCCTCTGATTGCGAGATATGAAGTCAATGTACTGCTAAAACCGCATGATAATAACATTCCCATTGTTACTGCTGATATCACGATAAATCTCAGTGACCAGGATGTTGGTATTTTTTGAAATCCTGTCGAGATGCCAAGCAATGAATTAATAATAAAAAAAAATACCAAAGAAAAAAAAAGATTTTTCTTTCTAAATAAATGTTAAGAATTAATGTTGGATTTTTTTTGTTTTGTTTTTTGTTTTTTTTTTAATAACTCGATAACCTTGACCAGTCATCACACCGAGGACGCTGATAAAATTATAGGATGGTATTGCGAGTTCGTTGTTCGACTCGATGTAATTAGAACATGTCGCTCTTTTGAATCTGTACACGACTATAAGAAGAGCAGTTATCCCGATCACGATGGTAAATGCAGTCGACCAAAGTCCTCGAGAAAATATGCTCGCGTACCACCATTTTGAGACACTTGTATCCTCCGATAAAACGAACAGATAGTAGCTAAAACAAAATTATTTTATTTTATATTTTTCATTTCTTGTTTGATCAAAGTTAAATTCTTCTTGACGTTTATTTGGATATATATATATATATATATATTTTCTTTTATTTTTTTTAATTAAAAAGGAAAGGGTTAAAAAAAAATATCTATAAACAGAAAATATCGGTTCGACTCATATTTTACTCTTAGGCAGATAGAAACTTTTCTCTTGAAAAAGAAAAACGCGAATTTTCCAGTTTGTTTTTTAAATTCATAACTTTGGAACGAATTCAATATTCTCTGCTGATTACAAAAGAGCGGATGTGAAATTTTGCGTTAAAAAATATGGCGATGTAATTTTCCATCGTTATCAACGAAACTTTCAGGGATGAAGTGGATAGATTTTTTTTTTCGACAAGTAAAGTTCCGCACTCGACAATACTGAGGGACCCAAACGTCAATCCAAACATGGCTAATGGTAGGGAAGAGATTTAAAAAAAATGTTTACGCTGCAGGCCCGTTTCTCTGATGTTAAGGGCTCGGGAGATGAGCCTTGAAAATTTTACCGGGTCTGTCAGACCCAAGTGTGCATAGCTTGGATACGAAATTCAATCCGATTTTTCGATAGAATAAGATAAACGAAAAACAAAAAAAAAACAAATTTTTTTGCTCACTTAAGTTGTCCGATTTGGTGACTGTAAGAAAAATGACCACCCGAATAATAATGTATCGAATATGCCGTGAGCCGTACATCTGCTTCACCCTTCAGCATGATATCCACATGACGAAGCGGACGATAAACCGATCTGCAATTGAAACGTTTTTTTATTTTTTATTTTTCATTTATCCGTGCAATTAAAGCGGAAGATAAAACCAAAAAGTGCTCGTGTAAAGTGCCATTTTTTCTCGCCCTATCACGGAAGCGAAAAAAAATTATTATCCACACATAATAAAAAATTTGATCAAGATGGGCCATTTTTTTTTTTCGTTGGGCTCTGGATCCATTTTTCTTTTCATCATCGTTCGAGCTCCAAAATACTTGTTAATAAATTATGCGACGTTTTTTTTGTTGTTTTTAAATGAACTTTGCATTACTTGAATTTCAGGGTCTCCTCGAGTGTCGTCCAAATATCGCCCATGTAACCAGTCACACTATTGTCCGGATTTAGTCCAAGATAAGGCAACATCTTGAGGAAATATTTTGAATTTTTTTTTTTACTTCGATTTTAAATCCGATATAATTAATTGCTAATTTTAGATTTAATTGTACTTACGGGTTTACCAGATATACGAATAGTCTTGCCAGCCAAATCATCTGTATAATTGATACTGCACACAGTTGTATAATTTTGATTAAATCCCTCGATTAAATCAAATTCGTGGCTTTCGCGATTCCACTTGCGTAATCTTCCTGGGTGTTTCGCGACCGCATCAAGCTCGTCTTCGGTCAGCAGCCGCAAGCAAATTGCCGCGCTTTGCGCGACGCAAATACACTTGAAACGAAATTATCATTTTTTTTTTCCATTTTGTTAATTTACCAATAACGATTTATTGATTTTTTATAGAAAAAAAATTTTTTATACAAAAAAATTGTATCTTCCGCAATTGCAAATGATTTTATTTTTATATAAACACAAAGTAGATAAAAAAATCGATACAAATTTAATTGTGTGAAATTTAAGATTCAAATGACATAAAAAAAAAAAAAGAAAAAAATCTCACCAGTACGAGTAAGATTCTCATGTCGTAGGCACTGTGTGATAAATTTTCGTCGACGCCCGACTTAAGTAGAAAAATTCGAAAATAAATAATTCACAATGCCTTCGGTAGTTTTGAAGTGTCATTTTGACGAGCATAGTAATTGGAAGATTCGAGAAAAAAAATTGTGTCGATCTAATTGAGCCATAATGAGAATTGCTACAATAGAAATCAACAATGACTGCACTTGTGAATAATTAAATTATCGTGAGAAATAAAAGTGTCTCTGATTATCGGCTGATCAAAATAACATCCAAAAAATCCCACAATCATCTTCTATAAATGAAAAAACTGTCAATATAAATTCAAAGAGGCCACCCTAGTAGGCTCGTTGGAAGTCAATAAATTCTTTCGGAACTCCAGTGTAAATTCCAAGCCGACGGACGATTCATTATCGACGCGCGATTACCGACTGCAAAGGTCACATTTTTATCAGCGATAGATAACATAGATTTCTGCTAAGCGCGGGCCAAGATTTAGAGAAAATGTTTTACCATCAGATGGTAAAATCATTGGTAAAGTCGGAAAAGCTTGAGATGACCACTCAATTCGAGAATCATATATATACTCAATTAATATTCAAGGGATTTCAGGGAGTAATTAATTAAAAAATAAAAACTTTTCTTTTTTACATATCTCTAAATCATAGATTTCGAAACTCAAGTCGTGGTTTGCCACGTAATAATTATACGAGCTGAGGGGATGCAATGAAAAAAAAAATCGTAACAAAAACTTGAAACGTCAGAAAGTACGACGAGGATCAGATTCTTCGGGCCACCTGCTGTTTGACATTTTTTTTCCATAAAGGATCTATCAAATTAACAAGCAAACGTATATTTACTGTCATATATATATATATATATATATAAAGGGATTTCGTCAATTAGGTCGTCCAGATGATGGATAGTTTTTGCGATGCGTGGGGCCCTCGGAAGTTTAAATACGCGAGGATAGGGAATGAGCGAAGAACATATGTGCGAGTATCTGAATTTTTGCCTTCGTCAGTCTCATCGTCGATGCGCATATACCACATGCTGCGCTTGACCAACGGATACAGCCATCATTAACATATTGCGTGTCTAAAAACATAATGGCGTATATTCTATCCTTTCATCGAATGCATACGCTCTTATAGTTTTATAGTATATTATATATAGTATAGTATAGTATATATATATATATATATATAGTATAGTATAGTATATATTTATATATATATATCTAGTATGTGAAAAGCCATATATATACCCATATATAATGTTGAGTATATATATATATATATAGTGCATAAGATCGTTAATATATGAATGACCCTCCATCTGGCGTCTATTAATGTAGCATGGAGCAAAAAGAATATTAACCCTTTGCATTTGATCCGAATGATTTCCTCGCTGTTCGTTCAATTCGCCAACAAACGGATTTTTAATGTGACGAAGATTTAATCATCCCTTAAATACGGACGAAAAATAATTTTTATATATATATTTTTTAAATAATTGCCAAAAAAATTTTTATGAAATATTTCTATCGGAAAAATATGAGGGTTGTATTTTGTGACAGAAAATCATGGATACGAAGATTGAAAAAAAAAAAAATTCTATTTTTTTCAAGTTTTTTTGTTCGTCTCATTTTTAAATTACAATTGTCAATAAATTATCACGACTCGCCCAACCCTTTTCTCTCCGAGATATGAAGATTTAATCATCCCTTAAATACGACGAAAAATAATTTTTATATATATATTTTTTAAATAATTGCCAAAAAAATTTTTATGAAATATTTCTATCGGAAAAATATGAGGGTTGTATTTTGTGACAGAAAATCATGGATACGAAGATTGAAAATAAAAAAAATCCTATTTTTTTCAAGTTTTTTTGTTCGTCTCATTTTTCAATTACAATTGTCAATAAATTATCACGACTCGCCCAACCCTTTTCTCTCCGAGATATGAAGATTTAATCATCCCTTAAATACGACGAAAAATAATTTTTATATATATATTTTTTAAATAATTGCCAAAAAAATTTTTATGAAATATTTCTATCGGAAAAATATGAGGGTTGTATTTTGTGACAAAAAATCATGGATACGAAGATTTCTCTCATTTTGAAATAATGATCGTCGATATGCCCTGATAAAAATTTCAACGATTTTCAAGAATACGAAATTTTCGTCACTTGCGTAACCCCATCGAGTTCAAGTGCAAGAAGTCTACGAAAAAAAAAAAAAAAAAAGATTCGATCGCTGAATAAAAAACGCAGAACGAGGAAGTTGCAGCAGTAACATCAACGAATTTCCATTAGATCGTCGACCGTTTCGCTTATCCTGGCTGAGTTTATCATCGGGGATCAACAGAAAGACAAAAAAAAAAAAAAAAAAAAAAAAAAAAAAAAAAAAAAAAACGGATCGAGAACGATCGGTTAGTCAAATTTCGATCGTCCCAGCGCGCTAAACGCTCGATGGCCCTGAAAGAGAACTCTGCTGGGGCATCGAATGCATTGCAAATTTTGTTCGTTTTTCTCTCTAGCGAGCGTGCAGAAACACGAGACACGTCCGGTGAGTCAGACAGTGTGAAATTTCTATTATTTCGGGGTTAAATTTTTTTTTACGTTCACCAATGAAAGTCAGATAATAAAATTTATAAACAAATTATATTTTTTATCTTATTGAAAATAAATCTGACAATTTTTCAAACTTATTCAACGGATGGTTAAACATTTTTGAATTATCGATAAATATTAATATCCATTGGAAATTTTTTCGTTTTTCGTTTTGAGTGTCCTGTGAGTGCCTGTGAATTTAATTCGAGTGTAACAGTATTTTGCGAATTATCGATAAATATTAAAATCCATTGGAAATTTTTTCGTTTTTCGTTTTGAGTGTCCTGTGAGTGCCTGTGATTTTAATTCGAGTGTCAGTGAGTATCTGTGAGTGTCAGTAAAAATTGCCAGTCGACTGTATATTATTATCCTGTAATTTTTCATTGTTTATCATTCATCGTTTATCATGGATCGTCGACGGAAAATAAGGGTTAAGTGGGGTGTGGTGGGGGGGAGTCTGGTATCTGGTATCCTGGACATTCGAGCATTCGGTGTACATAATCACCAGTAGGGTACATAGTAGCAAACCGCGAATAGCGATTGTGTATAAAACGAGTGACACGAAAAGAGAGAGGGAGAGAGAGGGAGAGAGAGAGAGAGAGAGAGAGAGAGAGAGAGAGAGAGGGAGGGAGAGAGAGAGAGAGAGAGAGAGAGAGAGAGAGAGAAAGGGGCCCTCATGTCAACTTATATGCGTTATTGAGACATTAATTTAAATTATTAATAGGATATTTTAAAGGTTGCATCAATTCCTTAATAAGTTAATTGATTTAAAAATCAATGAGTTAGCTGATTACACTCATGAAAATAATCGATTCGTTTCATACCTAATAATAATTTAATTTAACTTAATTAACTTATTAATTAACTAATTGATAAGTGTGAGTGGTTGGATTCAGATGTCACAGTAGCTGACCGAGAATGGCTCGCATATATATATATATACACACACAAAACGAGTGCATGCCGTTTCTTACAATATCCGAGCATACGAATTGCGCGAGATGCGGAGGAACGAAGAGGAAAGCGAGATAGTAGAAAAGTCAAAGAGAACAAGAAGGGAAAAGAGAACGTACGAAGGATAGAAAGAGAGAGAGAGAGAGAGAAGCGAGCCCAGAGGCTCCCACCTCACATATATGCGATGAGAATGGTCGCCTCCTGACTCAGTGCTTGACAGGCCAGCAAGCTCTTAGCATCAAAATCACACATTTACCTCCCTCTCTCTCTCTCTCTCTCTCTCTCTCTCTCTCTCTCTCTCTCTCTCTTTCTCTCTTTCTTTCATCTATCGTTTCTTACTCACTCAATCATTATCTCTCTCTCTCTCTCTCTCTCTCTCTCTCTCTCTCTCTCCTCCCTCACTCCCTCTCTGTCTTACACTCTTAGCCTTTATGCCTTTTTTACTCTTTGCATATCACAAAATTCACGATAATACGAAATCAGTCGAGTCCGAAGAGCCGGCCGGATCGTAACGAAGACAGTCTCTCTTGCTCCACTTGTAGAAGAAGAAGAAGAAGAAGAAGAAGAAGAAGAAGAAGAAGAAGAGATTCGTCAGATTACAATATACGTGAAATCGTACACAAAGACGGAATTTTAATATTTATATAAATAAAAATAAAATAAAATAAAAATCGGCAATCGGTATTGCCGATTTTTTTTTCGTTTCTTGCCGATCGTATGAATTTTTGGGGATCTCACGTCGTCACGTCTGAGCCCAAGAGATCGAGCATATTTTTAGAGTGAATCGGTAGCCGATTTTTGGACAAGCGTGGGGGGATTTTTTTGATTTATTTATTTAAAAAAAAAAAAAAAAATTTATCGTTATTGTGACAAAAATTGTGCGACGAGAATAATTGAAAAAAAAAAAAAAAAATCATGGATTTCCGGAAATGCGAGAATGATCTCGCAATTTTTTTACACCGTCGGATCGATCGATCCGCGAAACTGTCACGATTTTGAGACAAATCGGTTGAGAAAATAAATCGTCGCAAGTGCGCGCGTGTATTTATTATTATTATTATTTTTTTGCGGCTCTGTGGGGGCAATTTTCACGACCCAGAGACACGTTTTTGCTCTCTAGAGGAGGCCTCGAGCGACGGGAAAAAAAGTAATTGGAGTAATTCGACGGAAAAATCGTTAAAAAAAAAATCGGTAACGATTTTCTGTTGAAGAAAATTTGATTTTTTGTCCAGAAAAAATTAATTTGTTCATCGTGATGGATAATTTGTTGAGTTATATAAAAAAAATTTAAACTTGCCAAACGGAAGTGATTTTTTTTTCGTCGTGGCGCTTTGCCGTTGGAAAAGCTCACACGTGAGTTAGAGAGTAAGAGAACGAGAGAGAGAGAGAGAGAGAGAGCGAGAGAGAGAGAGAGAGAGAGAGAGATAGTGGAGCGAGAAAAGGATTCGGTGGGGAGTGCGTTGACGGTGAGAACGCTCGGGAGGGAAGGGTCGCGGGTGTGAGAAACGCAAGTTAGGGGAAGAAGAAGCTGGCATAGTGAGTGGCGCGCCGGAGAGCTCAAAGACGTCAGAAGATCCCTCGGAAGCGGAGGAGGACAACGACCGGGGGTTGTTTCAACGTGGGCAAATTAATAGATCGAAGCTTTGTCGCTTTGATTAAACATAATCGTGTCCCAAAAATTATCATAATTAAGCACAACCAAAAAGTCTAAGAAGAAAATAATTCTCGATCGTAAATTACTGGAATTAAGTGACATCGAGACGCAGAAAGACGAAAAAAAAAAAAAAATCTTTTCCCTAAATCTATTGGAATTAAGTGACATCGAGAGGAAAAAAAATGATTGATTTAAAAATTATTGAAATTAAGTGAAATCTGTACGAAGACAAAAAAAAAAAATCTCGTTTCAAGAATTATTGGAATTAAGTGACATCACCGATTTTTTTTGTTTTCTTTTTTTTTTTTTATCAAATACAAAATAAAAACTGTCGATTCTGAAGATACGAAAATTAAGTGACATCGGGAAGGAGAAAGAGGAAAATTATAAAAATTAAGGGGGTGATCGAGGAAGGAAGAAGCAGTGGAAAAATAATATTCTAAATTCAATAATTAATTAAGCGAACACGAGGAAGAAGCGAAAGAAGCAAAAAAGAGGGAAAAAAAAATCGTTCTAGAATGATTTAAATTATTTCATTTGAATAAAACGAAGATAAAAAATAATAGAAAAATTTCGTTTCTTAAATTTGAATCAACCGTGACCGAAAGAAATGAAAATTTCTAAATGAGGACCATAAAATTTGAATACATTTCATGGTCACATTTTGACCTTGCCAGACGATAAAAATTCGTAAGCCTGTTGACAAATAACGAAACAACTCCTCAATAATTTAAAAGAAGAAGAAGAGGAGGAGGAAAAAGTAGAAAAAGCCAAAATGATCACAAGGGCATTTTTGTTTGTGTCTTTGGTTCTCATAGGTGCATTTGACGCACCTATCGGCACTGACGGCAAAAGTCCAACGTCCAAGAGTCGTATGCTCGCATTAGCGAGCAACGGCTGCAATGCTTGTCGTATGCACGAGGAGATAAGAGCGCTCAGTCTCGAGGCAATAAAGGAACAAATTCTTAACAAGCTCGGACTCAAACAGGCACCCAATATGACGGGACGTCCATTGCCAAGAATACCACCAATATCAAAGCTGATGGACATGTATGGCATGCAGGCAGATCAGCCACAATCGGTCGAACCGGGAATAACGCATCATGAGGAAATTGACGAGTATGCGGCCAAAACCGAGAGCGTCTTTGCCCTCGCACAGCCACGTGAGTATTTTTTTACTATTATTATTATTATTATTATTATTATTATTATTATTTATAGAAAAATATTTCATCGATTTATTTGAATAATTTTTATTTTCAATCGTCCATATAGATAATTATAAATTTTTTATTCAACTGCAATAGAACATTTTTACTACTAAATTTTATTATTATTATTTATAGAAAAATATTTCATCGATTGATTTGAATAATTTTTATTTTTAATCGTCCATATAGATAATTATAAATTTTTTATTCAACTGCAATAGAACATTTTTACTACTAAATTTTATTATTATTATTTATAGAAAAATATTTCATCGATTGATTTGAATAATTATTATTTTTAATCGTCCATATAGATAATTATAAATTTTTTATTCAACTGCAATAGAACATTTTTACTACTAAATTTTATTATTATTATTTATAGAAAAATATTTCATCGATTTATTTGAATTATTTTTATTTTCAATCGTCCATATAGATAATTATAAATTTTTTATTCAACTGCAATAGAACATTTTTACTACTAAATTTTATTATTATTATTTATAGAAAAATATTTCATCGATTGATTTGAATAATTATTATTTTTAATCGTCCATATAGATAATTATAAATTTTTTATTCAACTGCAATAGAACATTTTTACTACTAAATTTTATTATTATTATTTATAGAAAAATATTTCATCGATTTATTTGAATAATTTTTATTTTTAATCGTCCATATAGATAATTATAATTTTTTTATTCAACTGCAGTAGAAAATTTTTACTACTAAATTTTATTATTATTATTTATAGAAAAATATTTCATCGATTTATTTGAATAATTTTTATTTTTAATCGTCCATATAGATAATTATAAATTTTTTATTCGACTGCTATAGAACATTTTTACTACTAAATTTTATTATTATTATTTATAGAAAAATATTTCATCGATTTATTTGAATAATTTTTATTTTTAATCGTCCATATAGATAATTATAATTTTTTTATTCGACTGCAATAGAACATTTGTACTACTAAATTTTATTATTATTATTTATAGAAGAATATTTCATCGATTTATTTGAATAATTTTTATTCTTAATCGTCCATATAGATAATTATAATTTTTTTATTCAACTGCAGTAGAAAATTTTTACTACTAAATTTTTTATATTTCAGTTACAATTTAATTACGTGATAAATTTTTTTTATTTTCCACCCTTCAATATATTGTTGATGCATATTTTTATAGGTTTATGATAATATTATACAAAACTGGTGTGATGGAAAAAAAAAATTGTCGTGCTGATTTTATGAATTTTTTTTTAAATAATAATAATAATCATTTTATTAAATTTAATTATTACGAAAAAATTGTTTTTTATTTTTTTTCGTCCTCTTTTTGTCGTGAATGTGACACCACTTATAGGCTCTCGTCTAACAGGCATAGATCCAGTCTCTCCTCTCTCGTTTTGGCCGAAAAGCGAGTGAGACAGGCAAGACGGTGATTATATATATATATATTCGCACTAAAATTTAAAAATAGATTTCTTATCACGCTCTCTTTTGCGGCATGACGTGAATTCTCGTCTCGAGTGAAAGAAAGAAAGAAAGATAGAAAGAAATAATGGAATTAAAAAAATTAGATTACGAGAGAAATGCGCTCAATTCGATACGCGCAATCTTAAAAAAAATAAAATAAAATAAAAATAAAAAACAAAAAAAAGCATGAATTTAGTATGATTAATAATGCAACTGTTGCGTTATATTATAAGGGGTTGTTGTAGCTCAGGCACTTCACGTCATCGCTCACAATTAAATCAAACGAATTCTCCGCAAATGTTTGTCAGTGTTTCGAGGATTGTGCGAGTTGCTGTTGGTGGCTCTGTGAGTATCCATGAGTGTCTTTAGCGTGTCCACTCGAGTGTGCTGTATTGTCATGTACAAACTTTATAGATATATATATAAATATATATATATGTATATATATATGCATATATGTATATACATATATATTTATATTTATATATATTTATATCAAGAAATAGCCTGGCCATATATCTTAGAGTTTGGACCATATGTATATATACACACATATATATATATATATATATATGTATATGGTCAGGCTATTTCTGATCGTCAGGACATACGAGCTGCCTTAGAGTAAAAATTCTATGGTTTGTGGTCGTGCAGTTCACGTGCACTTGGTGATATGCAGAAAAAAATAATCTATTTATTTTTTTTATTTTTTTTTTCAAAAATAAAAATCGAAATTCTTTACCCTGTTAAAAATATCGTGCTTTGTATCTCGTGGGTGAAATTTCTTTTTGTCCTCATTCTTGTATGTACACACACACATATATATATATATATATATGTAAGTGATAATGACCGCGAAGGAGAATTAGGGAAAAAAATACATAAAGACATGATCCAGTGCAATATATATATATAGTCAAATTGACGATTGGAATTTCTCGTCAGGCATATATATATACATATATATATATATGTAAGTGATGAATGACCGCGAACAAGAATTAGGGAAAAAAATACATAAAGACATGATCCAGTGCAATATGACCAAAATAATGCTGAATAATTTTTTTTTTCCTCTCGTGCGATTAGAGACATTTTTCGTAGCGAGCAGGGAGATCCGTTTATTATTTTGGCAGTGCTTTAATGATTTATTTTTAATTTTTTTCAACATAATAAATAGTATATATATATACATATGTATGTATATATATATATATATAGTCAAATTGACGATTGGAATTTCTCGTTGGGGGCGTCGGGGGAAAAAAGGGGTGGGGAGGCGCAAACAGACCGACGAAGGTCACGGTCGGTGCAAAGCCTAGGTCAGGCCCATCGTCTCGTGCGTCTCGTCGACGTCGTGTATTAGTTTATCGCGACGTGTGTTATACACCGCGAGATTCGCGAACTTTGTGGGCGGTGATCGCGACTGACACATCGATATATATATATATATATATATATATTTATTTATATGTGTGCGTGTACAAAAAATATTTGTATACTTTTTTTTTCTTCGTATATTTGTGTACATATGAGAAATATTTTTATACGATATGATAATATATATAAAATTAAATCATTAAAATAATAATAATAATAATAATAATTATTATTATTATTCTTACGATATTACGTTTGTCTAGACGTTTCTTTCCCGAGTCGATACTCATTTTGCGATATGCACGATTAAAAAACGTTTCGTTTATTTTCACCAAACGAGGAAAGTTAAACGATCGGTGGGCTTGTTTTTTTTTTTTTTTTTTTTTTTTTTTTTTTCACGTTATCCGTTTTGGGTGCGTGCAAGAAGTTTGTTCTTCCCCATCGGACGCGCGTGTCTGCTGCTTCCCAGCCCCGACTACTCTCTCTCTCTCTCTCTCTCTCTCTCTCTCTCTCTCTCTCTCTCTCTCTCTCATTCGCTCTCGTTCGCCTTTTTTTTCGCTCTTTTTACGCAAACGAAAATGTTCGAGGCTCTGCGTGTAAAAGTTGAAATATATATATATATATCAACTTTTACACGTATTTATATATATATATATACACACGAAACTTGGGGGCGGTCGCCGCGAGTGAGGTCCGCAAACCTCGCGTATTTACGTGTGTGGGAAGATGTGAGTTAATTTGACGGTCATTAGGCATCGTCGAGCCGAGACGGGAAGGGCAGACTGACCATGTAAAACGTACTTGCAATTTACATAAATGTATCAAATTTGATAAAAATTTAATAGAAAAATATAAATAATAATTTAATCGATAAATTGAGTTAAGGACGTTCCCTCATTAACTATATAATTTATTATCAGCTAAAATGTCCATACTTTCTGTTTTTTTTCTCCCATAAATATGATGTTTTTTTTGCCAATTTTTCTCACAATTTTTTGCCATTTCGAAAAAAAAAAAAAAAAAATGAAAATTTTTTGCGAATTTCTCAATCTCAAAATTGAAAAAATTAAAAAAAAAAAACATATATATTTGGAATAATGAGAAAATATATTTTGTAAAGATAAAAAAAAAATTATCAATTTATCATTTTTGTTAATGCCAACGTTTACACCCTTTCGCCCTTTTACGACTCTTCCCTCTTTCCTTCACTATTTATAATTTTCTCTACCCCCCAAAATTCTGGTCGAATCAACATTTGCGTTGGCAATTTATAAATAATCTTTAATTAATCTTTAATCTTTAATTAATTAACTTTTTTCAAAAAGCGTTATAGTTCCGGATTAACAAATTAATTGACAAGTTGAATTAATTCATTAGTAATTTAATTCATGAGTTTATTTAACTTATTAACTCACCGTAATCACACTTCTGTGCAATTACACGCCTCTTATTTTTTTTCGAGTCATTTTTATTATTTTATTAAAACAAAAAAAAAAAATTAATTAAAAACTTTACGTTTAATTGCCAATATTATGTTTTAATAGTTTATGAAACATTTTGTCGTTCATTCTTTTACGGTTCAATGAATAAATCAAGACATGGGTATAAGAGATATTTCTTGTAAGTACACAGTCTCTGCCCTCCCTTCTCTCGCTCTCTCTCTCTCTCTCTCTCCCTTCTCTCTCTCTCTCTCTCTCTCTCTCTCTCTCTCTCTCTCTCTCTCTCTCTCTCTCTCTCTCTCTCTCTCTCGTTCACTTGGAGAAATACACGGTTATGGAATTATATCGCGATAGATGTGGTCAGAGAATATTCGCAGACAGGCGCCATACGGTGTACCAACCTTTTATTTCTCTCTCTCTCTCTCTCTCTCTCTCTCTCTCTCTCTCTCTCTCTCTCTTCCTATACTTGTCGCCACCCATCACACACCACAGGGGCTCTCGTTATTTTACTTGAATCAATTTTTTTTTTTTTTTTTTCTTTTCTTTAATTTTAACTTTTTACTGTCGTTGTCAATCACCGAGGGCTCCAAGAATCGCCAACAACGACCTACGACGATTGCCCTTTTAATTGATGTAATCGCGTCACGAAGCATCGGGGAGAACCCGTTCCGGACATTTTATGTACGACTCCCCGTCACGTTCCCAGAGAGGATTCCCCGAGGGAATTGCGGGAAAACGATTACAGAAATTACGTGACAAATTTTATTTATTGCTTTATTATTATTATTATTATTATTATTATTTTAGTGTTTTCACGCGGAATGTCGAACATTTTTGGAAAAATTTGGCGAGATTCATAATGAACGATATATATATATATATATATATATATATTTAAAAAAAATCTCCCCCCACTCTGGAAAACTTAAGAATATGAAAAAAGATATGAAACTACCATAAAATTTTTACGCAAATAAATTTAAGTTTATTTTTCGAGTTTCCTAACCACAAGGCGACTCGCCCAAAACGGTTGGGCAAAAACGCAAAAAAAATACCAAAATTCATTCTGACTTTGAAAATTTGATCGTAAATTAATTACAAAAAAATAATTGGCTAACGAATGAAACGTCATCCGGAAGCTTCAAACAATTCCAAATTAATCGAGTGAAAAACAAAATGGCCAATCTATCTGGAAGCTAAGTTAGAGGCACTTTAGCGACGAAACAAAAAAAAAAAACAAACATTTTTTTTTTTCAGAATTTATTCTAGGCACCACGTGTGCCGCACCTACGCACCCCCGTACGTTTTGCGAAACGGCATTGACGTCCTTTACTTATATCGCTCGTAGACTCACGCAAGGGGCTTCCAGAAAAAGGAAAGGCCACAAAGTATATACGATTCTTGTCTTTCTCTCTTTTCAATTCTTTATTTTTTTCGTGTATATGGCGAAAGAGAAGAGAGCACTTTCATCGCTCCATCCAAAAGTCTCGCCCCCCCTCCACCCTCGCCACACCTCATCCCTTTAGCCATTCTGACTCCTGTCTGCTGTTTGCAACCCTCAATTTTACTAATCCGAAGAACGAGCTCAATTCCTGGCCCACCAACTTTTCATTACATCTATATATATATATATATAAATTTAGTATTTAGTATATATATATATATATATATACACATAAGCTCATATACAGGGTGCTCCATTTGAATTGGAAATAGTGAAAAATCTCGAAAAGAGTTGGAGGAATTGAATTTTTTTTAGCAAAATTTTTTAGAATTTTAAGGGGGTCGCACACGCACGAAATCTTTGAGTTTTCAAACTGTCAAAATTACGATGTTTTTGGAGGTTGAAGCAAAAAATATTTTTTTGTTTAATTTTTTTTTACTTCGACTGTAATTTTTAGCAATAAAAATGGCAGTTTCGGCTTTTAAAAAATTCAAAATGGCCGTCTGCTGATTTTAGCCAAAAATTAATGATTTGATCGCAGCGCCTCATCGAGAGTCTATAACTTTTGAATGATT
The DNA here is from genome assembly GCA_963669185.1 of Dyspetes luteomarginatus. Classification (NCBI taxonomy): domain Eukaryota; kingdom Metazoa; phylum Arthropoda; class Insecta; order Hymenoptera; family Ichneumonidae; genus Dyspetes; species Dyspetes luteomarginatus. The sequence continues at coordinate 21,966,232 of OY769906.1, forward strand.
TTCCTATCGGAGCTTTTTTTAACCTTTTTTGAGATTTTTTAACCCAAACCCAAATCCAAATTGTCAAAATTACGATTTTTTTTGGTGCTTGAAGCAAAAAATATTTTTTGTTTAATTTTTTTTTACTTCGACTGTAATTTTTAGCAATAAAAATGGCAGGTTCGGCTTTCAAAAAATTCAAAATGGCCGTCTGCTGATTTTAGCCAAAAATTAATGATTTGATCGCATCCCCTCATCGAGAGTCTATAACTTTTGAATGATTTTCCTATCGGAGCTTTTTTTTAACCTTTTTTGAGATTTTTTAACCCAAACCCAAATCCAAATTGTCAAAATTACGATTTTTTTTGGTGCTTGAAGCAAAAAATATTTTTTGTTTAATTTTTTTTTACTTCGACTGTAATTTTTAGCAATAAAAATGGCAGTTTCGGCTTTAAAAAAATTCAAAATGGCCGTCTGCTGATTTTAGCCAAAAATTAATGATTTGATCGCATCGCCTCATCGAGAGTCTATAACTTTTGAATGATTTTCCTATCGGACCTTTTTTTAACCTTTTTTGAGATTTTTTAACCCAAACCCAAATCCAAATTGTCAAAATTACGATTTTTTTTGGTGCTTGAAGCAAAAAATATTTTTTGTTTAATTTTTTTTTACTTCGACTGTAATTTTTAGCAATAAAAATGGCAGTTTCGGCTTTAAAAAAATTCAAAATGGCCGTCTGCTGATTTTAGCCAAAAATTAATGATTTGATCGCATCGCCTCATCGAGAGTCTATAACTTTTGAATGATTTTCCTATCGGACCTTTTTTTAACCTTTTTTGAGATTTTTTAACCCAAACCCAAATCCAAATTGTCAAAATTACGATTTTTTTTGGTGCTTGAAGCAAAAAATATTTTTTGTTTAATTTTTTTTTACTTCGACTGTAATTTTTAGCAATAAAAATGGCAGTTTCGGCTTTAAAAAAATTCAAAATGGCCGTCTGCTGATTTTAGCCAAAAATTAATGATTTGATCGCATCGCCTCATCGAGAGTCTATAACTTTTGAATGATTTTCCTATCAGAGCTTTTTTTTAACCTTTTTTTTTAATCCTTTTTTGATATATTTTCGTATTCTACATAAAATGGAACACCCCGTATAGATGTCTAGGTGTGATTATATATATTTCGTCGGCCAATTTTAAACACCTTACCTACCCCGCCCAGAGTCAATCGAGTACTTTACGATATTATAAAAAAATTAAAAAATTAAAATTAAGAAAAAGAAAAAATCTCGTCTCGTTCAGAGTTCCACGTCCTCGAACGACCTGCGATGGCCTTATAGCTTTGCAATGATAGCGAGTTTAATTTTTTTTCATTCCCTTTCACAAAAGTTAAAAAAAAAAAACAAAAAAAAGAAGGGGAGGTGGGAGGGAGTTCTCTAATCGAACGTATAAAATTTTGACACTTATTATTTTACCTTCGTTCGATTAAACCAAAACGAGGATTAAATTGCGAGGATGTTGTAAGAAACGGATAACGAATGGCAGAATATTCTGGGTCATCGTCCCTTGTATACGGTAAAATGTTTTCCATTTATGCTTTTCCAATCTTTTGTCTCTTGTTCACTCGTTAATCAGTGGACTGTGTGGAATATCAAAATGTGTAAAAGATTTAATTTTCGTAAGCATGGGAGAGAGAGAGAGAGAAGAGAGAGAGAGAGAGAGAGAGAGAGAGAGAGAGAGAGAGGAGGAGAGAGAGAGAGAGAGAGAGAGAGAGAGAGAGAGAGAGAGAGAGAGAGAGAGAGAGAGAGAGAGAGAGAGAGAGAGAGAGAGAGAGAGAGAGAGAGAGAGGAGAGAGAGAGAGAGAGAGAGAGAGAGAGAGAGAGAGAGAGAGAGAGAGAGAGAGAGAGAGAGAGAGAAGAGAGAGAGAGAGAGAGAGAGAGAAGAGAGAGAGAGAGAGAGAGAGAGAGAGAGAGAGAGAGAGAGAGAGAGAGAGAGAGAGAGAAAGAGAGAGAGAGAGAAAGAGAGAGAAAGAAGGACAGAGCGAGAAGGGGAGAAAAAGAGAGGTCGTTACGTGTCGATTACTGTTCGCTTATTAATAGTAAGGTCTGTGCGATACCGAACGACGGTATCACTATTGTTTTCTCATCGAAGCCACAATTCACAACTGATACTTCTATCCGCCTCTTCTCACGTTCCTCGATCTCATTCAAACATATTTTACATCTCGTGTATTTGTGCTCTCGAGTGTTAATCGTTAGACGCGTCTCGGTGGCAATAAAATAAAATAATAATAATAATAATAATAATAATAATAATCAATTATTAAAAAAATATATAAATTTATATAATCATTTTTCATATCCGTCTGGCAAAAGGTGAAAATCGGAAAATGATTGTCTTAATGATTCAATGACGATTGAAAGAAAAAAAAAAAAAATCCTTTTTTTTTCGTCCGTATACTCGAATTGAAGAGATTAACTGAATTGACCGGACAGACCGAGAGATCCATATTTTTACGAAAAGGGTTAATTTATGATTGTATCAAATATAATTAAATGGTTTTTTTTTTCTCGAAAAAAAAAATGCATTTTTGAAAAAAATTGCCCCTTTTTCTTGGGTTTTTTTTTTTTTTTTTTTTGGCTGCAATAAAGTGAATTTGCAAGTCTCTGTCTGGGCGGTGGAAAATTAAACTTTCTCGTCTCAACTTTGTTTATTTTTGTCTGGGACACTTGTATATGTTTTTTTTTTTTAGTAAACCCTGCAAGATGGAGAAATTGAGAGAGAGAGAGAGAGATATCGTCTGTATGAAAATTTCTCGTGCATTTCGTGGTGGCACTTAAACGCGTGTCTCTCAGTATAGAATCGTCGTGTGTCGCGATATATAAGCACGAGGCGCAACGTCCTTTTCATTCTTATTATTTCTCGGGTGTTGCACACGGGGTCGTGCAAAAGACACGCAGTTACGGATTTAACGGCAGACGGTGACTCTCGAACGATCTCTACGAGAGGACAGAAATAATTCAACGTACATAGGTCTCTTGTGTGTCTCTTTCGTCCTCGACTTTCTTTCTTAACTTTTTTTTATTTCTTATTATTATTATTTTTTCTAACTTTTCATTTATTTATTTTTTTCCTCCACGAAAATGCTGTCTCGATGTTCTGGGACTACCAGAAAAATGACTGTCAACGGAGTCAGGACAATGTTTGAGAATAACAAAAAAATGTACGACTAATAAAAATTTTATGTGCAAAAAAATTTTACAATTACAAAATTATCGTAGCCATGATTTTTTTTTTCTCAATTAAACAAAAAAGAAAATTCACGATTAAATGATTTATTGACAAAAAGTTAAATTTTAGACATTTAAAAAAAATCATATCATAAAAAGAAATTGATTTTTTTTTTTACATTGTTGAAAATTTTGCCCAATGAGACGAAGTTATACTCGAGAAAATCGATTTAAAGGCGTACGGGAGTATACGTTCAAATGGGAATTTGTTACGGAGAAGAAGGCAAGTTGGAATATCGCTTTTAATCGATTTAAGCATCAAGAGAGAGAGAGAGAGAGAGAGAGAGAGAGAGAGAGAGAGAGAGAGAGAGAGAGAGAGAGAGAGAGGAGAGAGAGAGAGAGAGAGAGAGAGAGAGAGAGAGAGAGAGAGAGAGAGAGAGAGAGAGAGAGAGCGAGAGAGCGAGAGAGAGAGAGAGAGAGAGACGAAAACACCGGCGACATCGTCGTCGCGATGTTGGGCGTAAATCGATTAACGATTCATCGGTATTACGCGCATTTTGGCCAGCGTATATGTTACCTCGTCGTAAATCGTTTTAAGGTAATCGAGGGGTAGGACATGTATAAGCGTTTTCCTAGACGCACGTCAGACGTCTCAGCCCGAAATTTCTCGAATGTTGAATAATTCATTTGAACCCTTTCCTCATTACCTATAGATATACAAATGGGCACATGTTGGCTTGACTTGTCGGCTCTCCACGTAATTTTCAAACATTTTCGACATTATTTTATTATTTCAACGCCCTTGACGTATTTCTATAAATATTGTTGCGAGGAAGATTTTTTTTTTTTTTCATCAAACCGCCCCCGTAATATTTAACTTTTGCCTCAAATTTATACACGAACTCAAGTTCGTACTCAAGTACTTATAAACATTCCGACTTAATTTATCCTCAAGCTAAGACATGAATTTAAATTTACATTCACAACGAACTTCGAGCTTGAGCTTGAACTTAAGTAACTTAAAGTATATATAGCTCCAATTTAATTCCAATTTAATTTAATTTATATTTTATATTATATTATTTTATATTATTATTATTTTATTTTAATTTATAATTTAATTTAATTTGGATCTATTAACTTGAGTGCACAATTAAACGTAAATTTTTATTTAAATCCAAAATTCAAGTTTACACTAAGTACATTTTTTTAAATAAATATTTGCTTCCTTTTTTCTATAATCCTTGGACGTATATCAAAATTATTTTCCATTCTAATAAATTTTTTTGCCGAATCAAAATTATGTGTCTCGGTGCCTTTTTCCTTGGGCACCAAAACAATATTGGCAAAATTTTCAAGCTGGTTGCACTCGAGACACTCAATAAACTTGAATCAAAGCTTCAAGAATTCACTTGAACTTAATTTCGAACTTTAACACGAAACGATTCTAGATCTATTAACTTGAGTGCTAAGTTAAACTTAAATTTTTATTTAAATCCAAAATTCAAGTTTACACTAAGTACATTTTTTTTTTTAATTTTCCTTCCTTTTTTCTATAATCCTTGGACGTATATCAAAATTATTTTCCATTCTAATAAATTTTTTTGCCGAAGCAAAATTATGTGTCTCGATGCCTTTTTCCTTGGGCACCAAAACAATATTGGCAAAATTTTCAAGCTGGTTGCACTCGAGACACTCAATAAACTTGAATCAAAGCTTCACGAATTCACTTGAACTTAAATTCGAAGTTTAACACGAAACGATTCTAGATCTATTAACTTGAGTGCTAAGTTAAACTTAAATTTTTATTTAAATCCAAAATTCAAGTTTACACTAAGTACATTTTTTTTTTTAATTTTCCTTCCTTTTTTCTATAATCCTTGGACGTATATCAAAATTATTTTCCATTCTAATAATTTTTTTTGCCGAATCAAAATTATGTGTCTCGATGCCTTTTTCCTTGGGCACCAAAACAATATTGGCAAAATTTTCAAGCTGGTTGCACTCGAGACACTCAATAAACTTGAATCAAAGCTTCACGAATTCACTTGAACTTAAATTCGAAGTTTAACACGAAACGATTCTAGATCTATTAACTTGAGTGCTAAGTTAAACTTAAATTTTTATTTAAATCCAAAATTCAAGTTTACACTAAGTACATTTTTTTTTTTAATTTTCCTTCCTTTTTTCTATAATCCTTGGACGTATATCAAAATTATTTTCCATTCTAATAATTTTTTTTGCCGAATCAAAATTATGTGTCTCGATGCCTTTTTCCTTGGGCACCAAAACAATATTGGCAAAATTTTCAAGCTGGTTGCACTCGAGACACTCAATAAACTTGAATCAAAGCTTCAAGAATTCACTTGAACTTAATTTCGAACTTTAACACGAAACGATTCTAGATCCATTAACTTGAGTGCTAAGTTAAACTTAAATTTTTATTTAAATCCAAAATTCAAGTTTACACTAAGTAAATTTTTTTTTTTAATTTTCCTTCCTTTTTTCTATAACCCTTGGACGTATATCAAAATTATTTTCCATTCTAATAAATTTTTTTGCCGAAGCAAAATTATGTGTCTCGATGCCTTTTTCCTTGGGCACCAAAATGATATTGGCAAAATTTTCAAGCTGGTTGCACTCGAGACACTCAATAAACTTGAATCAAAGCTACAAGAATTCACTTGAACTTAAATTCGAAGTTTAACACGAAACGATTCTAGATCTATTAACTTGAGTGCTAAGTTAAACTTAAATTTTTATTTAAATCCAAAATTCAAGTTTACACTAAGTACATTTTTTTTTTTAATTTTCCTTCCTTTTTTCTATAATCCTTGGACGTATATCAAAATTATTTTCCATTCTAATAAATTTTTTTGCCGAAGCAAAATTATGTGTCTCGATGCCTTTTTCCTTGGGCACCAAAACAATATTGGCAAAATTTTCAAGCTGGTTGCACTCGAGACACTCAATAAACTTGAATCAAAGCTTCACGAATTCACTTGAACTTAATTTCGAACTTTAACACGAAACGATTCTAGATCTATTAACTTGAGTGCTAAGTTAAACTTAAATTTTTATTTAAATCCAAAATTCAAGTTTACACTAAGTAAATTTTTTTTTTTAATTTTCCTTCCTTTTTTCTATAACCCTTGGACGTATATCAAAATTATTTTCCATTCTAATAATTTTTTTTGCCGAATCAAAATTATGTGTCTCGATGCCTTTTTCCTTGGGCACCAAAATGATATTGGCAAAATTTTCAAGCTGGTTGCACTCGAGACACTCAATAAACTTGAATCAAAGCTTCAAGAATTCAACGAGTAGGGGCTGATCTCTCTCGGCTGATGATTATGGAAAAATTATCACTCGAATATTTTGTATACTCTTTGAGTGAGCCGGCGGGCGATCGGGCGGGGGGGGGGGGGAGGTGAGGAGGTGAGGAGAGGTGAAAGTCTACACACGGTGGATGCAAGAGAAAATTGGTTCCCGTGCCAAGTTATTTGCAACAAAGAGAGCAGTAATAAATAGCACACGTTTTGACCACAAACGCATCCACCATCGTATACAAAGTGAAAATACACACACATATATGTATATGTATATATATATATATGTATCTATATTTACGTATATATATATATACATATACATATATATATATGTTTCTCTGTCGCAAAATTCTGTAACGCAAAGACGACCCCGAGACGGCAACGAGACAAAAAGTGATGTCTCTGTCAAATACATTTAACTAACCAGTGGCCTATTGAATTAATTTCATAGAATTATTCAAATTGTTCATGTCCCCAGCAGACATTTACGTCTTCATACGAGATGATAATGAACTATTCGTACATTAATTCATCTCCTGCATGACATGTATATATCGGCAGCTTTTATATTATTATGAATAAAAGCAAAAAAAAAAAAAAAAAAAAACAAATTGACATATCAAACGAAAATTTGTCACAAACAGTTATTCGGCTCTGGTCTAGTTCGAGGTGTACATTTTGTGGTTAAAACACGTTGAGCCACCGAGCACAATTTTGCTCTGATTTCTGTACAGGCGACCCGTCAGTCACCTTGGACTGACATCGCGCTTAACGTGCTAAAAGTCTGAATACTTGAAAATTGTTTTGTTGATATAATTTCGACTGATGACGCAATAGCTGAAAGATAAAAGGCCTGATTGATAAACGAAACAATTTATTGTTGATTAGATCCCTTGTACGAAAATGACGAGTTTTAGTAAGTTCAGGGACTTTGACGTGAAAAAAAAAAACGAAACATTAATTCAAATGTATTTAAAAAAATAAATCGTAGAATAAATTTTATAAGTAAAATATAATAATTACTGGCTAATTTTTTGAACAATTTTTTTCAAATGAATACAATATTTTTTTTTGATATTATTATTATTATTCAAAATTAATCTCATTATCTTCAATATGATTAATATTATTTCAGAGTTTTATTGTATCGCAAAGTATTGAAATTGTTGTCAAATTAATTGCCTTCGATTGTAATTTGAAAAACATTCTTAAAGGACGTTGGAAAAATTGGACTTAAATAGAATAAGTTGTTTGTAAAATTTAACTCTCAAATACGAATCTAAAGTCAACAGTACACAAGTTGTGCAAACTCAAATTTATATTTTATTCAATTAAATTGAAACTCAATTAAATACGCGAAGAAATGTTGATATATATATATATATATATATATATATCAATTTTTTTTTTTTTTGCATTTTGGTCTTCTTTTTCGTTTAGTTGTTTTTTTTTTCTTCCAAAATCACGAAACGACTGAATCGAAGGAGAGTCGAGTGTCTCGGGAGAAAGGTTCCTCTCATCGGGTTCTTCGCGTTCGTAGCGGGTCTCTTGGCCATAAATCGTTCGCGAGGATCGCGTTCGAGAACGTCTTGCTGGGACGCACATGCGCGGGGCGGAGGGGGGGAGGGGGGGGGGGAATCTCATCCTGATTGACCGTGGCAAAAAAAAGTTCCTCTTCCCCACCGCCCCCTCCCTCGCCATTCTGTATTTGTGTTTATGTGCGATCGTGTGTGTATAACGGTAAGGCATTTGAGTCGAGTTACCCTGCATATGGTAGTCAGGGCTGGTGCGCGTCTCTCTCGATGGCCTGTCGCGGCCTAAATAGATGCCGGCCGGCCGGCCGGCTAACGCGACATAGAGATACACTTGACCACGCATGTCTCTCGAGAGACTCTTCTCTCATATATATATGTATATATATATATAAGTATCGAGCCTCTTTCTTCGCATCTTAAACCCCCTTTTTCTTTTTAAACTTCCCACGGTAAATCGGGATTCCTGCACTTCTCTCTCCTTGCTACTCACATCGAACGCGTTGTGTTGAGAGAGAGAGAGAGAGAGAGTTCTCATCTCACCGTTTACGGGATTACGCGCGATACATCTAAAAGAGCGTATGGGAAAAATTATAAACTGAAACAACCCTGGTGATTTGCAAGCAATTGATTATTATTTATTATTTATAGAACATTTTTTACGATTTATCGATTTTTTTTTTGCAAACTGATCATTTTTTTTCTGTTAGAAATATCGTTTGTTCTGTGATAGTAATTTTTTTTATTTTTTTTTTACGATAGTCAGTTGTTACACGATCGTTTTTTGTATCTGTAACAATGAGAAGAAAAAAAAAACTTATTTTAGCTTCTCCGGGACCCCAGCTGATCCGGGACCTCCGTCATTCCGGGATTCTAGTCATTTCGATAGGGATTCTAGGCCACTTCGGGAGTCTGGCGTCTCCGGTACCCTAGCGATTTCGTCATTATAGCTACTCTGGGTCTCGCTACACCGGGACTTTAGCTCTGGGATTCTATTCGTACCGGCAGACTGCTTAGTCCGGGAATCCCAGCTCTACTGCAGGATTTTCGTCACCCCGGATCACCATTGAATTTGGTACCCTGAGTAAAGTCCGGAACTGTAACACCTGCGGGACTCTAACCTCTCCGGCAATTATTCCGTATTCCTCTCCGGCAATTATTCACTCCGTTGCCCTTAAAAACTCCGGTAATCGAGCCACTCCGGGACTTTAGCTATTCTCAGGACCTAAGTCAATCCGTGACTCTAGCCACTCCGAGTCTCGCTACACCGGGACTTTAGCTATCTCGACACTTCTGTCGCTCTGGGATTCTACTCGTACTGGCAGACTGCTTAGTCCGGGAATCCCACCTCTAGGATTCTAGCTCTACTGCGGGATTTTCGTCACCCCGGAACACCATTCGATTTGGTACCCTGAGTAAAGTCCAGAACTGTAACACCTGCGGAGCTCTAACCTCTCCGGCAGTTATTCACTCCGTTGCCCTTAAAAACTCCGGTAATCGAGCCACTCCGGGACTTTAGCTATTCTCAGGACCTAAGTCAATCCGTGACTCTAGCCACTCCGAGTCTCGCTACACCGGGACTTTAGCTATCTCGACACTTCTGTCGCTCTGGGATTCTACTCGTACTGGCAGACTGCTTAGTCCGGGAATCCCACCTCTAGGATTCTAGCTCTACTGCGGGATTTTCGTCACCCCGGAACACCATTCGATTTGGTACCCTGAGTAAAGTCCAGAACTGTAACACCTGCGGAGCTCTAACCTCTCCGGCAGTTATTCACTCCGTTGCCCTTAAAAACTCCGGTAATCGATCCACTCCGGGACTTTAGCTATTCTCAGGACCTAAGTCAATCCATGACTCTAGCCACTCCGAGTCTCGCTACACCGGGACTTTAGCTATCTCGACACTTCTGTCGCTCTGGGATTCTACTCGTACTGGCAGACTGCTTAGTCCGGGAATCCCACCTCTAGGATTCTAGCTCTACTGCGGGATTTTCGTCACCCCGGATCACCATTCAATTTGGTACCCTGAGTAAAGTCCAGAACTGTAACACCTGCGGAGCTCTAACCTCTCCGGCAGTTATTCACTCCGTTGCCCTTAAAAACTCCGGTAATCGAGCCACTCCGTGACTTTAGCTATTCTTAGGACCTAAGTCAATCCATGACTCTAGCCACTCCGAGTCTCGCTACACCGGGACTTTAGCTATCTCGACACCTGTCGCTCTGGGATTCTACTCGTACTGGCAGACTGCTTAGTCCGGGAATCCGGTAAATTCCGGTAAAGGAAAACTCCGGTAATCGAGCCACTCCGGGACTTTAGCTATTCTCAGGACCTAAGTCAATCCGTGACTCTAGCTTTTTCGGGACCTTAGCTATTAGAGACTCGTGCAGAGGGCCTCTACTAGTCTCTATAGCCACTCCGGTACTTTAGCTACTCTGGCACTCTACCTAGCAATAAAAATACTTCAACGGTTTGAAATTTCGTCTATTTAAACCGACATGTGTCGCACGTGGTACAAAGTATTCTATATCTACACTAAAAACATTTATGTTCATATGGGCAAATTATTGGTCCACAGGTGTCAGGACATACACGAGCGAGACGAGCGGATAGAAATTTCGATAGGCAATGTGCCAGATTATTTATTGTTCACGTGCCAAATAACGAAATTATAGTTTAGGAGGAAGATAAAATCGCAATTCACAGATCCACCGAGATGAAACTAACAATAAGATATATATATATAATCATAGTTGAATCATTTTTCGTTGCTACAAAGTGTACAAAGTGTTGGAGAATTTATACGGGTCTGGCTTAAAGAATTTCCTCTGCGATAAATGACATTTTGATGACTATAAATATATATGTACAATAATTGATAATAATTCTAAAATATTTCATGCTACAAATTCAGTAAATCGTATATACTCGAGGAGACACGAAGCGAGGATTATTTTTGGATAACAATTATCCAAAATTGATACGATATGTTTGGCCACCAGTATTCACCAAAGATATTCCGTAACATTTTCTATCGTCATAATTCACTCCCAGAGGACAATTGTTATATTTTGAGAGAAAATATCTCGGTCAACGTGATCGGTGAAGGCCTCAATAATTCGGTATACAAATAATAGAACCCACAAAATCATCTCGTGGACAATTTCGTGGCCACTGTATTTCCGATTTTTTTGTATATTTTATTTTTCCTTATTCGAGAAATAAATCAAATTTATTTTTTGAAACAATAAATTAACGATAGGGTTAATATTAACATTTCAGTTCTTCACAAACACTTTTATACCTCATAAAAGATAAAAAAAATATCTTCACAAGGATTATGATTTTTTCCGAAAATGGTACTTGGATTTAATTCTCGTCTCATTCTCTAATAAATAATTATAAATTCTCTTTCGAAATAAAAATGTTTCTTTTCGAATGGTACATTTTAGAATTGATAAAAAGTCACATATATATAAATACTCTAGTCTCCACTCTAGTCTAAAGTGACTCTATAGTAATTTTAAACGAATTTTACTTTCTCCAGAGCAACAAATTAATAAATTTTTGGACAATTATTTTTTTGGTTTGCCTGCTTCCAGATCAAAGGCTAAGACACTCAAAGGGCAGTCTGGATGTTATTTATTTCAAATTTTCGGACAAGATTGTTCAGCATCGGGTGACAAGAGCCGAATTATCATTGTGGGTTTGGGGCACAGGCGACGAGGAAAATAATCGTGATGATGTCAATGACGATGAGGAAAATGGCGACGGTGAAGTTGCCGATGACGATGAGGATGGCGATGTGATTGAACGTCCGGAAAGTTCCGGAAGTTCTGGTCCAGTTACGATAACCCTTCAGAGAATTTTACGGGGTACAACGGAAACCGGAAGTCCCTCATTGGGTCCGCCATTAACGACTAAACATCAACGACCTATTGGTCGACGTGGGGCTTGGATTACCATTGAATTGAGACGAATGGTCGCCGAATGGTTCAAACATCCACGTGACAATCTTGGCGTTGCTCTCAAGATCGTTGATGATCAACAAAGTTCCGTTAACGGTAACGCAAACGATCGCAGAAGAAACTCGTGGCTCGTTGAGACTAATCCCGGCGCCGAGTACGCCCCATATCTGGAAGTTCAGACTCAGGAATTGGACGCTAGAAGAGGGGCACGAATAAAACGTAATGTTGGATTGAATTGCGACGAGGCGAGCCAAGAAACCCGATGCTGCCGTTACAAGCTTACCGTTGATTTTGAAAAATTCGGCTGGGATTGGATCATTGCGCCGAAAAAGTGAGTTACTTTTCAATCTTTTTAACATTCAATTGAACTATTAACCCTCACGATTTCTCTCAAACCTTTCTGTGTGGTCGCGATTCGGTCATTTTCGTTCGGATTCATTTTCATGACTTTTATAAGTCATTTTTTTTTTTTTTTATAACATTTATAATTGCTATTAAAATGCCTTTGGCTTCGTCAGGCTACGATTTTTTTTTCCAATTTTTTACACATTTTTCTATTCGGATTATTAAATATTGGCAAAATCCTTAGGGCGCGTTTTCATGGAAAATTGCCATATTCAAAGTAGTCTGACGGCTACTAAAATTGAGATATTGGGATAAATCAAACGGCATTTTTTTTATAACATTTATAATTGCTATTAAAATGCCTTTGGCTTCGTCAGGCTACGATTTTTTTTTCCAATTTTTTACACATTTTTCTATTCGGATTATTAAATATTGGCAAAATCCGTAGGGCGCGTTTTCATGGAAAATTGCCATATTCAAAGTTGTCTGACGGCTACTAAAATTGAGATATTGGGATAAATCAAACGGCATTTTTTTTATAACATTTATAATTGCTATTAAAATGCCTTTGGCTTCGTCAGGCTACGATTTTTTTTTCCAATTTTTTACACGTTTTTCTATTCGGATTATTAAATATTGGCAAAATCCTTAGGGCGCGTTTTCATGGAAAATTGCCATATTCAAAGTAGTCTGACGGCTACAAAAATTGAGATATTGGGATAAATCAAACGGCATTTTTTTTTATAACATTTATAATTGCTATTAAAATACCTTTGGCTTCGTCAGGCTACGATTTTTTTTTTCCAATTTTTTACACATTTTTCTATTTGGATTATTAAATATTGGCAAAATCCTTAGGGCGCGTTTTGGGTTTAAAATGCCTTTGGCTTCGTCAGGCTACGATTTTTTTTTCCAATTTTTTAAACATTTTTCTATTCGGATTATTAAATATTGGCAAAATCCTTAGGGCGCGTTTTCATGGAAAATTGCCATATTCAAAGTAGTCTGACGGCTACAAAAATTGAGATATTGGGATAAATCAAACGGCATTTTTCAAGTCTACTTGTTGGCTTTTCAAAACACTACAAATAAGTCTGATTCTGACAAAGGGAAAGGCAGTTATGGAAGTTTAAAAATTCAATGCCTTTTTTTCTTTACCATTTTCGGTTTCCAATTGGTTCAACCATAAATTTTTGCTTACTTTTTTTTTTAACACTTCTCAATGAAATTCTTTTTCACTCATTACGAATCACTCGGAACTGTCGCATTAAATTAAAATATAAAAATAAAATTCATTTGAGCGATATGAATTTTTTATTGTTTCAGATACGACGCGAATTATTGCTCGGGGGATTGTCCAATGGCCTTTCTGCCGGCTTATCCAAATACACACATAGTGAGTCTTGCCGAACCCCCAAACAACACAGGACCGTGCTGCGCACCGAGAAAATTATCCGAGATAACGATGCTGTATTTCGATAACGAGTATCAAATTGTATTTTCACGACTTCCCGGTATGGTGGTAGAGCGATGCGGTTGCTCATAGTCGAAAGCCCGACTTAAGAAAAATATGAACAATACGAAGAAAAAAAAAAATTTCAAAATTTGCTATGCCCGTCCATAATTCAGCGTTATCGTCATTCTCCAAGAGCTTCGTAAATCGAAATTTTTTTTTCTTCAGCCATAATTTTCGTTGTCATCGATTTTATTATAGAGTATTTTTTTTTTTTTTTTTTTTCTTCATTTCTTATTTTTGCCATCATCGTCATCATCATTATCATCATCATCATCATCATTAAATTCAACGCTGCACAATAAGCCAATTCATCATTCTCGTGCGCGGTATCAAATACGTTCGTTATCATCGTTAATTAAAAAAAATCAACAAACAAAAAAAAAAACCCCACGTGATACTAGAATTAGGCCGTAATATCGAAATGAATTTTTCACGGAAAAGGCTTAAAAAAAAAAAAAAAAAAAAGCGCCTGGCTCTCTTGTGCACTTCTGGGAGTACGCAGATGCTTCTAAATATATATATCTGTATATGCTTTTTCACTCTCGATTCATCCTCCCTAGTACATTTTTTTTTCTTTTAATTTTTTTCTTATTTATTCGCGGCGAGCGATGAAAATTCTCTTAATCGCCTGTTTCAGCTGTGATATACATACTTAATCCCTTCCCCCACTTTTTTAATTTCACACCTATCATATCATAATCCTCCATTTTCTGATTATCGTAATTTCATATTCTTTATTTTTTAAAGATTATTATTATTATTATTATTATTATTATTATTATTATTCATTGTCGATACTGAGTAGCGTCAAGAACCGAAATGACGATGTTTTTTTTTTTTTTTTTTTTTAAGAAGAAATTGAATATGTTGAAGAAATATTATTTCTTCGTATGGTTCCGCGTGATAAAAAGAAACAACGGATGCGTAGTAATGAAAAATTTGGTTGCAAAAAAAAAATTGAATAAAAATACAAAAAAAAAAATAATCGGTGGAATTTTTTTTTTTTTTTTAATATATAAATTAGAGCATGCGCGTACTCCCCGTAAATGAGATGCCTTTGAGCGCGCTTTTAGGGAGCTTCGGTCGATTCGCAATGCGGACAGTTCCTAGCGTCACGGTATTATTTTTAAGGCGCCATAACGCGTTTATTTTTTTTTTTAAATATATATTAGATGGGATACATGAGGGATGACGAGAAAATTGCCATTTAAACGAGAGAAGTTTTTCATAAAATTTATCATTTAAAATTTGACTTAAAGTCTGTACCAAAATTTTTTTTAAATTATTTAAAGTTAAAACTCACATTTCGAATCAAATCTTTCATTTGTGACTAAACTTATTGCCATTTGAATGAAACTTTAACGACATTTTTAACTCAACATTTGACTTAAATATTTATATATATATATGAACTTTTGATTTTTCATTCAAGTTTTTAAATCCAAATTTTAAATAAAATTTTAACTCAATTTTACGGGAACGACTCAATAATGGGGAAAAAAAAAAGTTATTCGATCGAATTTATTATGGATTCTTCTCAAAGTTCAATTGACCTTCCTCGTTTTGCCTATTATCTTCTATTATTACAATTAATTGTATTTTATTTTATAATCGTAATTGTTTATCGTCACGATTTTCCGTCACAATCTTTCGGTGTTTACATTATTATTATTATTATTATTATTATTATTATTTTTCCTTTCTACTCAAAGGGTGTGCTTGCGTCTGTCAAATGGGGTATTCGACAAATGTCTGTATATATATATATATATATATATATATATATATATATATATATATATATATATATATATATGATAAATGCTTGAGGAATAATAATAATAATAATAATAATAATAATAATAATAATAATACAATCATAATGCAACATGTATAGCAACGAAGTGTCACGAACTCGCTCGTGGTAAATTTATTATCGTGTAGAAAACAAAACGAGCTTGCAAAAAGTTCAAACGATTTATGTGACACGTGGCGACTGCTTATTTGCTTTTTCTCGTTGCGCAACGAAAAAAGATACAAATAATTATAATTATCCACCTGATAGACGAAACAATTTTTTTGTTTTATTATTATTATTATTATTATTATTATTATTATTATTATATATATATATATATTTTTTTTTTTTTTTGAATTTGTAGATAAACGATAAATTTTTCGGTCAATTATCCTTTGCTATATTACAGATTAGTCGCGGAGAATTCTCGCGACCTACGTCGTGTGTGATCGTTTGTATAATTTATATCTTAAAGAAATGATGAAAAAGAAAAAAAAAAAAAAATACGCGAGTATACGCATAAGAGGGATTTTTTATTTCCTACGATTTAGCAATTAATTCTTATCGATGCAATTCAGTCAGTTTAAGATATGACGAAATAAAAATAAAATAAAAAAAAAAATTCCGCTACGTCACAAGAGCTCAATTTGAAATTTTCTCCAATGATTTACCGATAATAATAATAATAATAATAATAAAAGCTCCAATTATTGAGTCCCACCAGATCTTAACGTCGTTGCGAAAATTGCGTCGATAAAAAATAGCATAATGTTAATTAATAAGTGTAATTTAAGCCTGCAAAGTGTGAGAAAAAAAATTTTGGAAAAAAAAAAAGAAAAATTGGACGACTTGTCGCCAATTCTTTTGGATTTTTTTTTTCTTTTTTTTTTTTTCGTCACCTTCGTTTGTCAGTGTATAAATAAGATTAATGGAATTTGTGTACTCTAGTGTCTCTTCGAAACAGAGAGAACTAAAAAACTAAAAAAAAGCTAAAAAAAAAAAAACCATCAAAAATAAGAAAAAAAAAAAAATACTTTCATGTATAACGTGTACTTCCTTAGGTAAAATCTCTCGTAAATAGATAGATAGATAGACGAATATTTATTCGATGAAATACATGGTTTTTCGAAAGAAAAAAAAAAAAAAAAAAAGAAAAAAAATTATTTTTAATTTGAATGGAAAAAAAAAAAAAAAAAAAAAAAAAATGAAAATTATTGACGAATTTTGTTTTCTCCTCGCCCAATCGATCATCCAACGCCGTGAGACGAGAGAATAATCTACGAATTCGATGATGAACTCTTCGAACCGATCTCGTTTTTTTTATTTTTTATTTTTACGTGAATCTCCAAGTGATTAACGCACGAATGCACCCAAAAATAATATTAATTTATTGCGTAAATAAAGTATCGAGATGTCTTCAGTCTTAAGGAAGAAGAAAAAGACTGCTTTAAAAATTGTCCTGGTCGAAACTTTTTGTTCGAAAAATTTTTATTGCTTAAAAATTACGGCAAAAGGTGTGAATTTTTTTTTTTTTTTAAACAATCGTTACATTTTTTCCAGATATTTTTCGTAATTCTTTTTTTTTTCGTTCGAACTGGTGCGATTATAAAAAAAAAAAAAGGCGGAAAGCGATGCACTCTCGGTTACTCCACATAAGTCATTTACATATATATATATATAATATTGAGTTATATCGCGTTGTCATGCTTTGTGGTAATCTTCGATGACCCCCGCGGCTTTTTGCATTTTATTTTCATTACCAAATTTTTTCCTCGCAATTTTTTTTAAATTCACACATTTGCAAATAAACGATAAAAATACAATTTTTCTCGTCATTAAAAAAATAATAAATTTTTTTCATTAAAAAAAATATATATATATTTTCAACACTGTACTTTTTTATGTCCCATTTAGATATTATTATAGGATTAAATATATCATATATCACCCGGTATATAAATGCACGAGCGTTTCTTGTGTATTTTTATCCTCTCTCTCATCTACTGTCCGAGACGTTTGACCAAGAACTATTGGCCCCTACATGCGCTTAGCGCATCTATCAATTTACGTATATTTACAATGTATAAGACTTCAATGTATGAAGCGAAGAGTGTCTGTAGCCCCCAGGCGCAACTTGTCGCTATATATATATATATGTTTGTCGTGCCATTTTCGTTCGTGAGAGTCATTAATCAGAGATCAATGTAGTCGGACGATCGCGATCAAGCGGCAATTTAAAACTGATGCGCGATCACGACTTATTGAGATACGGAAAACAACGTGTACATCGAGTAAGTACATAATATATGTATTAAAAAAATAAAAATAAAATTCATACAGAATGATTCAGAATTAAAGGAAGACCGAGCAACGACGTAGTTTACGTAAAAATCAAGATTTTTTTTTGTTTTGTATAAAAGCCTTATGCATTGAATTATCTGGGAGTAATTATTAATCACAATTTAAACACAAGTTATTCGAGTCGAGTAAAAGTTGAGTCAAGCAGTACTCAAATCAATAGCAAGTTCAGCAAAGAAGTATTAACGGCAATTAAACGTTTAGTCAAATGGTATACTTAAGTCGAGTAAAAGTTGAGTCAGGGAGTACTCAAGTCAAGTAAGAATTCAATGGAGAAGTACTCAGATAAAGTATAAATATGACGAAAGGTGTAATTGAGTCAAGTACAGCTTGAGTCAGGGAATAGTCAGGTTAAGTACAACTTGAGTCAGGGAGCACTCGAGTCAACTGCAACTTGAGTCAGGGAGTACTCGAGTCAAGTACAGCTTGAGTCAGGGAGTAGTCAAGTCAACTACAATTTTAGTCAGGGAATACTCGAGTCAAGTAAAAATTCAGTGGAGATGTACTCAGACAAAGTATAATTCTAATGAAGGAATAATTGAGTCAAGTACAGCTTGAGTCAGGGAACAGTCAAAGTCAACTACAATTTTAGTCAGGGAGTACTCGAGTCAAGTAAAAATTCAGTGGAGAAGTACTCAGACAAAGTATAATTCTGATGAAGGAATAATTGAGTCAAGTACAGCTTGAGTCAGGGAACAGTCAAGTTTAAGTACAACTTGATTCAGGGAGTAGTCAAGTCAACTACAACTTGAGTCAAGGAGTACTCGAGTCAACTACAACTTGAGTCAGGGAGTACTCGAGTCAAGTACTGCTTGAGTCAGGGAGTAGTCAAGTCAACAAAAGAACAAAGGAATGAATACTCAAGTCATTTACAAGTTGAATCAGCGAGTACTCAAGTCGAGTTCAAATTGGGTTAGAATATTTAAATTGAGTCAAATGTATTTGGTACTCAAAAAAACGTCAGGAAGTCAATTGAACTCCTCATGTTCCGATGTGTGAGCTACTCAAATACTCATTCAACGCAGTGAACATTCTATAAAATGAAAATTCGCGATTCATCGAGGATGATAATTCCTTTAGTACCACAAGTTGCTTCCGTTATAAAGCACCCAGTACATGCACGTGTCGATCACGTAGTTATGTTTTTTTTTTTTTTCGCTTACATATATGTATATCGGCTTGTTCGAACGATACAAAATCCTAATTATCATCTTGTATCATTCTACAATAAGTATTCTCTCGTTTTTTTTTTACACGCAACTAATCTCGAATGAGATTTATTAATTTTTTCGTCGCTCTATCTCGCATAAGTACATAATTTGCTGGCATACGTTAGAATTTTTTTGCAACATTTCTATGGAATATTTTTACAATATTTTTTATTTTTATTTCAAGAAATTTTCATGAGCTTCTCGATCGATTAAAATTCGAGGTTACTTCGAGTGTGCATAATGCATTCACCGGTGCGTTGTACTCTTAACCGGTCGCATATTTACAGCAGCCCGCCAGAGAAGATCATGATTGTCGCGTCAACGAATCGTCAGTACGTGCATTGATCGATCCTCTTCGAGGGGCGGGAGGGATGGGGGGGTGGTTGAAAAGAGGGGGGAGAGGAGAGATATTATTGAAGAAAAAAAGTTCAATGATCGCGATATATGCGAATAATTGTTGCATTCGTGACCCCGAAATGACACACGTTGTGGGCCCAGTGCAATCGTCGAAGATTTGTGGCTATGAGAGCTTATTTTGGCGTTCAATTACCGGCACCCAAGTTAACTCCCTGAATGCCCACGAGTTTGTCTCGTTCATCGTGAGATCATTTTTGTTTGTTCAAAAGGAAATTGTCAGATGAAAAAAATGAAAGGCAAATAAAACAAAAAAAAATCACAGGATCGAAAAATTTTGATTAAAAAAAATTTAATGAAATGATAAAAATTATTAAAAATATAATGGTGAAACAAAAATAATCTAAAATTATAGGATTAATCAATTGAAAATTCGAACAACTCCCAAAATGATCATTTTTGCAATAAAATTTAGGTAAAAAGAAAAAAAAAAAAAAAAAAACGACACAGATTTTATAGAGCAATAGCCGAGTTGGGTTTCACCAGAGTTTTGCAAAGGAAATGACGAGCTTTTGGGGACACGAGCTTGACGCGAAAATCGTCGCGTTTACGCGTTAGCAAAATTCTGGTCTCTTCCTCTTTCTCTCTCGCCACCAAAACACTTTATGACCCATTCAGCGCGACCTCCCCTCCCTCGCAAAGCCAAACATCATCATCTCATTTCGCAAGCCACGTTCGGGCCAGACACGAATAATCGAGGGAGAGAGAGGAGGAGAAAGAGAGAGAGAGAGAGAGAGGGAGAAAAACACAAAATCCAAAGTCGTTTCCTTGAATTTGCATTTTACGAGTGTGCAGCTCAACCCAAAACACGCCCTTGTTTATATATATATATATATATATATCGTCGTTTATGCATTCTACTTTCAGCTTGTCGTATTTTCGCGTATATATATGCGGCAATTTTTTTTTTTTTTTCACTAAATTCGTTCGAAATAATCGCGAAAGAGCTTTTTCAACCGTATTCATTCTCACAAGGATAAATACTGCTATTAATGTTTTTTTTTTTTTTTCGTTTATTTTTTTTAACGTAAAACCCAAAGTGAGCCAATTTCTGATACGATCGAGGGCGTCTCTCGGGCATCAGATAGAGGAGAACGATGCCCGTCAGCATCTCACCTTTGCTTAATACGTATTATTATGAGTCATAAAAAAATGTGGCAAAGGGGTGGTGGCGGGTGAGGGGGGAGATGAAAAGTATTTATTGCCAGAATGTTGGCATAATTTTCGATGCATTGTCGATTATCAAAGAATAATCATCGTCGAGTTTTGCATAAACTATCAGAGTCCCATTGGATTGACTCGAATTAATTGCAACCGAAAAAAAAGGTCAAGTACATTTTACGGTTTAACGTTAAAAAAAAAAAAGTGAAAGTTATAAAATTAAAATTTTACCGAAGATTAGGCGAGCGGGCATAATTTACGAAGAAAGAACTTAAAATCAGCACAAAATAAAGTTCGAACTTAAGTACGAGCTTAAAGGTCCAAGTAAATTATGAACTTAAGTTTCGTATTTAAGTATAGAGTTAAGTATAAGGCTTGCACAGAGGCAAAATAAAGTTTAAAATTAAACACAGTCTAAATATTAAAACCAACTTTGAACTTGGCTTTTGACTCAAGTTCATGCCGATGACTCACTATTTTGGCTTTACATGCGGACTCTTTAGCATAAATTTAGCCTAAAATTAAAGTTGATACTTGAGTTTTAAGCATATTACGAAAATATACACGAAATTAGGCTGGAAAAATTCAAGTTTTCGTTTACGTGTTATGAGTGCAAACACAAAATTAAGTTTGAACTTAGTTACGAGTCTAAATATTAAAATCAAGTTTGAACTTAGTTACGAGTCTAAATATTAAAATCAAGTTTGAACTTAGTTACGAGTCTAAATATTAAAATCAAGTTTGAACTTAGTTACGAGTCTAAATATTAAAATCAAGTTTGAACTTAGTTACGAGTCTAAATATTAAAATCAAGTTTGAACTTAGTTACGAGTCTAAATATTAAAATCAAGTTTGAACTTAGTTACGAGTCTAAATATTAAAATCAAGTTTGAACTTAGTTACGAGTCTAAATATTAAAATCAAGTTTGAACTTAGTTACGAGTCTAAATATTAAAATCAAGTTTGAACTTAGTTACGAGTCTAAATATTAAAATCAAGTTTGAACTTAGTTACAAGTCTAAATATTAAAATCAAGTTTGAACTTAGTTACGAGTCTAAATATTAAAATCAAGTTTGAACTTAGTTACGAGTCTAAATATTAAAATCAAGTTTGAACTTAGTTACGAGTCTAAATATTAAAATCAAGTTTGAACTTAGTTACGAGTCTAAATATTAAAATCAAGTTTGAACTTAGTTACGAGTCTAAATATTAAAATCAAGTTTGAACTTAGTTACGAGTCTAAATATTAAAATTAAGTTTGAACTTAGTTACGAGTCTAAATATTAAAATCAAGTTTGAACTTAGTTACGAGTCTAAATATAAAAATCAAGTTTGAACTTAGTTACAAGTCTAAATATTAAAATCAAGTTTGAACTTAGTTACGAGTCTAAATATTAAAATCAAGTTTGAACTTAGTTACGAGTCTAAATATTAAAATCAAGTTTGAACTTAGTTACGAGTCTAAATATTACAATCAAGTTTGAACTTAGTTACGAGTATAAATATTAAAATCAAGTTTGAACTTGGCTTTTGACTCAAGTTCATGCCGATGACTCACTATTTTGGCTTTACATGCGGACTCTTTAGCATAAATTTAGCCTAAAATTAAAGTTGATACTTGAGTTTTAAGCATATTACGAAAATATACACGAAATTAGGCTGGAAAAATTCAAGTTTTCGTTTACGTGTTATGAGTGCAAACACAAAATTAAGTTTGAACTTAGTTACGAGTCTAAATATTAAAATCAAGTTTGAACTTAGTTACGAGTCTAAATATTAAAATCAAGTTTGAACTTAGTTACGAGTCTAAATATTAAAATCAAGTTTGAACTTAGTTACGAGTCTAAATATTAAAATCAAGTTTGAACTTAGTTACGAGTCTAAATATTAAAATCAAGTTTGAACTTAGTTACGAGTCTAAATATTAAAATCAAGTTTGAACTTAGTTACGAGTCTAAATATTAAAATCAAGTTTGAACTTAGTTACAAGTCTAAATATTAAAATCAAGTTTGAACTTAGTTACGAGTCTAAATATTAAAATCAAGTTTGAACTTAGTTACGAGTCTAAATATTAAAATCAAGTTTGAACTTAGTTACGAGTCTAAATATTAAAATCAAGTTTGAACTTAGTTACGAGTCTAAATATTAAAATTAAGTTTGAACTTAGTTACGAGTCTAAATATTAAAATCAAGTTTGAACTTAGTTACGAGTCTAAATATAAAAATCAAGTTTGAACTTAGTTACAAGTCTAAATATTAAAATCAAGTTTGAACTTAGTTACGAGTCTAAATATTAAAATCAAGTTTGAACTTAGTTACGAGTCTAAATATTAAAATCAAGTTTGAACTTAGTTACGAGTCTAAATATTACAATCAAGTTTGAACTTAGTTACGAGTATAAATATTAAAATCAAGTTTGAAATTGGGTTTTGACTCAAGTTCATGCCGATGACTCACTATTTTGGCTTTACATGCGGACTCTTTAGCATAAATTTAGCCTAAAATTTAAGTTGATACTTGAGTTCTAAGCATATTACGAAAATATACACGAAATTAGGCTGAAAAAATTCAAGTTTTCGTTTACGTGTTATGAGTGCAAACACAAAATTAAGTTTGAACTTAGATACGTCTCTAAATATTAAAATCAAGTTCGAACTTGGGTTTGAACTCAAGTTCGTGCCGACGAATCATGATACGGGTCTCTAGGGTGATGTATTTCTAGAACACTTCTAGGATTAGCTCTCTGCGGCAACAACTCTCGCGGTATGTTATGCCTCGTAGCCGCTCGAGATCGCTACAAAGACCATCACGGATTAAAGAGAATCTCTTCTCACAATTATTATGAAATTAAAAAAAAAAAGCTGCCCACAATTAAATCATATTTTAAAATAAAAACATAACATCGCGATATATGTATAAATTTTCAACTATCACATCATTATTACTCTCGATCGTTACAAAAATCTTAATCTACTTATTTCTTATTACTCTCGATCGTTACAAAAATCTTAATCCACTAATTTCCAATCAATTCTAAGTCCATAAAAATAATTCGTGTGTCCAGAATATACAAAAAATGTAAACCATCAATTGATCGAATAAATCTTTTTTTTTTAAATCTTTTCACATTTACTTTTTTTTAAATTTTAATATTACAATTTTTCTATTAACAAAATAAAATTTAGCATTTAATTGAGTGAATGTGTGGATATTTGTTGAAAAAAAAAAGGTAAAAAAGTGTATCGAGAATGGGGAGAATACACAATGTTTCGTAATATGATGGGGTGGGGGGTATTGGTGATCAGCGAATTGCTGAGGGGGTGGGGTGGCGTATAACACGCTGGCTGCCTGCCCGTGTTACCCGATGCCCCCTTCACCTTCACTGCAATAGGGCTGCACCGCACGCATTGACGAAAAAAAAAAAAAGTGCATACGCACACGATAAGAAGGGTGCGTGCCTGAGGGCTATCCTTATGGGGCTTGGGGAGGCCATACAACGACTTTGGTAACCCCGTAAAATGTCTTTTCCCCCTCGTTGGCAATGTAAAAGCGAGAGCGTCCGTCGGGTATATATATACACACACACACATACATACTATACACACATATATATATGTGTGTGTGTGTGTACATATGTATGTATGTATATATATATATATTTACACACACAAAAACACATATATATAGGCAAAGCCAGTGCGTATAAAGTGGCAAGTGGGAGGATACCACCTTGCAAAAATTATCCTACAACCAAGCAACCTACCCACCTACCTAACAGCTGGGCTACGAGTGCACCGAGAACCAAGTTACAAAAGCACGCACCAAGATTAAGGGGACAATTTTTCCTCTGTTTTTTAATTTTTTAATTTTTTTATATTGGGTTAGCCAAAAAGTCATTGAGTTTTTTTGAGGTGTAAATAAAAGGTCAATTTTTAATGGGAAGACATTTTTTTTTTTTTCATTTTGTTCGATATGTCAAAGTAATAAATTTGCGATTTGAAATGAATTTTTATTTCAAGACATTTATTTAAAAAAATAAACTTAATGACTTTTCGGCGAACCCAATATTGAATTAATGATAATTCAATTGAATTTCAGTCAGATTTTCCTGCCACAAAAATTATTTAGCACTTTTACGTTTTTTTGTTGTTGTTTTTGCTAACGATATGTGTCATTTATTTACTTTGATCTTAAATGACAAAAAAGAAGCTCTTTGGGTTAATAAAAAAATTATTTATAAAAATTAAAAAAGAATAAAAAAAATTATTCGTCTCTCGTTAATTTACAATATTGAGACGATTTTTTTTTGTTGTTATTTTTGCCAACGATATGTGTCATTTATTAACTTTGATCTTAAATGACGAAAAAAAAAGCTCTTTGGGTTAATAAAAAAATTATTTTTAAAAATTAAAAATGAAAAAAAAAAAATTATTCGTCTCGCGTCTTCTGTCGCTCTTCAAAGGCATTTAATATCGTGCATCTGCACTCCAAGATTTTGTGGTTTATATACGCATTTCTCGATGTTTCTCTCGAACGAAAAGGAGGAGAGATTATATATGCTATATATTAATCGCCTGTGCAAGGCTTCAAGGCAAAAAAAAAAAAAGAAAAAAAAAAGAAAATTTTTGTGAATACGTATATACGATCGATAATTAGGATAATGAATGCCCTGTTATAATACTGTAATATATACACACACGTATATTATATATGGATCCGTGCTGGGCGTTCTCTCTCTCTCTCTCTCTCTTCTCTGTGGATTTTCGTTCTTTTCTCGTGTTTTTTTATCGTCAATCCCGTATAAACATGTACGCCCACCCAGCACCACCGTTGTATGTATTTTCCCACCAAAGTGCAAAGCCATGTATGGGCAATTTCACGCCAAATTTAACCCCCCCACCCCCTCAATTTTTTAATTAATTCAATTTTCAATCGAATATTATTGAAAAAATTTAAATGAAATAAAATGTAAAAAAATTAATATTTTTCAATACGTTCACTTTATTATTTAAGATGTTTTTTTTTTTTTTTTTTTAAATTAAAATTGATGAAAAAAATAATAATTTGCTAATCAATCCTTATCAATAAATTATTTCAACATTTTGTTTTATTCGGTTGAAAAAATCACGATAAAATTGAGACGATAAAACGTGTTGTAATTACCAATTATTTCATATTCATTATTTAATTTTTAATTCAACATTCGTTTTGCCTTAAAAAAAAAAAAAAAAAAATCATCGAATTACCGAAAGAAATTTAAATTAGAATTTTTTTATTAATTCGTTGTTTTTTTTTTTTTTTCAATCATTTCTCACTGGATTCTAAAAAATTCTATAAAATTTTACGAAATTTCGAATTATCAATTAAAAATGTTACATCGATTATTCTATTTTCTTGCATTTTTATTTATTTATTCATAAATCATTCAAATGACGAAATTAAATATTTGAAAAAAATTTCAAGTTACTTTTGAGAGTTCAGTTTGCACGAAATGACCCATACATGTGTTATATATATATATATATATATATATATATATATATATATTGCAGAGTGTGAGAGATGGGTTGGGTCGGACCTGGTCCTCCCCTAATGCGATTTCGCAAGGTATAATTACGCGATCGTAGGGAAACAAAAGGCGTGCACGAGGTTGAAACAGCGCGACGTGTGTATACGAAATGGTGGGAGTTAACGATATGTTTGTATATATATATATATATATATATATATATATATATATATATATATATACATATATATATTCATATATACATACATATATATATATATATATATATATATATATATATACATATACATATATACATATATACATATATATATATAGGCATGTGTAAAAGGCAGAGCCGACGAGCTTTGCATCTAAAAAGTGCATCAGCTGTGAAAGCGCTACGATCATATATAATTATCTACCATTGAGATTGTCTACTATTCCCGAAATTTTAATACATATTTGATTTCTTATCGTGAAAAATCTTGTACCAGTTGCCAAATAACATTTCGTGATTTCCCAATGCGTTGTGCTTTTTTTTTGTTTTTTTTTTCTTTAATCAAACAGCCCTTAAGGACGTTCCAGGCAAAAAAAAAAAATATATATATATATATATATATATATATATATATATATATATGACCACAAATATATATATATATATATACGCAGCAACTGAAATGTGGGCATGAAATTTTAATCAAATGTGAAAAAAATAATTCGTAAAATAAAATTAATATTTCAGTGTGAAAAAAAAAAAAAAAAAACATAATTAAGTTCATTTGGATGAAGTTTGAAAAATTTTTTTTCAATTAAATTGAATTTGACGAAATAAAAAGGCAGTCACAAATTTTAGAGAAAAAAAAAAAAAATTATTTGCAAATAAAGAATTTTTTTTTTTTCTTTAAATCATTATTATTGATAAACAATATATTTAAGGGTAATTTGTGTCGATCGAAACGTCCCGTGTCGAATCCTACAGACTCGTGGTAATAACCGCGTCTGTCTAGGGTAGCTTTTTTTTTTTTTTTTTTTTTTTAGAGTGGAAAAAAAAGAGCTTTTTAGAGCTGGAATCTACGTAGAAAGGCTCGCGGGTTAAAACCAAAGAAAAAAAAAAAAAAAAAAAAAAAAAAAAAAAAAAATGGGGGGGGGGGGGGGTGAGACGCGAATAACATTTGAGCACCGTGTCCTAATCGTGAAACGGTTGAATTTCGCGGAAACCCGTCGTTCACGGATAAGAATCAAGCCAGGAGAGGGCGTCAAAAGCAATCGTACTCTCTCGCTCGCCCAACGAGCAGACAGAATTAAAGGGCTTCATGTGATTATTATTTTTTTTTTTTTTTTTTTTTTCCCCGCAACGATTTCCATCTTCGAGGCATTTTCAACACGCACATCCGCATTCAATCAACCCAAACCCTCACCACGCACCCTGGTACGAAGCAACAACTACTCACGAAAAAAAAAAAAAAAAAAAAAAAAAAAAAAAAAAAAAAAAAAAAAAAAAAAATTCTCATGATTTCTTTTTTTTTTTTTTTTTCAAGTCAAACGAAATTTTTTAATGCACTTTTTTCTTGTCCCCGGCAATATAGATGAGAGATAAGAACTCTGGTAAAAAATTAGGAAAAAAAAAAAAGTACGCCGTATATTATAAAAGAGGGCAAGTTTATGCGTAACAATAATTCATGAATTATGGGCGCTTGACCCGCGGCTACGAGGAGTCAATGGAACGCAAAGTGTAACGGCATTAATGGCTTTTGTACAATGCGAAAAAAAAAAAAAAATATATATATATATATATATATATATATATACCAAAATTATTAACACGAAAGACGACAATTGTGAGAAATAAAAGAATAAAAAAATAAGAGCGAATAAACAATAGGAGTCGTTTGCTGAGATAACGGGACTCGGTCAAGTTATTTATAATTACCGGGAGATTGATAAATCGACGATTTTTATAGGGTTGAAAAGTGGGAGAAACGTTATTTTTTTATTTATTTTTATTGATAAGGGTGGATATGAATTATTTGCATTTCGAAATTTTTGTATGCAAAACTTTCTTGCAAAAAAAAAAAAATCGTAAATAATTGAAACACAAAAAAAATTGAATTGTATAGAATAGTAAAAATATCAGAAGAAATATGAATCGAAAAATTACTTTGGAATATCGTAAGGAAAAAAAAGTATATTCTGTTTTTGATAATTTAAAAAAAATATATTTTCCGTCTGCCTATATTTTGAGTGTGAATTTTATTTAAACGTTTTATAGTAATTTATATAAATATGAGTGAGGCGTTTAGCAGCTTATAGGAAAAAAAAAAAATTCAAAGAATATATTTAATTATTTAAAAAAAATTATATTAATTTTATTTTAAAAATAAATACGATTTTTGTTAATTTTTTTTTTTTAAACAATTTTTAGACCATTTATACTTTATCAGTAAATTTTTTTTAAGTAGTTTACATTCATACTTAAGGTTTTATATGTATAGAAAGGAGGACCCCGAGGCGCGTTGTAGCTTCTAGGAAAAAAATAATATTCGCCTGGTTGTCAATGAACGGTCGAGACGACAGCCAGACGATCGAATGATAGAGATCAATCTAATTCGCATACTCAGACGCGCGCGGTCTCTGCAGACCTGACGACGAAAAAAATTCACCGATTATCAAGCGCATAGAAAATTTATTCCCCGATTCAATATTCTAATCATCGGCCATGACCAGAGACAAAAACAACGTCGTTGAATTTTTCAAGGGCAATGAAAAAAAAAAGAAACAAAAAAAAAAAAATGTCTTCCTTTTGATCAATTTTTTACGATAATGAGTTTATTTTTGACAAGTACGTTTTCTTATCATTTATTCAAAGATTGTATACATATATAATCAATTTCTTAGATTATTGAAAAAAAAAAATATGTAATATCAAATTTTCAAATTTTTTTTAAATTCATTGCTCGTAGGTGAACAGTAGAAAATTTGATTTCTTGAAGAAAATCAAATTAGAAATTATTATTTTTTAACTACCTAAATAAATAATTCTCAAATATTATATTTAACGTGTTAAGTTTTTGCTTGATTTTTAAAAATATTTATTCAAGGTGATGGCATATACCGACGGATGGTAACAAATCGCCTTTCCTACTTTATCCAAGACCGTTAATATTTTGGACAAAAGGAAATAATCTTGAAGAAAGTAGGGAAGGCGATTTGTTACTGCACAGGAGCACATCGCCTTAAGGAATTAAGGCTCCATCTAGTGATAAATTTATTCACAACTATAACGCTTGGAGTTTTGCGCCATCTATTTGCGAGAATACGAAAGCAATAAGTGGTTCAGTGGTGATGCAACCGACTGATGGTAATGAAGAAATCCGATTTATCATTACCAACGGAGATGCTTTAATAATAACAACACTCGTCAGAGGGCGACGATACGCTTAAATTGAATATGGGAATTCTCTAATCTTGTGGGTTTTTCAACTGGTTTTGTGAAATTATTCACTAATTGGCCTGAAAATGGTTTTTATGTAGCGCAAGTCTCAATGATTCATTGCAACTTTTTGAATTTTTAGTAACATTTTTATGTTACGAAATTTATATTGATAGTAGATACTACAATAATTGATTTTAGAAGTTATCAATAATTGCCAAATTTTCATTTCTGACTAGACCAGCTAACAGAAATATAATAATAAAATATTAGCCACAAGTTTCGTGAGCCAAAAAAAAAGATCGATCGAAGATAAAAACGACTCAATGAAAATCAATAGAAAAATCACTGAAGTAGAATTTTCGAATTTACCAATAAAAATTATGAAAACTCCTGAAAAAATTTGCACAAAAATGTTCATAGAAAAAATGAAAATAATTGAAAACCTATAAAAAGAAATCTTTCATGCACCAATAAAAATATCTCAAAAATTATTTTTTACATACACAACGCGTTTATTTCCTCATCTCGTTCTCCTCTCGTTCTAATCCAAAATGATTCAATCACAAACGCGATTTACGAAAACAAACCACCGAAAAAACAAAAAAAAACAAGACAGGAAACTTTCGACACGCACCAAACACCCGAAAAAAACAAAGACTGGCGGTGGTCGCCATTTAAAAATTCCGAGTCACTTTGCGCACGCGCATTGTTCGGTCACCAACTTTTTTCGCGCGACACATATTTTTATTTGTTTTATTCGAAAGAACATTATTAAATTTATTTAGCTCATCAGCGATATTTATTTTTCGCGTTGCCATAATTATATGAATTTTTAAGTTTCGTTACGTGGGTCGTATTGTATTATTATTATTATTATTATTATTATGACTGTTTCCAGCTATCGCTGGATATGCACAGAACCAACGAATTCTGAAGCCGAATTCGTTGTCAAAACGGACCTGCACACATGCACAAGGAAATGGACAAAATACACAAAAGACGTTGAACAAAATCTCGCAACTTATTCTCGTCCCAATAGAAATAATGAATGCATAAATATGACAAATTAGCCTACTACGTACTTTTTCTGTAAGCATCCAGCGGAGATCCCTCCCCGAAGGGAGACCGCGGTGCTTACAGCTGATGGTTCAGTGAAGATTTATTGTTTGGCTGCAAAATCCCGGCATCTTCTTGCAAAAATTTTCGAAAGTCCGTATTTACAAAAATACGCAATGCCGCGGCCGAAATTTATGCTCACTATGTGCGCAATTTTTTTATCTTTCGATTAATCACTGATAGAACTTGGCGCGCGATAACACAAAACGAGAAAATGTTATTAAATACGGAGCGTCGTTTGCTCTGTTTTTTTCTGTTGACGAGAGAAAATCACAATGGCGGCAATTTGGCGCGACGCGTTCACTTATGCGCGATAACCCAAAAGCCGCTACTGCGCAGGAAATCGGCACGATGGTGGGAATTATTTGAAATGTTAATTGAATACTCGGAAAATTCACGTTTTTTCGATTCTCCTCGAATAATTGATAATAAACTTGAATTTATTCTTATTATTAATTTATTTTTGTGATGATATAAATAAACTTGAGAATGTTTTGTTATTTATTTTTTACAACTTTTATTGTCCATTATAGATATACATATTACGATCAATTGATGCTATGCATATTATCTATAATATAATATTTATTTACACATTTTTTTTTAATCGTCTCTCGTTCTACAACAGATAATTACACGTAATCGAATTATATTGCGATAAACTTTTTCATAAACGAATAAAACAACAAATTCATTTTTTTTACGGTCTTATCATTATTTTTCTCCCCAATCGCTCACCCAATTGGCGATTTTTTCTCGTTATGTAGAATCTTAAATGGCAAGAAAAATTCGTAATTTTCTTGAATATCGGAGATTTTTTTTTACTCGTTCCTAATAAATTGCGATATTCATTGCTTTCTCTTGGGCGATAATTCTAGAAATTTCGAGCTTATGGGGAGAGAAAAATATGTGATAAATAATGGCACTTTGGCGCACTGGCACATTTTTTTCGCTCTATTACATTTTACAGGAAGAACGATGACATTTTTTTTTCCTTTTTTTTTCGTCACTGCAAGAATGAAATTTTTGTTTGTTTTTTTTTTCTCATCTTCGTCATTAAAAACATATACTATAACAATAATATCGCGCTATATAACACATTCGAGGAAAAAAATTGATTTTCCATTGAAACTTATTAAAAAAAAAAAAAAACAAAACTAATCATTCCATCACAGTCTCCCGAAATTCAAAATCTTCAATTCTTTTTTATCTTTTTCCTCAACTTGACGAATGACAATTGTTTACTCGGGTCACAAAATTCTTTGGGCACTTTTTTTTTCGCTCATTTCTATAATGGAAAAAAAAAAACAAAAAAATCCCAACCGATTTTCGTCGATCGGCAAATTCTCCTCGATGTCCCGCACGAGGATTTCTATTTTTCTTCATTTCATTATTTACGTTCTGTTTTTTGTTTTTCCTTTCGTTGCAACATTTTTTAAGGTCAGTTACGAGCCAAACAGAGCGGAAAAGGGAAGACACGTGAATATTTTTCATTTTTTTTTCTTTTGTTTTTTTCTCGTAGTTTGGTCGTTGAAAAAATTGGTTAAAGTGCTAAAAATCGTTGTCCCAGCCGGAAATGTCGTCGGGAGGCGGTGGGTCAGAATCTGGCGGATACTCGTCAAAGTTTGCCGTGTCGGTTGCACTTTGAACTCGCGGCATTATCGGTGGCTCGAGCGTTCTCGAGCGAAGACCCTCCCAATTGAAACCATCAAACCATCTGAAAAAAAATAGAATATATTTTTTTTATTCGGCCATTTTGAAATTTTATGTTTTTAATTAAATTTTCATTAAAATATTAACTCAAATTCTCACTGATTTTAATTCAATTTTTTCCCCTCTTCTCAATTCAACATATTGACTCAATTTTTATTTATATTTCGAGGTAAATATTAAATTAACTTTTTAATTAAATTTCACCTTATTTTTTTTGTACATTTCTCGATAGAAAGTTCATAATACTCACTTGTGCTTCTGAATCTCACTAATGCCACCTTTTTGATAGCCAAGTCGTTCGGCCGGATTGTCCCTAAAAAAAAAAAGAAAAAAAAAACAATCGAATCGCTTTTCAAAAATAATCGATCGATTTTATTTATGAAATTAATCGAATTTTCATTACCAAAAATCTGTCAAATGGATTTTTGTTTTTCTTTCGTTTTTACCTGCAGAGTTTTTTTATGAGTGCAGTCGCATTTCTCGTTATTGATCGTGGAAATTCAATTGCGTCGATGCCCTTGAGAATAATATTGTATGTTTTCATCGGATCGGCACCAGTAAAAGGTGGCGTGCCGGTCAACAATTCAAACATTAAAACACCGAGTGACCAATAATCGGCGCTTATGTCGTGGCCCCGATTTAGTATGACTTCCGGTGCAACGTATTCCGGTGTACCACAAAATGTCCATGTTTTTCTACCGTGGTCGAGGCGTTTCGCAAAACCAAAATCCACGAGTTTTACGTATCTGAATGAGGTGAAAAAAAAAAAAAAATAATAATTACGATAAATTTAACAATTTCTTGCATTTACACGTGAATGATAATAAAAAATTTTACGAAAACTCGTCCCATGAGATGACATTACCGACCGATGGTAAAAAATCACTTTCGTTAATATCTCCAAGAGTTTTAATTTTTTTTTTGGACAATAGCAAAATTAATATTCACATTTCTCATAAAAAAATTATTATTCACCCATGGCCATCCAGCAGGAGATTTTCCGGTTTGAGATCTCTGTAAATAATATTTCTCGAGTGCAGATAATCGAAAGCCTCGACGACACAAGCCGTATAAAATCTCGTTGTGCCGTCGTCAAAATGTCCCTTGTCACGTAAAACGGTCCATAATTCCCCACCAAGGCAAGCTTCCATCAACATATAAAGATATTTACGATCCTTGAATGTCTTGAATAATTTAACTACGAAATCACAATCGGCCTCGCCCATTATTCGCTTTTCCGACATAATGTGCTGTTGCTGTCTCGTCTCGACAATTTGGGCCTTTTTCATCTGTTTCAGGGCAAATGAGCGACTGCCATCGCCTGATATTTGCACTAATTCGACACGTCCGAAGCCACCAACACCGAGGGTCGCCAGTGGTCGAAGATCCTGCAGTCTTAGATCTCGGAATTCCTCGTTCAGCCTGAATAAATTTTATCAATAATTCAATTTTCTTTTTCTATTTTTTTTTTCATCAATTAAAAAATATATTTTTTATTAACTCTTGAAAAAAAATTATATATATATTTTTTTCCCAATCGCGAAATATCGAAAAATCGATTGCACGTTCTGCGTGTGTTAGGGAAAGTAGAAAGTTCGAGGAGTTGAATGAAATGTGAGTAGGATAATTGAAGGTATGTACGCGTGTACATCGGAAAGTTACAAACTTGCTAAACTGTCGAATTCTTCCATGTGTATGTACAAAAGTGCGTGCGTGCATGTGCGTAGGTTTATATATATGTATATATATATATATATATATATATATATATATATATATATATATATATACCCGGACACACACACACACAAGCGCGTGCACGCGTGTGTGTGTGCTATCGCTCGAGTGCGTAAAAAATCATCGAGTATGCAGCGAAATCTTTACAGACCGGTCGCGTGCCGCGAGTTTCACTCGAAGAATAATCGTTGTTTTTTTTTTTTTTTTGTTTTTTTCAACAATCTCCATCGATTCCTCAATGGAGAAATGCAATTTTTTTCACGAAAGAAAAAAGAAAAAAAAAAAAACACAATTCATGGAAATAAAAAAAATATTATTATTAATATTTATTTTTGTTACACCTGTTGAACTTACTCTCAGTTTTTTTCATCCGAAATTCCTTTGATAAAGCGTGAAACACAAGGATAACATGATTTTTTTTAATCATTTTTTTTTCACGGTATATGAAAATTTGATGAAAAAAAAAAAAAAGGTAAAAAATGATTTTTTTTAATCGAAAATAGAATTTTCAAGATCTTACCTTCTGCGTTCGACAAGCTCATCCTTGTATCTCGTGCGAATTTCGTCGAGCGACGAGATCAGTTGATTGAAAGTTTCACGATCGATTACGAGACAGCTGACACCCTCGGGATCGTCCGCAACGATATTTGCCGTTCTCAGATCGTCACTGGCAATTTATAAAAAATAAAAAAAAAACAAAAATTAATATAATTAGAATTTATTGGGCCCAATTTGATTAAATTAAATTAAAAAAAAAAAATTTAATCCACATTTAAAATTGATTTAATTAATAAATTTAAATTTATTATTTATTTTATTAATAAATAAACATCTACAAACCCTTGAAGGGCCTTTTCACCGAAAAAGTCACCCTTTCCAAGTGTCCTTATGTATTTTTCGTCCGTTGTGTCCGGCTGTTTTATCGTAACGCGAACCTGACCCCGACTTATTATGAAAAAGGTGTCGCCACGTGCACCCTGACGAACTATGTAATCCCCGTTGTTGTAGAAAGTCTGTGAACCAGGAAAAAAAATAAATTGAGTCAAACGTTGTAAAAAAAAAAAAAAAATTTAGCGACCTTAATGAATTTTTTTTTTTTTTTTATCTTCACCTCTTCGAGAACATCGGAAATTTTGATGAGCGTCTCTTCCGGAAGATTTTTAAATATAGGAACGCTGAAAAAATAATTAAAAATATATAAAATAAACAGAATAATAATAATTCTCATCGTAAGATAGAATTTTTTGTTCCACTGACGAGTTTCCATATAAGCTGATAAAATTTTATATTTTTCCAAAATTCAATTATTCTGCAATAAAATATATTTCAGTTGAACATCGGAGAAAAAAAAAAAAAAAGTGTATTTGAGATTAAGTATAAAAATTTTGATCACAAAAATAATTATGAAATTTCCAAATGTTTAACAAAATCGAGCTTGGATATAATCGATAAAATCTCATATTTTTCCAAGATTTAATTATTCTGTCGTCATAAAATAATTAAAAATATATAAAATAAACAGAATAATAATAATTCTCATCGTAAGATAGAATTTTTTGTTCCACTGACGAGTTTTCATATAAGTTGATAAAATTTTATATTTTTCCAAAATTCAATTATTCTGCAATAAAATATATTTCAGTTGAACATCGGAGAAAAAAAAAAAAAAAACGTATGCGAGATTAAGTATAAAAATTCTTATCAACAAAAATAATTATGAAATTTCCAAATGTTTAACAAAATCGAGCTTGGATATTATCGATAAAATCTCATATTTTTCCAAGATTTAATTATTCTGTCGTCATTTACGTTA
Organism: Dyspetes luteomarginatus; assembly: GCA_963669185.1. Lineage (NCBI taxonomy): Eukaryota > Metazoa > Arthropoda > Insecta > Hymenoptera > Ichneumonidae > Dyspetes > Dyspetes luteomarginatus. Next base: position 22,002,403 of record OY769906.1, read on the forward strand.
AACATCGAAAAAAAAAAAAAAAAAACAAATATAAGATAAAAATCCTTATCGCGTAAACATAATCAAATTTCTCTATTTTTAATTGACGAGCTTCGATAAAGTCGATAAAAAAAATATATATTTTTTTTCAAGATTTAATTATTCACCCGTGAAAATGTATTTTCAAGATTGTTTCCACGTCAGAATGAGTCAGCTGTGATAATTATTTACGCACGAGAAATTATTTTTAGAAACATGCGCTTTAAATTTTTTTTAATTAAAAAATATTTTTTTTTCAATTTTTAAATAATTTTTTTTTTTTCTAATTTTTAAATAATTTTTTTTTTTTTCTAAATTTTTTTTTGTCATTGTACCTCTTGAGAAAGTCGGTGTATTCGGCCTGACGTGACAATCCAGTCCTCATCATAATCGTCTGGAAGCATTGCCGGTCGATGGCCCATAATTGACAGTCTGTCGCTGCTGTTATCGTTGCAGTTCTCTTGCAGTTATAAAGTATCGCTAATTCACCGAGAACTTTGCCAGGTGCCAAAGTACTCAGGTATTTTCCATCCCTCGAAACTTCCACTTTTCCTTCTGTAGAAAAAAAAAAAAAAAAAAAAAGTTTTCGAGTGAAAATAATTTTATAAATAAATAAATAAAACAATGTAAATTAATAATAATAATATCATTATTATTATTGTAAATAAATTGCTGCAATTTTTTATTTAAAAAATTACATTGTCGATTTTGTCATAATTTCAATCAACGATAACTTTTGCTGCAATAAACTGGTTGGACCATACAGAGTTAAAAAAATTGTCTGATTACGTAAAAATGATTCTAGCTTTTTTTTTGTTTTTTTTTATTTTTATTTAGTTTGTTCTATTACAACGATCGCAGGGTTTATGAAACTTGGAAAAGATGGAGAAGAGTGGGGGGAATCTTCCACGGTCATTTATTGTCCGCCTCGCTGCTTTCACTTCCTTCACGGTTTAATGTGAGTTTATATTTGTATTGTACATTGAACCGCTCATATTAACGAGCTGGCACAAAGTTTATTGTCCGCTTGAAAAATTTCGTATTTTCGTAGAATTTAAAAAAATTTTTTTTTTCATTATTATACAGAAAAATAATTTAAAAAGTTAATCAAGTAACTTAAATATTTCAATGATTTACTGTATTTATTTTATTTTAGACAAAAATTACAAAAATTAAAAAAATTACAAAAATATTTTTATTCTAATAAAAATTCTGGTCGTCGAGGAAATTATTATCTATGAAAACAAAGAATTAATTATTGTTTTTTTTTTTCGTTATTGCACAGAAAAATAATTAAAAAAATTAATCAAGTATCTTAAATATTTCAATGATTTACTGTATTTATTTTATTTTAGACAAATAATTAAAAAAATTAAAAAAATTACAAAAATATTTTCATTCTAATAAAAATTCTGGTCGTCGAGGAAATTATTATCTATGAAAATAAAGAATTAATTATTGTTTTTTTTTTTCGTTATTGCACAGAAAAATAATTAAAAAAATTAATCAAGTATCTTAAATATTTCAATGATTTACTGTATTTATTTTATTTTAGACAAATAATTAAAAAAATTAAAAAAATTACAAAAATATTTTCATTCTAATAAAAATTCTGGTCGTCGAGGAAATTATTATCTATGAAAATAAAGAATTAATAATGGTTTTTTTTTTTTACATTTTATTAAAAATGAAAAATATTTTTTGTACTTTACTTCTAACTATGATAAAAGTTTATTTATTTATGGCTTGGAAAATTGGCTTGAAAGTGCCTCTGTAAGTGTAAAACTTAAAACTATATAAAACAATCGTACGAGTGTACGAGTGTTTCATATATTCAATTGTGCCCCCGCAATAACTTCCCACGTATTGGTCGAGGAAGAAGAGGAATAATCGTCATCAAGTAGGACTTGCTTTGTCACTAACAAGAGCCCTCGAATTAATGCATGATTTAAGATTATTCCCCCCCCCCTCTCCCTCCCCCTCCCTCCCTCACCCCCTCTTCATCAAGCTCCTCCCTCCCCCCTCCCTCCCTCTCTCTCTCTCTCTCTCTCTCTCTCTCTCTCTCTCTCTCTCTCTCTCTCTCTCTCTCTCTCTCTCTCTCTCTCTCTCTCTCTCTCGCTCTCTCTCTCTGTCTAGTCCGGATGCTGGTCTACTTGTCCCTCGAGTATCTTCTCCGGCCTCACATCGACGTCTTCCTCGTTATCATCAAATTTCATAACGTTTTTAGTCTTGATTAAAATATATAAGTATTTTCTCGCGCCTCCGTATAATTTCTCATATTTACATGATGTACATCTTCAATTCTCGCAATGTTTAACGAGAGAGTTAAATAGAGCACTGAATGACTCGTCGACGAGTGGCCAGAGATTCGCAATCCGATTTCATAAGAGTATAAAATTTCACGATTAATTCTTCTTATTGGAAAAAATATTTGCGCATTTATTCATCCAATTGTTTGACAATATAATAATTTTTTTTTTCAAATTAAATATTCGTATTCTTCGATAACGAAAAAAAAATACAACGAAATGTATAAATATTATATAATATTAACCTTCCAAGGGACCCTTTTTTTTTTTTTACTACCTCCGCGAAATTTCTGGGTCTTTTATTTTCTGGTCTTTTTTTTTCTTCATGTTATAAGTTTTAAAAAAATCAGGAAAAATTCGTGGATACTCCCCAGGGTCCGTACAACACGATACAATTTTTTTTGAAAATTAAATGTATCAAGATTTTCACAATAATAATTGGAATTTAAAAAATAATATTTGAGCGAAAAATTTGGGTGGAGAATCGTGTGGAGGATTAAAATAATATTACTGTAATTAGAAATATTTAATATTATACGAATATGAATGAATAAATGAATAATTAATTAATAATATTAATTATTCATTTTTTTTTTCGTATTATTTTTGTTGCTTTTTAATTTTTTTTATTAATATTCGTAATTGTGGAATTTCCGAAATGCTCTGTTGGCCACACGCAGAGCCTGTGGACGGCCTTCGCGCGTGGACGATTGTGTCGCTTACGCACACACAACGTCACGTACGTACATTAAAAGTTACAGAAAAAAAAACCTCGTGATATTTTGCAACGTATGTCCGGTTTGAAAAAAAAAAAAAAAAACAAAAAACAAAAAAATGTTTAAAGAAAGAAAGAAAAATAAGAAATCAGAAACATTTAAACTACTTCCGTTATTAAATTTTACATCGAGTCTTCGTGTTTTCGTACACGCAACACTGGCAATTTCCGGTTTGCAAAAATATGAGCTAAACATATCGAGTGATGAAAGGTAACGCGTGTACCGGTTGGCATTTATATTATAATTATTCAAGAATAATATATTACGAAAGGTCGGTTGATTATTTTCATTTTAATGAGAATTTTTTCTAGTTTTTTTTTAAATTTAGTTAAATAAAAAATCCACTATAAAAAAATCACGAAAATTGTCAATGTCCCGGTAGAATTTTGTTTTTTTTTTTTAATTTAAAGAGAATAAAATTGAAACAAAAGTCCTTAACAGTCCTCGAAATTTCCACAATTCTCCAACCCCCACAAGTATTTATTTCAGGTAGGAAAAATCCTTCGAAAGGTTCAGGTAAAGCCTGAAAATCCTCGAGGCGAATCAACGAATTTTACCCCACGAAAAAAATAAAAATAAACTTTCCACATTAATTCTGGACGGTTGAAAAAATTAAATAAAAAAATATATATATATCCAAAAATATATCGAGTACCAAAAAATGATAATTTTTTTTTGTTTTCACCAGAGAAAAAAATTAGAGAAATTACAAAGGATCGAATAGAAAGGAAAAATAAATAAAAAAAAAGAAATCCGTCAAGACATATCGAAATGCATTACGATCGTATGAGGGAATGGAATGCTTTGTGCTACGACAAGGGGACGATGTACGTTACGGCACACCCATAAGAACGATCGAGCATATATATATATATACACATATACAGTACCATATATATATATATATATATATATATATATATATATATACATATATACAGTACTATATATATTCTATATATAGCATGACGATGGATATAACAGGACAAAGAGTTCATGCCTCGCATACGATACTCTTGGGTAGACCCGGTAACCGTAGATGCTTTCTCGAGGCTAAAATATCGTTTTGGATGACCAATAAAGAAATTTAAAATAAAAAATAAAAAATCGATCGCAAAAATTTGCGTTTAAAATTCAAGCAATTAAATTGCCCGAAGATTAAATAAATTTCCACAAAAGGTTTTCTTTTTACCCTTTTATTTGAGTATAATGACTTGCGGTAATATTTCAAATGAAAAAATTCCCTAGATACGAAATTAATTAATATAAAAAGTTCAAATTTTATGATAAAATATTTCTTGATGTGCCAAATGATTATGAAAAAAATATTTAAAAAAAACTAGTCGAGGCCAGAATAAAATTTCAAGGCAAGACAAAAATATTCCTAGATCGAGGAAAAATGTCACAAGCCGGACATTGTCACAGTTAGAATTAGAAAGGCGTTTGAGACATTCAAGATAATTTATTTTTCATTGCAACACAAGAATCACAATGGCGACGCAAAAATTCTCATATGTAACTCGTGCGAAAGCAGGAAAAAAAATTGCTCGAGCAGCCCCGCATCTTTTGTGTACATCTTTGCTTGTAAACATCAGCAGCAAATGAGGCCTCGCGCGTATTTCATTGCTCATTTCTCAATGATATTATTTTTAATTTAATATTATTTTTTTATTTAATTTTTTTAATCAATGGGTGCAACACTCGAATAAATAATTTCGTATAAACTTCGTCAGCAAATGTTTAAATTATCAATTTAAAAAATAAAAAAGCAATTCCATCAAATAACGTAAAAAAAAAATATACATAAAAAAAATTGGACAGTTCATGACCGTCACCAGAGAGTGTCATCTCGTTCCGCAAATTGCTGCGCGAGTCCCATGACCAAATTAGAATCGACTGTGACTCAAGCTCATTCCACCAAACGGTAAATTCTTTCACGGAACTGCATAATTTATTTATTTAAAAAAAAAAAACTCCAAGACACGTTTTTCCAATCTGACTGATGGCAATTATTTCACAAAAATTCCACAAAATAATTATTTTCAAGTCGACTCGATTTTTTCCTAATTGGGAGAAAAAAACCTCAAAAAACAATTCATTATTTAAATCTCGTCATATTTAATTTTGCGATTTTAGCTCAGTTCTCGATCAACCACCACCTCTTCCCATTATCCTTGATCCGTTCTAGGCCTCCTGCACTTTCTCCGCAATAACGTTCACCTATAGAAATATATTATGAGCGTTCTGACTGTTGTGTGAGAAAGAGAGAGAGGGAGGGAGTAGGAGTACAAGACAAGCTGAACTGTTCGAGTCGATTAGATCATCGTCGTCCAGTAGGGAACGACAGCACATTATTAACTAAAAATAATACTAAAAATAAAAATAATTTAAAAATAAAAATAAAAATAATTTAAAAATAAAAATAAAAATAAAAATAATTTAAAAATAAAAATAAAAATAATTTAAAAATAAAAATAAAAATAAAAATACAAATAAAAATAAAAATACTAAGAGCAGAGTGGTCGATGACGAAACAATGCAAATTGAATTCGAATGATATTTCTTGTGGCAAAGTTAAATTTAGATATTCGATAAATTTTTCCAGTTAATGAAGAATTTAAGAATTTTTTAAATTATTTGCTACCTTCACGAATTCTTCTTCTGTTTGGCTGAGGTGCACCAGTTCTTCTTCTTCTGGCATAGGTGTGAACTGGTACAATGAGTCTTGGCCTAGGTATGAGAAAACCATTTTGATTCGTGTGCTGTTCCTGCCGATCGTTACGTTGCCCATTTAATTCGGTAAAAATAGAATCGTCCTCGCTACTGGTTGTTGTTCCATTGCTAGATTTTGGTGACCTATCATCACTCGAACTGGATGTTCCACCTTCGAGAACCCCTTCCAATTGGGATATGACATTGGCATAAGGTTTTTTCCGATCTGGGATTTCCTCATCTTCGTTAAATCCATTTTTTCTCATGGACGAATTATTTTTAATAATTTTCGAACCATTTGTCCAATTTACCCCACATTCCCTCCAGCTAGCCTCGTAAAGAAGTTCCATCGCACGACCCCTTGTGGCATCCGGATCGAGCATGAGTTCCGGATCCTCAAGGACTGCACGACCTGGATAGCTTCTTACTTTCATTTTTCGCTTATTCAAAATGTCACCGGAGCCACCTTTATCGAAGCTCATTCACTGCATTTAATATCAAAGGTCCAGAAGTTCATCCTGGAATTCTCATTCTCAATTCACAATGTTCCAATTTTTCGTTTAAATATAAATCTCCCTTACTTTCACGACACTTTTCTTAATCGCAATGATCATTCGTCATTGATTTCCTGATCAATTTCAAACTTTCATGCTGTCAAATTTAAATTGCCAATTTTCCAACTTCCGTTTTCGTTGAATTATAAATTCATATCCTTAAATTTAACTAAATTCCACAATAATCTCATTGATTACACATTACCGAGTCACTTAATTAAATCGCACAAGAAGCCCAACAATTACGAAAAAAAAAACAATGGAGGTCACAAAGCACTTATCACAACTGGACACCATAACCGATTTGACGATCAAAAATCAAAAATTGATCAAAAATCCTTCGACCAAAAGAACCTTTCAGGGAACACAGAGGGAACTTTGTCAAGTTTCCTAGTGAGTCAGGCTGTAAGGATGAGGTACGAATCCATTAGAAAGTAAGACTTTTGCCCGCTTCGTTCTGTTTGACCTTTGAGTTAAGAGGTTAGGAACCAAGTTAAGAGGTGAGGAAGGGAAGAAATTAAGAGACTCGGTGGATCTTTTTTGGGCTGTGTGTCAAAAGAGCCACGCGGGGTCCACAACGGTGCGAATCCACCACGCGTCTTCTCACTGACAGCTCCCTGGAGTGAACTGACTGGTGAAATAGCTAGAACCGAGGCGTCGAGGCACTCTCTCTCTCTCTCTCTCTGTCTCTCTGTCGAGGGAACCACGAGAGTTGCCTCAACACATGAACGCACAAACACATACCGAGGTGGGGAATGGCTCCGTTCTTTTTTTCCCCTCTACTTGCGCAGCGCACACACCATCGAATGAAGGATTTTATGTCTGTATATAAAAGCAAAGAGCCCCGGCAATCCTATATCGCCAGCACACTGGCGGAGGGTGAGAAAGAAACAGCAAAAGACCCGTAGAGTAACGAGAGAGTGCTGGCTCTGTTGCACAGGCCACTCACGCAAATCCCCCACTGCCATGAGCACGAGCACCGCTCTCTTCTCATACAAAACTCCCAGAGAAAGGACAGTGGTTCTCAAATATACGCTCGTGTTGGTGTTAAATGCCATTGGGCCCCTTTTAAAACGACCGGACAATCGAATAACATTCCTTGGTGCGAATCCTTAAGGATTTTCGATATATTATGTCCATTGGGGGACAGATCTTGCAATGCAGCTGGCCACTGACGCGCGCGACTATTTATAGTCTCTCGCGTGGCCGTCTCCCCACTCTTGAGCCGCGGGAGCTTCATGACGCCACCGCCAGACGGCCAGCGACACCACCGAGTAACCTCATCCGACGAAATACTTTTTTTTACTCTCAATTTTTTCTCTTTTTTCTCCAGATTTTTTTCTACCTTCGTTCGACCTTCAATTATGATCGTTTGGATCGAGGAAAATCTTGGGGCAATAGGGATCGTTCGGAAGTTGAGAGCAATTAAAGTACGCGAAGGTCGCGAATAGATCGAAACGGACAATTACTTTATGGATCTTTTTACTCGTACATTCTCAACGAATAATTAAGTTTGATGAGAATTTTTAGTACTTTCACAATTTTTATCGCTCTATTTTGAAATTTTTCATTTCGTAAATCGATAAATTTATAAAATTTCTCGTATGTTCCGCATATATTTCCATAGAAGCATTCACTATTACATTCGTAAAGTTTCAAAATCATTCAACAGCAAGTTTCATACAGTACTTTAAAATTGTCAAAAATCGAAATTTCAAGGGTAATGAAAAATTGTTTAAAAAATTCATAAGTTAAAAATTTGTCAGTTAAAAAAATAATACTATCCATCAAATTTGTTGAAGAAATTATTTTTTTAACAATATCCTAATAACTTTTTAGTAGTATTGTTATTATTATTATACAAAATGAATTCGTATCTTGAAAAAGATTAATTTTTTTCACATTTTCATTGTACCACAAAGTATTGAAATTTTCGTCTGATCAAACATTTGGTTGGATGTGTATGAATTATACATTCTTGATAGTCGAGTCTTTATTGACATAGTTGGCGAGTTGTCACACTTATCATTAATTAATTAAAGCCAATTTTTTTTTTTTTTCTATCATTGATAAAATATTTTATGTATTTTATTGAATTTTCTTACCTTCCATGACGAACACGATCGAGCCCACATCACCCTCTCTGATTATGATTGAACCGGCTGGAAACGTCACTGGATACATGCAATCGACGATTTCACGTATCTGCGTCAATTCGAGGTTCTTCATAAAGTCATTGTCCAGTATCGCGGCCTTGATGAGGTCACGGGATCTTGGCAAAAAAAAATGTTCGTAGGTTAGATCGAGATTCACGGATACTTGCATAATTTATTGCGTGTGCCACGCACGTGCTCTCGAGATATTCAATTGTTTTTTTTTTATTTTTATTTTTTTTTGCTTGTCTCAATTGGTAACAAATAAGTGATGATCGTTGACATTTCGAGGCGATATAACATCGAGAAAAGTGGCAATTTATTTTCAAAAAATAGCCGATTAGAAAATCTGATTGAGACGTTGAAAATTCGACACGCTCGTGTTTGAGAAAAAAAAAAAAAAAAGTATATAAAAAAACAAATTCCTCGTCAGAGAATTTGCGATATCCTGACGTACGAGGTCACGTATCAGAGTGGCGAGTCACGTACGATATAGAGAGAGAGAGAGAGTGAGAGAGGGGGTTGGGGAGGGGGAGGGGGAAAGTCAGTGCAGCTCGAGGGTAAATACACATCGCGGGGGATCGCCATAATTTTTCCTCCTCGCCCTTATAAGGTCGTCAAAACTTGTTTGCTCGAACGTACTTCCGACATGACCTTGACCCAAAGGTAAAAAAAATGTTTTCCGCCAATGGGCCCAAACTTTTTTCTCACAGGCCATTGTGAGTGAAAAAAAAAAATGGTAATAATTGTTAATTATTTTTCGATTTTAAATTTCGATCGAAAATAAATATATTGTTAAGAATAATTAATATATATTATTTTGAAAATTATTCGTGTGAAAAAAAAATAGGGATGTGGATATTTGATACGTTCGATTCTGCAAAAAAAATTATTAACAATAATCAACCAATAATAATTAACAGGATGATTTTTAAAAAATTTATATTAATCAATTTATCGTTTTTTGAATAAATTCATTTTTTTTTAACTTTGAAAAAAAAAAACGAAAAAATTAAATTGTTTTTTGCTACCTTTGAGGCTTGTTGAATTTTACGATGGGCCTCGAATCATTCCTGGACGGTTCAGCCGATATGGCCTGCCGTTTCAATCGCTGTCCAGGCCCAAGTGGGCCCGCCGTCATGCTCAATTCGACGATTTGACGAAATTTGTCAATCTCATTTTGCAAATAACGTATCGTGGCATCTCGCTCGTCGAGAGCTCTCTCGAGTGCATCGACAGCTTCGTCCCTGCGACGAAGTGTCTCGGTTCTCTCGTACAATAGTCTCTTTAAATCCCTTATGGAATTCATTTTTATTTTTCGCAAAAAAATTCCAAAAATATTTCTTTAAGTAAAAAAACAATTCCGTCATTAAAAAAATTCAGTAAATATTTTATGGGGTCACGAGAAAATTCCCTAGAATTTTACGGATAAGTAAAAAAAAAAAACAATTCAGAATTCACCCGATCGTACGAAAAAAAAAATTTATAAAATTCACCGAGCTGCATTAAAAAAAATATCAGAATTCCACGGACGTGCGAAAATCCTCAAGAAAATCACCAAACACTCGATGATCAATTTATGAAGCACTCTTTGCCATTACATTTCGAATTTTGTCTGGCAAAAATAATGGAAAACACAGCAGTCCTCGTGCCTGCTGAACGTTTTCCAACATCAAGAAAGTTCAGCTGATGAAAATGCAACAGTGGCGCCTTTTATACGAGAACTATATCCAGAGGTATTTATTTTCACGAGGAAAATTGCTTCGTAGCAATTTGAGAAAATACGAGAGAGAGAATATTACGTAAGTTATTCGAGCTCGCTATTTCTCCTGGTTGCGGAGAAAATCGTGTTTTTCTTGGAAGACGCGCAACGGTTGAACGCGATGCGCGGAACTGATCGATAAAAATGATCTACCGCGCAGTCTAGATATGACCGAACGAATTTAAAGGGAATGCTCCTGAATTGCGAACTTTACGAAACGAAGAAGCTTCGCGGAATGAAATATTTATTTTTTCCACTTCACTGAACTAATTGCTGGGAGTCTTTTTTCGTTCGCGATGACGGTTTAGGCTTGAGAGAAGTCTCGTCTCTGACGCTTTAAATGCTCGTAGATCACTGTCAAGCGGCCATAGGCGATCGACTCTCGTCGCGACGCTCGCTTGGATTTTATTTTCCCTCACTCTGTTTCTCCGAGGTTGATCATTGATGGTGATCGGTGATGGGGAGCGACGTAGATCTAACGACACAGGCATAGATCTCGGGATCCTTTGAGATCTAGATGTGGCGATCGATATTTTTTTTTTTTTTTATTTTAACAATTAGATACGATTGTTTTTTTTTTATTATTTACAATTAGCAGGGTGCCTTGAGAGATAATACAATTAAAATTATTGTTATGGGCCCGTTGGATTCAAATTTTTATTCCATTATTTTGCTGTCGATCATTGACGGAGAGACGAACGTAAATCGCAATTTAGCGGCAATTCTGTCGTCTTTGATATGGACATCGATATATATTTTTTTTTTTAGAATTTTAACAGTGATTAAGGGTAAACCTTATATAATTATTTCGCGGGCTTCTTATTAGCGATATTTAGCGATAATTGATTTAAAACCATTCAGAGTTAATTCTGAATTTAATTATTTATTTGGCGATTTAATATCCAGCAGAATTTTGTCGGCCCTTCGAGTTGATGCTAGTTATTATTTAATCCTTAAGGGGTGATCGCGTCATAAAATATATTTAAAATTAGTATTCAGTCTGGCAATAATTACACAATAATATTATAATCAACATTCAGTCGATGTTTGATTAAAAAATATAATTGTCATTATCATTTAGAGTCCCTAATTGCAAAATCCAATTCCAATTAGTATGCACTACGGTAATGATTGCAAATACGATTCTAATAAATATTCATCGAGTTTCTAATTGTAAAATTCAATTCGAATAATTAATTAATTCATTATATTAATTTAAAAAATTAGGAATTCATTTTTTTTTCAATTAATATTTCACCGTTTAAAGGAAAATTGAAAAATACAATTTCAAGGGCCCAACACGAGCGATTTATTATATATTTTTTTGTTTTTTTTTTTGCAATTATGAATTCGTTCATTTTTTTTTCTCATGACACTTTATCATACGAAATTCACGAAGAGAGAGTCATGGAGGAACCGACGTGGCCAAGAGCCGGCGTTGAACTAAATTGCACGTAAAGCGTAAAATATTGAGGAAGAGTGTAGACCGCGTATATTTCCCGTAGGGAAGCCTCAAACGAGGTGACCCATCGGTCTTTTAAATTTGTATGCATATATATGTATATATGTATGTATGGAAGTTATTTTTAATATTTCTGACCGTGGTCGCCAAGATTCTCTCGCGAACGTGTAAATAATTATGGATTTATGATTTATGGCCGTTTTACTCTTCTAAATCTTTTTTTGTTGTTTTTTTTTCACTTCATTGATATATATATATATATATAAATAGAAATTGAATCAAACAAAATTATTTCCAACCATTTTTCAACGGTGTATGTGTGGGGGCTATTTTTAATATACAAATATTCATCATGGTCTTCATCGTGATCTCCCAGGGCCTCTCGCAAAAGTGTGAAAAATTGCGAATTTAAAAAAATTTATTACCATTTCTCGCAATAATAAAATATTGATTTTTTTTTTTCGTCAAATTTGTTTTTTTTTTTTCAACACTTTTTTAAAAATATGAAATTGAAAACGGAATTGAATCGTACGAGGTGACTTCCGTTCATTCCTCTATTAATTTTTAATTCTTGTTTAATCGCACAAATTATTTATAATATTTATCAGGGCAGTTTTCATAGCAGTCTCTTGTGTAAGGGTGAAAAATTGTAGATTTTTTTTTCTTTTTTATCATTTCACAGGAAAAATATTTTTATTATTTTATTTTTAAACATTTTTTTTTGTTTTTTTTCATTATATTTGAAAAATATTTGTGATTTAATCACAACGCGATTTGGCTCATCTCGCTGATGAACGAGTCATTTCGGCCGAGGCTCAAGTTGTACTATTCGTCAGCCGGCACATGAAACTTTGTGCTCGTCACGTTTCGCTTCATTATATTTTTTTTTTTATGCCTCAGGGGCCCTCAAGAGACCGCAGGACTTAGTTTTTTTTTCTTCCACTTTCACAAACGGGCAAATTGCACACGATCGCAAATGTCCTTGAATATCAATAAATGGCCGAGGCGATTATTCTTCGATAACCCAAGATTTTGTTCTATTATTCTAATAAATTGCTGCTCATTCCAATTGTAAGAGGATCAATGAGATTTCTGTGATAAGGGAACAAGGTCGATTATTTTTAGGATAATCGTGACTTTATTGGAATAAATTGATAAAATTATTAATGGCAAAAATTATTTTTTAAATTTTATCGAAAATATAAATTATTTTATAACGTTTGGGTTCCCTTGGGTTAAATTGCTTGGGTTAATTGCCAATTGTAAGAGGATTAATGAGATTTCTACGATAAGGGAACAAGGTCGATTATTTTTTAGAATAATCGTATCTCGATTGTAATAAATCGATAAAATTATTTCATCTTAAATTATTACTAACAAAAATTATTTTTTGAATTCTATCTAAAATATCGATTAATTTTATAACGATCGAGTCCTCATGGCAATAAATTCGTCACATTTTACGTTTTTTCTACTTTTTTTTTGTCGATAACCCAAGTTGTTGCTGATTGCAATTGTAAGAGGATTCTCATTGATTTCTACGATAAGGGAACAAGGTCGATTATTTTTAGGATAATCGTATCTCGATTGTAATAAATCGATAAAATTATTTCATCTTAAATTATTAGTAACAAAAATTATTTTTTGAATTTTATCTAAAATATCGATTAATTTTGTAACGATCGAGTCCTCATGGTAATAAATTCGTGACATTTTACGTTTTTTCTACTTTTTTTTTTACTTTCACAAACTTGCAAATTGCACGTATACTGATTGATCGGAAATATCTTTGAATATAAATAAATACCCGAGGCGATTTTTCTTCGATAACCCAAGATTTTGTTCTATTGATCTAATAAGTTGCTGCTGATTGCAATTGTAAGAGGATTAATGAGATTTCTATGATAAGGGAACAAGGTCGATTATTTTTAGAATAATCGTGTCTTGATTGTAATAAATCGAAAAAATCATTTTATCTAAAATTATTACTAACAAAAAGATTTCTGTGATAAGGGAACAAGGTCGATTATTTTTAGAATAACCGTGTTTTGATTGTAATAAATCGATAAAATTATTTCATCTAAAATTATTACTAATAAAAATTATTTTTTAAATTTTATCTAAAATATCGATTAATTTTATAACGATCGAGTCTTCATGGCAATAAATTCGTGACATTTTTCAATATAATATTGTTAATGCCAAAAAGGCCAAAAAGGCTCAGTTCAATTTTTTTTAAATATTTAAAATACTCAAAGAGGAGGCTAAGATGAAAGAAAAAAAAAATCTTGTGAGCATGATGAGGTTTTTTACGCTCCGTTTGTTTAGTGGAACAAAAGTGGTCAGTTAATGAAACATCGAAAAGCAAAACGTTTAAAAAGAATCGTCGTTGCGTACGCGAGAATGTGTGTGGCCTTGCCTCACTTTCGATCCTCGCCAACGAAGGCACGTGGCCTAATGCCCAACTCAAATCCAAATGGTTTCGCGCCATGGACTCTCGCGCGTGTGTAAAAAATAATTTTTTCGTCTCTCTCGCTCTTACGTGCACGATTTTTTTTTTTTATTATTCCATTTTCTCACATTTGACAAAAAGATGATAAAATTTTTAATCAGCCAGAAATTTCCTATAAGGTAATAAAAATAAAAAATCGATTTTTTTCGTTTTTTTTTGGAAAATTGAAAAAATTGAAAAATTCAAAAAAAATCTTAGCCAAATAAAACTAGCAGAATTTTGAAGCTTGAATGATTGTGAAAAAAATGAGCATAGAGTCACAACACTGAAATCTTTTAGGAAGCAAAGTTATATGCATTTTAGTAAATCAATTTTTTTTTTTCCCCAAAATGTCATAATTTTTTTCGATCATTATAAAATTTTCCAAAAATTCGAAAATTTTCGTTGAAATTTCCCAAAAGCATTTTTTTAGTATTCGGTCAACAATTGGGACCATGCCGATTTTTTCTTTCACGTAAATCGACGTATATATATATACAATTATATATATATATATATATATATATATAATGATTACTTCAAAATTCTGCTTTTATATATATATACTGAAATCTTTTGGGAAGTTTTAGTAGACTGACTTTTTTTTTTTTGCTGAAATGTCAAAAAATTTTTGGGGTGATTTAAAAAATTTCTTTCATACCCTATACAGTGTTTTTTATTCCCGCTGATCACGAATTCACTAGCAAATTCTTAAAAATTCGAAAATTTTCGTTAAAACAGCTCAAAATAATTTTTTTAGTACGCGGTCAACAATTGAGACCGTGCCAATTTTTTCTTTCGCCCAAAATGTCACTATTTGTTTCGATCATTATAAAATTTTCCAAAAATTCGAAAATTTTCGTTAAAATCTCCCAAAAACATTTTTTTAGTATTCGGTCAACAATTGGGACCATGCCAATTTTTTCTTTCACGTAAATCGACGTATATATATATAAACACGAATGGCAGTAAATCTTTTTATGGTTTGCCCACAGTTTGAATTATTTAAGCCACACGATCAGTCGGGCTCAAAACATTGGCTTGGGGCCTTATTGAAATGGGCCCAGCGTGTCGCAATAAAACGTGCCGGGCAACGAGTCCCGCAATGACAGACAATGAGCTCTAATAAATTATCATCCTGTTGGTGAATATTTATCGTGGAAAATATTTTTCAAAAATTCAATATTACTAAATATTTGAAGATAAATTATTTTTTTTCAAAATTACTCATTTAACCGTCGCGTTAAAATTAATATTAAAAAAAAAAAAAAAATCATTAAAAAAAAAATTATAAATAAATATAATTCTTTTTTAATTAATTTTTATTTAATTTCAACGAGCCGTCAACGGTTTTTATAAAATTGCCGATTTTTATTCATGTACGAATTTTGTTGCGGTTCGAAAATTCTCCTCGGCCCTGTCGTGAACTCTTCAATGATCGCTAACGCACGAGGAGGCGTGGCCGGTCAATAATAAAAACGACCGGAGAGCAAAAATAGTCCGAATATTAAGTGCTCGTAGCCGCTTATCACGATGAAATACATTTTCTCGCGATTTGTCCAGCTAACGCGACGCAAACCCCATTTTTGTCGGGGCGACATTATTTTTCTGTTTTTTTTTTTTTTTTTTTTTTGCGATAAGACGAATCCGAACGTCCCGCGTGAACCTTCCGGGATCCACCGAACCGCGATGAGAACTGCGAGCAGACTTTTTATTTCTCGC
Organism: Dyspetes luteomarginatus; assembly: GCA_963669185.1. Taxonomy (NCBI): domain Eukaryota; kingdom Metazoa; phylum Arthropoda; class Insecta; order Hymenoptera; family Ichneumonidae; genus Dyspetes; species Dyspetes luteomarginatus. Next base: position 22,018,362 of record OY769906.1, read on the forward strand.
TCGGTTCAGTTTGCTATCAGATCGTCCAATATACATATACATATATGTATATATGTATATATATATATATATATATATATATATATATATATATAGGACGAACTGATAGCCATACATATATATATGACCATCTGATAGCCATATATATATATATATATATATATATATATATATATATATATGGGTGTATGCGTCACCTATATATATCATCGTAATCTCTGATATGCTTACTCATTAATGATTAGAGATGCACCTGTGTGCGCCAGATTCGCTGCCAGGATGAAAATCACAAACGAAAATAAAAAATATTTCCGCAAATTTCGCTGCCTTCGCGCGAATTTTGCTTTCGAGACCATTCAAGATCAGTGACCTATCAACTCTCACGATAAACATGATTTTTATCGCAAAATATAATTAGTCTAATCTCGCGCACGTACTTAGTGGCGGGATTAAAATATCGAGAAAAAAATAATAATAATAAAAAAAAATAATAATAATCAAACTAGTATTACAACAGTTTGAGAATCTTTGACATCCTGAAAGTTTATTTGAGTGCCTGAGATTGTTTGTAAATTTAATTAAATAAATAAATAAAAATAAATAATGGGTCTGTGATTTTTTTTTCAGGATTACCTGTGAGTGTCTGTGAATTTTCTCGAGTGCCTGTGATTTTTTTTTGAGTGCCTGTGGTTGTTTTTAAATTATCTTGAGTGCATGCAGCCTTTAAATTGACTTTAATCGTCACTCTGTGTATCTTTAAATAACGGTTTTCTTTTTGTGAGTGTTTTTAAGTGCCTCTGAGTGTAGTTGAGTAAATTCAAGTAGCCTTCGAGCAGCACAGATAATAAAATCGACATTCCAGCCCAATTTAATTCGCCTCAGCACGGAGATAATCATCTAGTCAGATCCTCGATTTCGAATGACTCGTTACTAATTTCAACACGCCCACAACGATTATTCAACACATTGGGTTAGTGTTGCAAAAGACTCTGTCTCGAGTTTTGTACCTTGTCAGAGATTAGATTGGTAATACGAGAGCTCGGACATGATGAAAACAGAATTTCCAGAGAACAAGTGAGATAACGAGACGAAACTGTAACGTGCCAATCGCGTTAATCGCATGTTCTCTCATTTCTAGCATAATAACCAATAAGACAAAAACCCTCGTCTAATAATAGTTCACCAAGTACTGGATCATTTTGAAAACAATATTTGTTAATTATGCAGCCAGACCTCATTTAATAGAATGAAGAATAAAACAAAAGTACAAGATACAAAAGTTTTCTATATTACCAACGGATCTATATTTGAATCAATAATTTGAAGAAAAAATAAACAATTATACTGACCACGAACTAATTTTACTATTTAATGATCTATATTCGTCAATGAACGTCTCAAGATTTCCCCGAAGCAGAAAGAAAAAAAATATCTCATAGATCATTGTTCTGTTTTATCGATCGATCTATGCCATCGAGAGAGCCCAAGGCAAATCAAAATAATCATAGCACGGGCTGTTTAGCCAAGAAATCACGAGATGGCGTTAAAATGATATTCGGGCAACGCGCCAACTGCGATACAGCAACGAACGAGGCATAGAGAACGAGAAAAAAACAAAACGTAGTGGGAGAAATAAAAACAAGTTAAAAGACGATCGCGAGCGCCGCGTACTCGGATTCTCTGCCTCGTTGAGATTCAGGGCCCAGGTTAACCGGTGCGGTTTATTATACCCCCGGCAAGAGAGTCTCGTTTTTAACATGTCGCGCGGTGGCCGTGACAGCGGTTATTTTTAGCCACGGTGAGATAAGCGCTTCGAGAGGGGAAGTGACCAGAGCGGCAGAGGAGGGGAGGGGGCAGAGAAAGAGAAAGAGAGAGAGAGAGAAACTATGACGAGCGGGGCGAAGAGGAGGGGGTAAAGAAGAATCGTTGACGATCGTGCGGAGGCGAGCGCCATCGCAGTGAGCACGAAGGAACCAAAAGGGAAGGAGGATCTACAGAGACTGCGCGATCGAATCAAATAGCTAATTATCCGTGACGTCATTCCCCACGAGCTTGAGAATAAAAGAGGCGGAGGGGGGGGGGGGGGAGGGGGAGGGTTTATACATAAAGTATATATCACGAGAGAAGTTGGCGAGTCGTCTCGAATTAAGGACAGTCGAGACGGACTAAACGGCGTACGTTTGTACGACAGTTTCTCGTTTCTTATTATTTTCTTTATTTTTTTTTTTGTTTGCTTCAATTTTAAAACGATTCAACGGTCAGGCAGCATGCGGAATGTGAACGAAACACGACGATCTACACACGCACGCAGAACACGAGAAGGACACAAGATGCAAAACGAGAATGAATATATGTATATTCTAATGAGACGATTTGCGAGCTTTTCTTTCTTTCTCGCTTGCTCTCTCTCTCGCGTGGCTATTGTCCTCGTGTGTGGACGTGAATTTCGAGTGGGTTTACGTTTCTTTTTCTTCTTTTTGTATCGTGCGTGGGGGAAAAAAAAAATTGAAACTGGAAAAACGTGGACGTTTTTTCATATTCGTATCGCGGTAATTCTTGCCTTACTGTCCATTATCGCGTTTCTCTTATCACATTTTTTTTGTTATTGTCCTTCTAACTGCCCCATCTCAATGGTAATTAAGGTCAAATCCAAGCTCGAGCTTGATCTCGATTTGAGTCTTAAATTTTATACAGATCCAAATTTTTTTGGGTCCATATGAAATTTTTTTTTGCCTCTTCGTAAGTTTGATATTAGGAATTGTCGAAATTACATCTTAATATATAAGCTAGATTTAGTTTGAAGTTAAATTAGCATTTCAGTTTCAACTGAGGAATAAAAAATTAAAGCGTGTTAATTATGAACTTAAATCATAGCCTTAAGCATAATGAATGCACTTAAGTCTCGCGCTTCATACATTGGAGACCTCGGGAAATTAGCGCAACTTGCGCATGTTCGAATTAAAAAAAAAAATGAAGGGAAGGAGCTCTGGACCATGACGTGACAAAAATTTAGTATCTCCTCGGTAGGTAAACCCACTGGAGTCGGCAATTTGCCACGTAACCAACAAGGAACGAGCAAAGTAAGTAAATAATCCGCCATTTGAAGGAATGAATTATTTTTTTTTTTAATAATGGAATATTGGTCACCAAATATTTTTTATACCTTTAAATGTAACCTTTGAAAAATCGCAAGGATTTCCCAAATCGATCTATAAACAAAGAAGATATGATTGTTTGAAGAAAAAAAGTGCAAACCAAGATTATTTCGCGTTCCTGAATTTTCTTTTTTTTTTCAACCCTATATCTCAGAATTCTTTAATTCCATCGACTTTTGACGAATAAGGGCCTCACCCTTGATCGATAAAAAATAAAAAAAAATTAAAGTGTCCATTTCAGCTGTATTTGTGACAAAAAATCTAAGCGGAGGCATCCAGTGTGTACGCCACGTGTGAAAAAAATAAGTGTGTACACCTTTAGGGTTAAGTGTAAACTTTAATATAAATTTGACTATGATCAGATTAAATTCAAATTTCCATTCTCTCATTGGGCCAACGAAAAGACTACGGATATGTTTCTAAAAATATATTATGTAAACTTGTTTGGGTTTGGGTCTGTTGATGACTCGACGCTCTCCCTCGACTCACACGCGTATATTTTTCTAAACCGAATGGGAAAGAAAAACAGATAGGTGGCATGGCGTCAAGTGGATGGATATGACGATCGAGCGAGAATCCCCGATCACATGGCAAATGGACCAAGGAAGGTTCGAGAGAGAAAAGAATTATTGTCGGGAGGGGAGAAGAATCTCGTGATGCACAGCTGAAAATTTCGATGCTCTCGAGCGGCCAAAGGACTCTCACTCTCGTGACGTGGCAAAGAGAGGGGGAGAGAGAGAGAGAGAATGAGAGGGAGTTTTCACAACGAAAGGGCTGAAAGAACTGAGCTCTTTTTGCCACGCTCACCACGTCACCTTATTTTCTCTCTCTCTCTCGCGCATGCGCAAAAGATCGTTCGCACAGTTTTCATGGTAAATTTATCGTTTGCGAGACAAAACGCACCGCAAACTTTTATCGACACTAGTGCGAGATCACGAGTGAACGAGAACGACGCTCACGAAACCCTCGTGGCGTGTTTGTCTCTCTTATATTCTCTTTCTCTATCGTTCTTGCTCTCGCTCACACCAAGTGGCTTGTTTTATTATCTTTTTAGAAAGCGTACAAGGCCGACGTACACTTTCGTGCAGCGCCGCGCAGTGCCGCGCAGCGCGACACATACTCTACTCACTAACTCACTATACTTTTCGCTGTTACCACTACTACTACTACTCGGTTTGCGTTCATGGAATTCGAGGAGTGGCGAGAGAGGGAGAGAGAGAGAAAATCTTCTTCGTTTCTCGTCCTCTCAACAGAGGATGATCAGGAGCAGGTTCGACGAGAATTCTCGACCGATGATAACTGTGACACGAGGCGCCAGTACTTTTATAATCGTCAGCACAAACTTATTGAGTTAAGAGTTTAATTAAAAATAATAATAATAAATTTACGTAAATTTTAATTTAATTCATGAGTTACAGATTAAGTTAATTTGCGTAGTTGAAAGTTGAGTTAAAAGTTCAATTAAAATTTGAGTTTACTGTTGAATTTGAAACTGAGTTAAAACTTGAGTGAAAAATTTCGTATGCCGTTACCAATGATAACTGTGACACGAGGCGCCAGTACTTTTGTAATCGTCAGCACAAACTTATTGAGTTAAGAGTTTAATTAAAAATAATAATAATAAATTTACGTAAATTTTAATTTAATTCATGAGTTACAGATTAAGTTAATTTGCGTAGTTGAAAGTTGAGTTAAAAGTTCAATTAAAATTTGAGTTTACTGTTGAATTTGAAACTGAGTTAAAACTTGAGTGAAAAATTTCGTATGCCGTTACCAATGATAACTGTGACACGAGGCGCCAGTACTTTTATAATCGTCAGCACAAACTTATTGAGTTAAGAGTTTAATTAAAAATAATAATAATAAATTTACGTAAAATTTAAATTAATTCATGAGTTACAGGTTAAGTTAATTTGTGTAGTTTAAAGTTGAGTTAAAAGTTCAATTAAAATTTGAGTTTACTGTTGTATTTGAAACTGAGTTAAAACTTGAGTGAAAAATTTCGTATGCCGTTACCGATGATAACTGTGACACGAGGCGCCAGTACTTTTATAATCGTCAGCACAAACTTATTGAGTTAAGAGTTTAATTAAAAATAATAATAAATTTACGTAAAATTTAATTTAATTCATGAGTTACAGATTAAGTTAATTTGCGTAGTTGAAAGTTGAGTTAAAAGTTCAATTAAAATTTGAGTTTACTGTTGAATTTGAAACTGAGTTAAAACTTGAGTGAAAAATTTCGTATGCCGTGACCGATGATAACTGTGACACGAGGCGCCAGTACTTTTATAATCGTCAGCACCAACTTATTGAGTTAAGAGTTTAATTAAAAATAATAATAATAAATTTACGTAAATTTTAATTTAATTCATGAGTTACAGATTAAGTTAATTTGCGTAGTTGAAAGTTGAGTTAAAAGTTCAATTAAAATTTGAGTTTACTGTTGAATTTGAAACTGAGTTAAAACTTGAGTGAAAAATTTCGTATGCCGTTACCAATGATAACTGTGACACGAGGCGCCAGTACTTTTGTAATCGTCAGCACAAACTTATTGAGTTAAGAGTTTAATTAAAAATAATAATAAATTTACGTAAAATTTAATTTAATTCATGAGTTACAGATTAAGTTAATTTGCGTAGTTGAAAGTTGAGTTAAAAGTTCAATTAAAATTTGAGTTTACTGTTGAATTTGAAACTGAGTTAAAACTTGAGTGAAAAATTTCGTATAAAAATTTAAGTTAAATCTGATTTATGCCGAGGATCGCGATCCAAGCCGAAGGTTTTCCTTCTTTCAATCGTTTTTTTTATTTGTTCTTAACGATGACTCGACAAAAATTATGCTGGATTGACCTAAAAAAAAATAGTCCACAATGGAAATTTATACAAATGTGAGTATCGTTATAAAAAAAAAAAAAAACTGTTGAGTTTGGCAAGTTGACCGAAGAATTTTTTTTTGTCTATTCGTTTCGTTGAGTTTTATTCCATTAGTACGATTTCCAATATTAGTCTCACCACGCACAAATTTCCTTGAGTTACTAACTTATGTGACATTTTGATTCAAGATTTTATGCTTTAAACATCGATCGAAAATAAATTCAAGAGATTTTTAGTCGTAAGTTCGAACTTACTAATTTTCTGTCCAAACTCGAGCTAACTTATGATTATGATTTAAGTTCGAACTTAAGATCAATCTTGTTAAAAATTCAGGCTGAAGATTCATCGAGGAAATTCTAATGTCAAGTGAAACTGATAATGATGCATAGAAAAAGTGAAGGAGGTGGGGGGGGGGGGGGGGGACAGGCAGATAAAATGATCGTTGTCGTGGCGACGAGGAGCTGAGAAGAAAGAGAGAGAGGAAGAGGAACGAGAAGATCAGGCGCGAGGTAACGAGGCCATTAAATATCCTCGCGCGTCTCTTCCTTGCTCTTTCTCTTTCTTTCTCTCTTTCTCTTTCCCCGTGGCAACTTCGATATGTTGCTCGAGAAAACGAGTTTCGCGAATTGGCAAGCAACGCGAGAGTGCCAGCAGTGAGCGAATCGTAGATAGAGAGAAACAAAGAAAGAAAAAAAGAATTAAAAAAAAAAAAAAAAACATCAAAGATGAAAAAGATGAGTCTCGCGTGTGGTTCGTCTTTGCTGGATTGGCTCTAGACGACGATGTCGCGCGACGATGACGTCAATCGAGCTCGTACACACATCCATAAATGCATACACAAATACAGATGCACTCACAGAAAACTTACAAAGGCATCTAAAATCTTAAAAAAAAATACTCAAAGACACTCGAATTTATATTCGAGTGTCTTTGAGTATTTTTTTTTAAGGCTTTCGAGTATAAACTCGGAAATACTCAAGGCACTCAAAGAAACTCATCGGAACTCATCACACTCAAACAAACTCATGTTAACTCATACAGAACATTACTGGCACTCAAATATACTCGAATGAGTATTTACGCAAATATTCCAAATTACTCGCAGACATTACAAAAAAGACCGATAACACTTGAAGCCACTCAAAGACAGTCAAACGGACATTTAACAAATTTTCAAATTTCTCATTCGTTTCCACTCAAACTGCACTCATAAAACTCGTGGCACTCAAATCGCACTCAAAACTCATGACACTCAAATCGCACTCATAAAACTCATGGCACTCAAATCGCACTCATGGCACTCAAATCGCACTCACGCGGAACATTGAAGAATGCTCACTTTCACTTACATGTGCACTCAGAAACGCTCATACCACTCAACTCAATAGCCGCGGTATTTGACCTGCAATCCTCCCCTCGCGTCATAATTGTCATCGTCAAACGCGGCCCGAGTGTCCCACAAGTAAGTACATTAAGAGACCCGGACTCAACGCTCTCCGGCCAATCTTGACTCGCTTCGATCCACGAGATAATGGACCACACGAATCCGGACCCCAACCGGAAGTTCTCGTCTTATTACAATGAGAACAATACTGAATGTAATAAAAATAATTATAATATATTATTAATTATTATTATTGCGTTAATGGACAAGAAACAAAAAAAAAAGTTTCGTCTATTCGTCTCGGTTACACAGTAAGGAGGTCAAATAGTGTCGATATCGAGCTGCGGTAAGATATGTGTCTCTTGCGGTTGCGTTGGCGTCGCATACTTTGGCCCTCCATTGCTGCTATATTTATATTTTGTGTATGTGCTCATTTTGCTTCTTGTTGCGACTGATTGAATGCATATTTGTGGGTATACATATATATATTACATTTGTATGTATACATATATATATTATATTTGTATGCATACATATATATATATATATTGTATTTGTGGGTATACATATATATATTATATTTGTATGTACAATATATATATATGGTCTATGCAACGTACAAGCCAATACGTTATTGAGTGTCGAGTGAGCCGAGCATTCTATGCTTGCTGAGAAGAGCAACATAGTCTTCTCTCTCTCTCTCTCCCTTTCTTGGAGATACGTATTATCGAAGTAGAATCGAGTGTTATTTAGTCTCCCGTCGGCAATGAGAGAGCAAAAAGATAAATTTGTATATAAGGATATTTGTGGATGTGTGTGGATTTTGTTTGCCCTGTGAGATGAAGGAGGATCGAGCCAGCGGAATGTAAATCCTCTCGCGCACTCGTGCACACATCACAGTTGTGCGATCTCGCCGTTCATTTTTTACCTTTTCGTATATATACATATATATATAAAGATTTTGTTACACGCAAATGTGGAATACTCGAACGATTCACGTCCAGATAGAAATACGTTTTTCCTCTTAAAATAAAAAAAACATGACAATGATCAAAGACACCATTTTGTGATTTTTTTTTTGTCACAGGCAAAAGAATTTTTTAATTTTCAAATGGAATTTTTTAGATTGAAAAAAAAGAGAGAAAGTTTCATGATGAATGAACATTTTTCAATTCCATAAGACATGGAAGAAAAATTATTTTTCCACCCTTGAGAAAACAGATCTGAGCTTATTCCAGAACCCTCCAAGGTTCTGAAAACGTCGTGAGCAAACTTGGTGAATACTATAGTTCGTCTCAATATTTTAATTTTTTTCGCTAATGACAGCACTCAAAAAATAGTCGAAATAAAAATATCGATGGTTCGAATGAAAAAATCTGGTAAAATATTGATTAAAAAATCCTAGCTGGATAAATCTAATGGCGTTTCAAAGTTTGAACGATTACGACGAAAATGAGGAAAAAAAAAAAGCCCATCAGGAAGCAAAGTTATATCGATTTTAGTAAATCAATTAATTTTTCATCATCGCGATTATTATCAAAATCCCGCAAGCAATCGTTTCGTCATCGTCTCGAATTTAAAGAAAGAGAAAAACTAGAGGTAAACATCCACGTTGAATTGCCTAGAATGTGTAATGATGCAAACACGTCCAAAGCGTTTCTTTGCTTCTGTGCGATACGAGAATGAGAAATGGAAAACGGCGAGTTGGTACGTAACATTGGCAAAGCTTCGTTATCTGTGACAGGTGTAAGTATGCTCAAAACGGATTTCAGAATTTATCAGCGATAATAAAATAACCGTTTTAGTCTTTTCTGCAAACCACTAGAATGAGATGTTATCTGAACTTGTGATATTTCATCAAAACAAAAAATTCGAAAATGATTATCTTGTTTTCAAGAAATTGCGGTTTTTTTTTTTTTTCATCAAAAATTGTTTTTTTTTTTTTTTATTTAGGAGCGATTCTCTCGCAAAGAAGATTTCCGGAGAAAAAAAAACTCGACGGAAAAAAAAGAAAAGAATTTCTCTGGAGCCTGGAAAAAATAGAATAAAAAAAAAAACTCGACCGAAAAAAAAAAAGTATTTCTCTGGAGCCTGAAAAAAATAGAAGAAAAAAAAAACTCGACCGAAAAAAAAGATAAGAATTTCTAAGGAGGCTGAAAAAAATAGAAGAAAAAAAAAACATGACGGAAAAAAAAGAAAAAAATTTCTCTAGAGCCTGGAAAAAATAGAAAAAAAAAAAACTGGCAAGAAAACTAACCTGTCGCTCTTGTCGTAAAAAACAAGAGGTGCAAGTTGTTGCAGCGGCGGTTCAGCGGAAATTCCCTGCGCCCTCTGTTTTCTGGGTCTGGGTTTAGTCGGTGTGAGAGGCGATTTAAAGGGCAGAACGCTTAAAAATTTGTCAAGATGACTTCTCAATTCTTGAATCTGGGCGTCTCTTCTGTCAAGGAGTTGTTCCAATTCGGCAATTCTTTCGTCCTTGAGACGCAACAATTCTTGCGTGTCTCGCATTATATCGCGTCTGTTGTTTTGAATAATTTGATTAGTTCCAGTTGTTGCCGCAAACGTTGCACTCGCGTCCGTTACGATAACATTAGGGGTGTTATTGTTATTGTTATTGTTGTTGTTTCCGGCTGTTCCGCCATTGTTGTTGTTGTTGGCGTGAGTGGACAGTGGCGCCGCGGGAATCGACGGAACTACATTGGCAGTCGTCGCGGAAACTGAGACGATCGTGCTCATGATCGACGCGCTCGTTGTCGTCGTCGTCGTCGTCATTGTCGTCGTTGACGTTGGGCTAACGCTCGTCGTTGAATTGTTGTTCGCCAGCTGATTAGCGTCCTCCTCGTCGGCGAGCCTATGCTGCGTCGACGAGAAGCACAGACTGTCGAAGCACACGCGCATAGACACGCACGCGTCGTTTATTATACCGCACTCGGCCCCGTCCATTCAACCCCGTTTTACTCTCTTCTCCTATTTTTGCCCTCCTCCTCCTTCCTCCTCTGTGTGTGTGTTTTTTTTTAGTTTCCGTAAAACGCTCGCGCCTTTTTTTATCTTTTATTTCTATTCCATTCGGTGATACGGTGCGCTTTATCTTTTATTTTTCGAATGTCACGTGACCCACCAGTTCGAATTTCCCTTTCAAACGCGCGTAAACTTTAAGAATATTTTATTCTACATACGCGGACGTGAAACCGCATCGTGATTATACGTTGCGGCTTGAATTAAATAAAAAGCCGGGTTCACCGGTCAGCAGGTCGAGATTGCCCCCCCCTCTCCCGGTGTCCCCGAAAATACCAGTAGCGATTTATCTAAATTAAACCGTTCGCGGAATTTACGACAGAATGTTCGAAATTTTTCCACAACAGACGCTGTTTCTTCCTTGCTTGTTTGGTAATTTATTACGTCTTTGATGTGTGTGTTTATTTTTTTTTTTTTTTTTTTATACAATTGACCGCACGCGTATATAGACAGTCACGGCAGAGCGCGCAGCTAAAAGCACGCGCGTTCGTAGCGGCCACCGGCGCCAGTACTAAGCCAACGTTTCTGCCGCATCGTTTTCTCTCTTGCCGCTCTGGCATTGCCTCTCGCGCGCTCCACCGTCGCCTCCGCCAATCGTTCTTTCTCTCTTCCGCGCCGACTATGACGGTAACTCCGTCCTCTGCGTTCACCGCAAACAACAGAGTGGGGGTAGAATGATCTCTCGCTCTTTTTCTCATTTGTTGTCCTTCTTTTTTCCCCCGCCGCTCGCAATCCTGAGGTCGACACGTTTTTTCCCCTCCCCGCAAGAGTATCGCATCGCTCTGTCCTTGTTTAATCTTCGTCTTCGTTGCTGCGATCTCGCGTGAGGAAGAGAGAGAAAGAGACATTGTTGTTGGATGATACCAGCCAGCTTGATGACGAGCATAGCGCATGCGTCGAATTGGGCGTTGACGAAGAATGGATGGGTCATGAAGAAACTTACGTTTTTACTCGAGACCTTGACGAAAAAATCCGTATTTGCACCAAGTTCCAAAAATGCGGAGGGAGAAATGAAAATTCGTCATTTTTTGGAATATTTGAAACTTTTTGGTGCGGAGAGAAAGAATTTGTGTTTGTCTTTATTGAATATTTGGCAATAAACATCTGGCTCTTCGATGCGTTGATGTTGCGATTGTACGACTAATTTTCATAACTGTTAATCTAAATTTAGATTCTGCGATTAGATACCATTTATTTTTTGTATTTTTCATTGAGAGCTCATTGCGCAATGTCAGAGCGCAACGCACTTATATTTGCGGAGATGCGGGAAAACAGGTGGATGTTTTCACGTGCTGTTGCATGAGGTACACGAATAATTCAGGAAACTGAATATGCCGACTGTTGGTAATGTAGGAATGCATAGATAATGGGGTTGATAAAGAAGTTTTCCCGGGATAATATATCGACGGAGATAAAAGAAACGTCTGCCAATCGCTTTCTTCATGGTAACTGGAGAACTTTAATGGTTATTCCGAATGAAAATACTTACGAAATATTGCAGAGAGATTTCAAGTTCCCGTGACGATTTTATCCAATTTTTGAAAATATCCCAATCAGAAGAAAAGATTTCTTAAATTGTCTTCAGTCAGTGCATGCTATTGAGATAAATGTGTCCAGGTCTCAATTTGGTCCCTTCAATTATAGTTTTGAGAGCTACGATCAAACGCCCAAAAATCCAAAATCCGAATGAAAATGGAGTCTCAATGTCATCAGTAAGGCCCATTTTCGTGCTTTACCACTTGAACTCGGAAGATAAGGAAGCCTTACGTGCTAAGTTTAAGGGCCATAAATAAAGTTTAAGAGCCAGAAATAAAGTTTAAGGGCCAGAAATAAAGTTTAAGGGCCAGAAATAAAGTTTAAGGGCCAGAAATAAAGTTTAAGGGCCAGAAATAAAGTTTAAGGGCCCGAAATAAAGTTTGAGGGCCAGAAATAAAGTTGAAGGGCCAGAAATAAATTTTAAGGGCCCAAAATAAATTTTAAGGGCCCAAAATAAAATTTAAGGGCCACAAATAAAATTTAAGGGACGTAACTTTGAAATTAACGATTATGAATACGACAATAACCAAGAAATGAATCATTTCCTCAAACACCTGCTGATCTCAGTCGGTATTAAAAGCTCCAACTTTAGTCCAATTTTTAATTAATTAATTCATTCATTCCTTCTTTTCATTCAATTCATTTTCATTCTATAGTCCAAAAGCCAAAATAAATACAAAATGGAGCCTCAATGTCATCAGGAGCCAACCAATTTCCCAACATGTGCCAAGTCACCATTAAATTATTTATTATTATTATTGAATCGATATTATTTATTTTCCTTATTTCTCCTTCCCTTATTTTTCTTCAATCGATTGCCATTCGATTGCCCACAAAACCTAATAAAAATGGATTCTCTCCATGTGATTGTGAAAATCTGTTCGAAAAGTCAGCATAAAAAGTTGAAACATTATTCAAGATATCTAATCATTGATGACTCGAATTCATTGAAATTCATTAATTTTATCCTTTAATCCATAATAAGTCACCATTAAATTATTTATTATTATTATTGAATTGATATTATTTATTTTCCTTATTTCTCCTTCCCTTATTTTTCTTCAATCGATTGCCATTCGATTGCCCACAAAACCTAATAAAAATCGATTCTCTCCATGTGATCGTGAAAATCTGTTCGAAAAGTCAGCATAAAAAGTTGAAACATTATTCAAGATATCTAATCATTGATGACTCGAATTCATTCATACCTTCTTGGTATTCATTAATACCGAGTCAATATCAATTGTCCCAAGATACACTTGTTCAATTTTTTGTATAATGGAGGCTGCCATTGCAGTGACAAAATGTCATCTGCAAGAATTTCGTTATACATACATAGAGAGAGAGAGAGAGAGAGAGAGAGAGAGAGAGAGAGCGAGAGAGAGAGAGAGAGAGAGAGAGAGAGAGAGAGAGAGAGAGAGAGAGAGAGAGAGAGGGAGAGAGAGAGGGAGGGAGAGAGGGAGGGAGAGAGAGAGAGGGAGGGAGAGAGAGAGAGAGAGAGAGAGAGAGAGAGAGAGAGAGAGAGAGAGAGAGAGAGAGAGAGAGAGAGAGAGAGAGAGAGAGAGAGAGAGAGAGAGAGAGAGAGAGAGAGAGAGAGAGAGAGAGAGAGAGAGAGAGAGAGAGAGAGAGAGAGAGAGAGAGAGAGAGAGGAAGAGAGAGAGAGAGAGAGGAAGAGAGAGAGAGAGAGAGAGAGAGAGAGAGAGAGACATGTGGATGTACGCGAATACAAGTAGTAGAAGAGCAGTATGGGCGTACGGCCTTGGGCGACTTGTGCGGGCTTATAACAGTACAGTACAGTCTATACATATGTACGAAGAGTCGAATAGGGGAGCGAGAGAGGGATAGGAGAGCTCGGCGTGTCTGGGTGGCAGGTAGTTACCGAGTTAGCTGATTGGCCGCCTGGAGGGAGGCAAAGGGGGTTCGTAATGGGCACGCCGTCGCGTTTGGGTTATCTCTCCCTCTCTCGCACTAGACCGATAGCTTCAGGCTTTTCCCTGTTCCATTCTATTGCTATACAGCAATGGTAACAGAGAGCAGGCCTCCTCTCTTCCTTCTCTTCTCTCTCTCTCTCTCTCTCTCTCGAGTGCTGCACGCCATAATGTCATAATAGAATAGCGATGTTAGTAATACCATCGCGGGGCATCAGCTATACACCATTCGGTACCATAGTCTGTATTTTCTAGCCAACTAGAGAGAAATGTGAGGGAAGCAACTACAGCTTGATACTATGTCGATTGACTGGCCCGCGTAGATGCGCGAGAGTCGACCAATTTGCATCCCATTGTGTACTCGTTACAGCTCCATCTGCCCCGTTCGCCCTCATGCGGTGGCGTCACTGTACTACACCGCTGTACGTTACACGCCTACCAATGCTTTTCCGACCTACACATCGGTAATCGATTCCGATGAATAGTTTGACAATTCAATTTTTTATTAGGGGTATCAAACTCCCTAACCACAATACAAGTCCTAGTTGTTTTAGTTTTTATGGCTGATTTAACAGTTTTTACGTATCACTGGACAATCAGCCCAATTTTCCGAGGCGTTTCAATTAGTGTAAGTCGATTATTGGGTATTATGGATCGCGGAAAATTTGTTGAGAGCCGTTTGTACCACCAATGACCCATAGAGCTGGAAACATTGATTTTATGATTACGTGAAAATAATTCTTGGGAAAATAGTGTGGAGAAAAATGATTAAATTTTTTTTAGGTGGTCCATAGGAAAATAATCCATAAGAAATTGGTCAGTGAGTAAAAAGGTCGTCAAAAAATATTCCATCTCCGTAGATTACGATCTCTGAGAAATTTTTAAATCTTCGTAGATCTTTCGTAGGAAAATAATTCTTGGGGAAATAGTGTGGAGCAAAATGATTAAATTTTTTTTAGATGGTCCGTAGGAAAATAATCCATAAAAAATTGGTCAGTAAAAATCAAAAAATATTCCATCTTCGTAGATTACGATCTCTGAGAAAATTTTAAATTTTCGTAGATCTTTCGTAGGAAACAGGCACGTAAAAAAAACTGATTCGTATGAAATTATTTTTTGTGGCTATGGCTTGAGAGCAACTGGTACGTGAAAATAATTCTTGGGGAAATAGTGTGGAGCAAAATGATTATATTTTTTTTAGATGGTCCATAGGAAAATAATCCATAAGAAATTGGTCAGTAAAAATCAAAAAATATTCCATCCTCGTAGATTACGATCTCTGAGAAAATTTTAAATCTTCGTAGATCTTTCGTAGGAAACAGGCACGTAAAAAAAACTGATTCGTATGAAAATATGTTTTGTGAGTTACACGATGGAACTTAATGGAACACGAGAAGTAACAGAAGCCATTTAAAATTGACTATGCATTTTTTTTTTATCTTTCCCTCCCCAACGCCATCTTCAATTTTCCAAGTTTACAAGCTCATATCCATTTTGAGGATCGAGTTACCCTCGGAGGGACGCGACATTCGATCATTCGCGAATGAAGTTATAAGACAGGGTGGCAGAGGGATGAAGGAAAATCTACGATATCAATTACTCCCCTTCCCCTCGTCCCTAAGCGGGGTTGCGGATCTCGCGAAAGAAGAAAGACGACCATACCATCTAGCAGAGAGGATTAATGATCAAAACCCTCCCTTAAGGCTCACCGAGATTTTTCTATCTATAACCCACATATTTGTTTTGCCTTCAACGAATCTTCGAGCCACCAATAATCAGGGAACTCGGTCATCGTTCTTGCTTCTCTTCGTTTCATAAATCCTTCGGGAATTGGGAAAGCGAATTTTCCAACAATTTTCATTAGATTTCCATCGTGCCTGAACCACGAGGACTTGGACTTTTCTGAAGGAAAAACCACCCTTCGAATCCTTCCAATCCACTTTTTCACTCGAAGCAACGATATATCCTTTGGCTTTATAATTTTAAATGTATATATTCAATTTCAATGGTCAATATAATCTCGGGATTTTCAGTTATATTATTATATATATAAATAGTTATATAAATAAATGCATATATATATATATATATATATATATATATATATATGCATTTATTTATATCGATATAGCACGTACAAATAATATAACCATCCCTAAAAATCTCGAGATTATATTCACCATTATATATATATATATATATATAGGTGTATCGAGGGTAATGGTGTATACTATTATTCTCAGTACACCAGAAATTGAGCCACAAAATCTTGGAGCCAGCAAAAATGAGGAATTTGAATGGCGAATATAATCTCGGAATTTTCAGGGATGGTTATATTATTTGTACGTGTCATATTGATATATATAGATGCATATATATATATATAGATGCATATATATATATATATGAATGCATATATATATATATATATATATATATATAGGTGTATCGAGGGCAATGGAGTATACCTACTATTATTCTCAGTACACGAGACATTGAGCCACAGTCCCAGGAGGGAAAATCGAAGGGAGGGAGGTCGAAAGATCACAGATTGACACACCCGGGTTATACATCGAGAGACACGAGATGAAGCGGAGGATGGTGATGGGTGAACCCCTCGCAAAGGATATTTTACTTTGACCGGTCGTTTGTCCCTCGTAAAGCCTTGTTTTACGTATATATATATATATATATATATATATATATATATATATATATATATATACTCTTGTGATTATGGCTGATCGGCATATTGACGACATAATCAATAAATTTGATAGCTATAACCATAAAAGTGGGAAAAACACACTAAAAAACGTACTCAGCAACGAAATGATAATCTTGAGTTGAAATTTTAACTCATACGTGAAGTTTATACGAAATTTATACTTGAGTCTATCGGCATATTGACGAAATAATCAATAAATTCGATAACTATAACCATAAAAGTGAGAAAGACCCACTAAAAAACGTACTCAGCAACGAAATTATAATCTTGAGTTGAAATTTTAACTCATACGTGAAGTTTATACGAAATTTATACTTGAGTCTATCGGCATATTGACGAAATAATCAATAAATTCGATAACTATAACCATAAAAGTGGGAAAAACACACTAAAAAACGTACTCAGCAACGAAATTATAATCTTGAGTTGAAATTTTAACTCATACGTGAAGTTTATACGAAATTTATACTTGAGTCTATCGCCATATTGACGAAATAATCAATAAATTCGATAACTATAACCATAAAAGTGAGAAAGACCCACTAAAAAACGTACTCAGCAACGAAATTATAATCTTGAGTTGAAATTTTAACTCATACGTGAAGTTTATACGAAATTTATACTTGAGTCTATCGGCATATTGACGAAATAATCAATAAATTCGATAACTATAACCATAAAAGTGAGAAAGACCCACTAAAAAACGTACTCAGCAACGAAATGATAATCTTGAGTTGAAATTTTAACTCATACGTGAAGTTTGTACGAAATTTATACTTGAGTCAATTCTATAAAATATTTGCAATTTATATTCAACAATTATTTTCAAGTTTATGCAAAATTATAATTAAATTTTTACATTAATGTACTAATTTGAGTACATTTGACAATTGACGAAATAATATTGACGAAATAATCAATAAATTCGATAACTATAACCATGAAAGTGGAAAAACACACTAAAAAACGTACTCAGCAACGAAATTATAATTTTGAGTTGAAATTTTAACTCATACGTGAAGTTTGTACGAAATTTAAACTTGAGTCTATTCTATAAAATATTTGCAATTTATATTCAACAATTATTTTCAAGTTTATGCAAAATTATAATTAAATTTTTACATTAATGTACTAATTTGAGTACATTTTACAATTGATTTACAAGTTTATAACAATATTATCCATAATAATCAATATTAATAATCAATATTAAAAGTATGACATTGATAAGTGTGGAAATTAATTTTGTAATAAATTTTGAAGAATGCCAGATACAAGTGATGGAGATTGTCATTTTTTTTTTCACTTTTTATATTGACAGGAAATGTGTGTATTGAAGAGAATTAAATAATCTGGCCGATAGGGCAACTGTGACGGATTTCCCTTTGAGGGGTTGTTGAATGCTTATCGAAAGTCTGAACCCTTGGTGACCTCCAACGAGCAACCCTGTCTGACTGCTGTCACTTTCTCGTCGTGTTACGTCACGAAACGTCGCACCCCCAAGTCCTCGTGTTTACGCATATAATCGTGTTTCAAGGGTTCAATCTGTTAAAGGAGACAGCGAGTCTTGGGATAAGGTGGAAACAAAAATATACAACCTGCCACTCTTTTCGTGTTTTGTCAGACGATCTCTTAATTTTTTTCGAGACATTATAAATAAATAAATAAATCAATAAATAACTAAATAATCGGACGAATAAATAAATAATTGGAGGAATAAATAAATAAATAATCGGACAAATAAATAAATAATCGGGCGAATAAATAAATAATCGGACGAATAAATAAATAATCGGATGAATAAATAAATAATCGGACGAATAAATAAATAATCGGACGAATAAATAAATAATCGGACGAATAAATAAATAATCGGACAAATAAATAAATAATCGGACGAATAAATAAATAATCGGACGAATAAATAAATAATCGGACGAATAAATAAATAATCGGACAAATAAATAAATAATCAGACGAATAAATAAATAATCGGACGAATAAATAAATAAATAATCGAACGAATAAATAAATAATCGGACAAATAAATAAATAATCGGACGAATAAATAAATAATCGGACGAATAAATAAATAATCGGACGAATAAATAAATAATCGGACGAATAAATAAATAATCGGACGAATAAATAAATAATCGGACGAATAAATAAATAATCGGACAAATAAATAAATAATCGGACGAATAAATAAATAATCGGACGAATAAATAAATAATCGGACGAATAAATAAATAATCGGACGAATAAATAAATAATCGGACGAATAAATAAATAATCGGACGAATAAATAAATAATCGGACGAATAAATAAATAATCGGACAAATAAATAAATAATCGGACGAATAAATAAATAATCGGACGAATAAATAAATAAATAATCGAACGAATAAATGAATAAACTAATAATCGGACGAATAAATGAATAAACAAATAAAGCCAGAATGACAAAAATCGCTGGAAACGAACAAAAATATCATTCGAAGAAGTTCATGGGCATGGATGCAAAGTAAAGGAAAAGCTTCTTCATGTTTTTCCTCTAACTCTCTCTCTCCCTTTCTCCCTCTCTTTCTCCCTCTCTTTCTCCCTCTCTTTCCTAGCCATATTGGCTCGAAGCAAAAGCGCACTGTCCCCACTTCTCGTCGCGCCACCTTCGCACAGTTGAGCTTCTCCTCACCTCCCTCCCCCGCCCCTTTCTCCCTCATTCAACCCTCTTCACTCTCATCCTTCGTCCTTTTACCCTCTCCGAGCAGTCGAGAGTTGCTCTCCCTGCCGCGTCACGTCTGCTTTCTTCCCCTTCATACCCCCCCCCCCCACCTCTCCCCCTCCAACCCCCGCCTTGCCCTCCTCCAGCCCCCTCGCCCCCTTAATGCCCCTCGTTGCATTTTAAATCAAAGCCCAGAGGTAACGCAATCACCAGGCATCACGACGCTTCCACAATTTTCTACTTTAAGCTACTTTATGTATTAGTATCCCCAACCCCCATCGTATTTTATATATATATATACTACGTCTCGTTTTCTCCTTCGTATTTATATATCTAGCCCTGAGTTTGATAGATTTTTCACTTTGGACTTTTATCTAGTTTATCTTTAGATATTTAAATAATTAATAGTCAAATTTAAATGTAAATTATAAAATAAAAATGGTTGTAATTAAATTAAAATTGTGATGAGAAGTTAAGTTCAAATTTGATGTTTATAGCTCTACGCTAGAATTTAAACTCAAGTTTAGAACGTTTTGTTTTGTTAACTTTTTTTTTTTTTTTTTTTTGAGTAAAAAAATTATCTTTCATTATAAAATGAACGAGTCGAATTAAAACTGCAGATTCAATTTAGATAAGATCACGAAATTAAGTTTGTAATTTACGACTTGAGTCAGAGCTTAAGTGCATGTATATATATATATATATATGCTTGAATTTTATTCTCGGTGTGAATCTCAATTTGAAAGTAAGCTCGAATTAAAGTGACTAAAATCAAAATTGGAAATTAATAAATTCTCAATTTTATTCAATTTTATCCTCAAGTTTTTTTTTTTTTTAAGTTTACACTCAAGTTAATTTCGTACCAGAGTTACATTATATTTTTAATTCAAGTTCGTTATTTCTTTAGTTATTTCTTATTATATAATATATATGTACGTCTGGACGAGGATAATTTTTTTTGTGCCTATTCGTCCGTCTATTACGACGTTTTATTTTCAGTGTGAATCTCAATCTAGAAGTAAGCTCGAATTAAAGTGAATAAAATCAAAATAAGAAATTAATAAATTCTCAATTTTATTCAATTTTATCCTCAATTTTATTCAAGTTTACACTCAAGTTAATTTCATACCAGAATTACATTATATTTTTAATTCAAGTTCGTTATTTCTTTAGTTATTTCTTATTATATAATATATATGTACGTCTGGACGAGGATAATTTTTTTTGTGCCTGTTCGTCCGTCTATTACCACGTCCCTCATCGCTTGGCCACGCGGACACACAGAATCCCGACCGAATAGCCCGAGAGCGTAACAAGATTATTTTATTAAACAACCTCATCTCGCCGCGCCCGCACTCTGGTTCGGTCGACGCCCCCGCGCCTCCCTCTTTCATGTAAAACTTTACATCGGTCTTTTGACGCAAAGAGATATATATATATATATATATATATATATACAATATATACCCTTACATTTCTCTCTCTCTCTCTCTCTCTCTCTCTTGATCTCACAAATTTTACCATGAGAGAAAATATTCGTGCTGTGCGCTTGTCTCTACCACCGAAAATTTAACAGCCGAGGAATTCTCTTTGAGAACTGATTTTCACGTGTAAACTGCACAGAGCAAAAGGTTCACAGTGGTGCGTTAATTTATTAGAGGTTATATTTTCGTTAATGGCACTTCGTGAATCGGAAGATTTATTGGATTTTTCCATACTGACGGTCCATAATGTTGATGAAAAAATCCAGTTAAATCAGAATGTGAAAGCTTATTAATGTGAAAATTTCTCTCATCGAACCATGAAAAAGTGTATCAGGCATAGTCGATAATAAGGTTCAAGATAAATCCTAGAGTTATGTTAAAGCTTTTCGTTTTAAGTGAATTTCTCTCTCTGTGTATGTGTGTGTGTGTGCTCTTCGCACATGTCGAGGACTCTGTTATAGCCTAGAGAGGCTGCGAAAGCGTGCGGCGATGTAATCCAGTCACCGCGTAACGCGATTATCCTGCTGTACAGCTCTATATCTCGTTCTGGCGCGAGAGTTGGTAACCCGAGTATCCCAAGAGATGGGCCGAATAGAGAGAGAGATGGATAGGAAGAGAGAGATGGAGAAAGATGGATAGATGGAGAGAGATGGATAGATGGAGAGAGAGAAAGGGGGAGAGGGACGAGAGGGGAAGGGGGGGGGGGAGGCAAAGAGTAAATGGACGCGAGTGTTGCTGGTCAGACAATCGACGTTTCATGCTGACCCATGTAGACCAGCATCCCGATTGTGTCCAATACTTTGAATCAAAAGTACCTCATCGATTCTGGTAAATTAGAGTTAAGGGTTGTGCACATTGGAAAATTAGATTTAACGGTCATAAAAATTTGCAAATCGAAGTTGGGGGTCGTGTATATTTTGTTTATTTTAATTTAAAGTGCCTGAACAATATAGCAAATGAATTTAAAGGTGCCGGCACAATGGCAAATAAGAGTAAAGGTGCCGGCACAATGGCAAATAAGAGTTCGAGTTTTCTTACAAGATTCTTATATTTTAGCAAATGAGGTTAAAGCTCCGTTCATAATTGAAAAAGAAAAGCAGCGTAAAAGTTGTTCCAGATTGAACAATACGAACTAAGTTCCCTACAAATTGATAAATGAGAGTTAAACTTGCCCTACATTTTTCGAAAATGAGGTTAAGGCTTCTACACATCGGCAAATTATAGTAACCACTTCTCACATACTGAGAAAACAAGGTTTAAGCTTGCTAAACATTAGAAAAATGGAGTTAACGTTCTTGCATCGTCAAAAGGAAGAGTTAACGTTCCTGCATGATGGCAAATGAGGTTAAGGCTTCTACACATCGGCAAATTATAGTAACCACTTCTCACATACTGAGAAAACAAGGTTTAAGCTTGCTGAACATTGGAAAATTGGAGTTAACGTTCCTGCATGGTCGAAAGGAAGAGTTAACGTTCCTGCATGATGGCAAAAGAGGTTAAGGCTTCTACACATCGGCAAATTATAGTAACCACTTCTCACATACTGAGAAAACAAGGTTTAAGCTTGCTGAACATTGGAAAATTGGAGTTAACGTTCCTGCATGGTCGAAAGGAAGAGTTAACGTTCCTGCATGATGACAAATGAGGTTAAGGCTTCTACACATCGGCAAATTATAGTAACCACTTCTCACATACTGAGAAAACAAGGTTTAAGCTTGCTGAGCATTAGAAAAATGGAGTTAACGTTTTTGCATGATCGAAAGGAAGAGTTAACGTTCCTGCATGATGGCAAATGAGGTTAAGGCTTCTTGGGCATTGTCAAACGAGAGTTAACCTCTCTCTATCCATTGGAAAATACGCGATAAATATGGATTAAACTTCCTCGAAATTTCCAAATTAGAGTCAAGCATGATAAAAATCGTAAAATTAGTTTAAAAAAAAGAAAAATGATCCTGTATCTTTGAACTAAATTTAACAAAACTAAGGAAAACAATCGATGCAAAAGAAAATTGAATAGTCGGTTTACAAGCCCAAGAATCGTCCGTGGTGCTCTGCACACAACGGAAAAATCAGTCTGCAGACCAGCGAATGGCTGGAGGGGTGAAAAAGGCTGGAGATGGAAGGGGAATAAACGCAATTTACACCGGAAGGAGCATTGTGTAAGTGGGTTCTGCAGGGTTCTGTTCCTCGGTAGGAAGAGGACACAGGATTAAGTGGGTAGAAATCAAGCAAAGCTTCGTCTATACACAGTCGCGCTTTCCACGTCTCTCACTGTCCAATATAAAAGCCCTGCAGGGTTAAAAGAGAGATAGAGAGAGATCGTGGAGACAGAAGGAGGAAAAGTTAGTCTCGTGTATAAGGCAAGCAAGGAAAATACAAGGATGTGTTTGTCGTACGACGATTTAAGGGGGTTGAAGGGACAAGGGGTTGTATTTGCCCAATAAAACCACCACGTGGATCCACCCCTTAGTTTCCGTTATATATAACACACACACATATATATATATCGTTGAATGCTTCGTGTTCTAGGCGAAGCAGAGAGTTCAGATAGACAAGGGAGCGAGAGTGAGAGATAACGAGCTTGCGGGAAGGGAGCAAAGATACATCAGATGATAGGAAGCCACTCCCACGTTTATTCATCTGCACGCGCATGCTCGTACCGCCTACTAAAATCGTAAGCCACGAGCCACGCTGCTTTTTCGTCGTCCTCGCTGTCGTTTCATCGTCGTCGTCGTCGTTGTCGTTCTCGTTGTGTCGTTTTCTCCTCGTGTTTTCATCGTCCTCGTCATATTGCACACATCCGCGGTCCTGATATCGAGCATCCCTTAACGTTTCTCTGACAATTGGAGATCACAGAGGACGATGATCATGCATTAAATTCGCGATAATTTGTCAATATCGTTAAATCCATATATAAATTTTGATAAGACAATTTGGCTGTGACAAAGGATGTTTTTTTTTTTTTCTTTTCTTTCTTAATAAAAGTGAACTTTTGGGTTAATTTTTTGATCGTCAGTGAAGTGCATCGATCAAATAAATAAATAATAATAATTTTGAGAAAAAAAAACGTAAATTGTGTACAATGATTGTCTAATAAATTGACAATATATTTTTTTCTTTTTCCTACGAGGAGAAAATTTGTAAAATTTGCAAGGGTTGGTGGCAAATAAATATATATTGAAAAAAAAAAAAAAAATATAGCAACAAAAGAATATAAAAATTCCTAATAATTTTTAATAGGCCGAAACGGGCTTCGAGAGTCGTGCAGCGGCGGCGACTACTCGGCGGCACCGTGCCCCGAGCGGTCAGTACGCCGTTTACGAGGAAATCAAATCAAAGTTGCAGGTGGAAAATAAGAAAAAATTTAGAGAACGGGGCAAAAAGAAGAAGGAAGTTTGGAGATCGTGGGAGATCCGCGAAGTCGCGGATAACATTGATAAAGTGTTGTTCACCCACGAGGCCAGAATTCTCACCCCCGGCAGAGGCGGCGGTAGCGTCTCGCCCGGGGGCGACGGGCCTCCCTCGATTAGCCCTCCAACGGGACACTATAATTCATCCAATCACAGTCCAACTCTTGTCAAGGTGAGTCGTTTTTTTTCCTTTTTTTTTTTTTTTTCTTATCAATAATGACAACAATTGCGAGTCATCTGAATTAATTTCAGTGAAAAACTTAAAATTATACTCAAGTTCAACAAAAATTCATGCTCAGGTTCAATGTTGAGTTAATACTCGAAATTCAATGTTGAGTTAATACTCGAAATTCAATGTTGAGTTAATACTCGAAATTCAATGTTGAGTTAATGCTCGAAATTCAATGTTGAGTTAATGCTCGAAATTCAATGTTGAGTTAATGCTCGAAATTCAATGTTGAGTTAATGCTCGAAATTCAATGTTGAGTTAATGCTCGAAATTCAATGTTGAGTTAATACTCGAAATTCAATGTTGAGTTAATACTCGAAATTCAATGTTGAGTTAATACTCAAGTTCACAAAGTTGAGTTAATACTCAAGTTCACAAAGTTGAGTTAATACTTAAATTACGTGTCTTGATTCACGCTTAATTTCAAACTAACGCACATGAATCCAAGTTTAACTCAACCCCTTTCATACCATGTGAAAAAGGGCACTTGATACGTACAAATATATATAGGTCTTTCGACTTTTAACTATTTTTTCACCCCTATTCAAAATGATTCTAAAAGTCCCGAATAATTTTTAAATATACTTAAAACTTTGTTGAATAAATGACTTTATTGAATTTTAACTCAACCCTTTTCATACCATGTGAAAAAGGGCACTTGATCCATACAAATATATATATATATATGTCTTTCGACTTTTAACTATTTTTTTACCCCTATTCAAAATGATTCTAAAAGTCCCGAATAATTTTTAAATATACTTAAAACTTTGTTGAATAAATGACTTTATTGAATTTTAACTCAACCCTTTTCATACCATGTGAAAAAGGGCACTTGATCCATACAAATATATATATATATATGTCTTTCGACTTTTAACTATTTTTTTACCCCTATTCAAAATGATTCTAAAAGTCCCGAATAATTTTTAAATATACTTAAAACTTTGTTGAATAAATGACTTTATTGAATTTTAACTCAACCTCTTTCATACCATGTGAAAAAGGGCACTTGATCCATACAAATATATATATATATGTCTTTCGACTTTTAACTATTTTTTTACCCCTATTCAAAATAATTCTAAAAGTCCCTAATAATTTTTAAATATACTTAAAACTTTGTTGAATAAATGACTTTATTGAATTTTAACTCAACCTCTTTCATACCATGTGAAAAAGGGCACTTGATCCATACAAATATATATATATATGTCTTTCGACTTTTAACTATTTTTTTACCCCTATTCAAAATGATTCTAAAAGTCCCGAATAATTTTTAAATATACTTAAAACTTTGTTCAATAAATGACTTTATTGAATTTTAACTCAATCCCTTTCATACCATGTGAAAAAGGGCACTTGATACATACAAATATATATATATATGTCTTTCGACTTTTAACTATTTTTTTACCCCTATTCAAAATAATTCTAAAAGTCCCTAATAATTTTTAAATATACTTAAAACTTTGTTAAATAAATGACTTTATTGAATTTTGGAAAAAAAAAAAAAATTAAGTTTATTATCGCATTTAATTATCGAAGAATAATCAATAATTTGGAAAGATAAATTTAATCGACCCAACACGAATAATTCATGTTTGTACGAAAATGATGAATGTTGATTTTTTTACTTGAAATTCAAAGCTGAGTTAAAATTTATACTCGTAATGAATATTCGAAATTCAAAATATATATTGACTTGAAATTTTAACACAAATTCAAAATTATTATTATTAATTGAAATGTTTGTCATGGCCTGAGAAGAAAATCAACATTCTCATTGAATTTTTCCAAGACATGTGATAGAAATTTTGAGACTATAAGATAAATTAGATTCGTTTGATATTTATGATCGAGCAATGATAGTAATCGAGATGTCCAAGTGGGGATTTTTTTTTATCTCACTGGAGACAGAAAACTGGAGAGATGCGATGCTCGGGGGAGGCTTTTCTATATATATATACATATATCGGCTCTATACCTTTTCCAACGTCATATATATATATATAAATATAAATATATATATATATATATATATATATATATATATATATATATATATGACGTTGGAAAAAGTATAGAGCCGACGATGATGGGTATAAGGGTGGCTGTCAGGGCTGGTCTTCGTCAGGCAGCGAGATCCGCGCGAGAGACAGCGGTGGCAAAAGCATAAGTTTCTCTCTTTCTTTTAGAAGTCCCTCTGGGATTCTCTTTATCTCTCTCTCTCCCTCTCTTTCTCGCTCTTTTCGACTTTAGGCCAAACGCGTATCTGCGAGAGCTAAAATTTTCTACGACAGCAAAAAGCTCGTCAAAAGTTTCACTGTACAGTCCACCCCCCCCCCTCCCCCACCCCTAGCAACAAGGGTGAAAAAATTAACAAAATTTGAGCGAAATGAAAATTTATACGATTTTTCTTGCATTTACTAGTAAATGTTTCAATTTCAAGAACAAAACTCGGGAAGATTCGTAATCTGCGGTAAATTTACGATGGGATAGAAAAAAGTTAAAAAGAAAAATTATGATTTTTCAGGTTTTAGAAAAATAGGAAATATATTGCACTTTTCAAATGGTTGTAGCTTCGTTCGTGTTGGTCCGATTTAGAGTTAATTGGAGGGTTTTGGAAACGCCGAAGATGGACTCAGAAAATGGCGTTTGTTTCATTCGGGTATTTTGATTTTTTTTTGGCATAAAAAGCTTTTGAAAATAGTTGGAAAAAATATAGTTGGAAAATTTGACAAATGGATGGTTTGGCTTTAAAAATTTGTAAAAATTTTGAAAAAAATCGTAACCCAATGGACGAAGCGAGATTTTAAAGCTTGAACGATAATGAAGAAAATAAGCACAAAATGGAGTCGCTACCCCATCGGGAAATAAAAGATTTTTCAATTTTAGTAAAATAACTTATCCCTCCCAAATTTCTAAATATAATTTTTCTACTTATTTGATAAAATCCCCAGCACGAATTCACCAACCATTGCTTAAAAAACTAAAAAAATATCGTGAAAAAAAAAGCCACAAACATTTTTTTGAAATATTTTAAAATAATTTTGTTCTAACTCAAAAATAAAACTTTATAATTTTTGCTGCATGAGACGTGAGAGAAAAAATTAATACGGGATCGAATAATTTGTTCAAGTGACCACCCTGAAGGTGAAGCAATTTAACAGACGACCCCCCACCCCTCTGGCGCCATCCCAGCAACGAATTAATAAAATTTAAAGAACACTCTGAAAGCTCGAAAAAGTCGAGAAGAATTTTTTTAAATGATATTTTTAAAATTTTCAATAAAAACAAAAATAATAAAATGAAAAAAAAAAAATACGATTCCAATTCTACAAATGTCATATTTTTAAACGCATAATTTTTTTTGTCTCTTATAACGAAATTTACAAACGAGACAAATTTCGTGAAAAAAATTGAATAGGAAAAAAAACAAGAAGTAGACACAGAGAGAGAAAATAAATAAAATCTCACAATTTGGTGGCTGAATAAAAATAAAATCAAATAAAACAGCAATAGAAATTGCCATATTTTAACGCGAAGAAATTTTTAGCCCCTCATGATCTCGAGTTTAATTCGTACATACGAGAAAACTTGACGTTTAAAATTCGAGGGGGCAAAACAAGAAGAAGAACAAGAA
Organism: Dyspetes luteomarginatus; assembly: GCA_963669185.1. NCBI lineage: Eukaryota > Metazoa > Arthropoda > Insecta > Hymenoptera > Ichneumonidae > Dyspetes > Dyspetes luteomarginatus. Next base: position 22,046,478 of record OY769906.1, read on the forward strand.
GAAGAAGAAAAAGAGAGAGAGAGAGAGAGAAAAAGAATGAAAAACGAGCTCTCAACTCAGTTCCTCACGCATTCTGTCTGCCGTCCAATCCTGCCAAGTTAACCTCATTAATAAATTAATTAGATATTATTGTGTTGGCAGGGCGGCAGCTGCGGGTTGCCAGCCCCCCCCCCCATCCCCACCTCGCCTCTTCTTCTTCTTTTGTCACTCTCGATCTTTTCGTCTCTTGGTTTATTCTTCTCTGCCAGATAATACGAAGAGGATGAGGAAGAAAAAGATGCTGCCAACCCGCAGATGAAGCTCAGAAATTATGTATATATATATATAAAAATAATAATAAAATATATATATATATATAAATAATAATAAAAAAAAAATATATATATATATAAATAATAAAAAAAAATATATATATATAAATAATAATAAAAAATATATATATATATAAATAATAATAAAAAAAAATATATATATATAAATAATTTAAAAAAAAATAGATATTTATATATAAAAAAAAATATATATATATATATTTTTTTTATAATTTTTTTTTCTGACCCTCTTAGTCTATATATATATATATAGAGGGGGTCGAGACCCCAAGTTCGTCACAGTGACGTCACCACCTCATATTCTCCATCATGCCAATGTGTGGAAATATAAAATTTAATCAACGTTAAAGTTAAAACGAGAATAAGATATGTCGCACATTAACGAGTGCGTGATCGAGTCAACGAGAGAAATGATTTAACGCGTTCCCATACTGTGGGATAACTTAAACGAATTTAATTTGAGTTAGTAAAAAAAAATTTTTTTTTAAATAATAAAAAAAAACAATGGCCGATTTCACAATCGAAATAATAATTCCTATATGTTTTTTGTTTTGTTTTATATTCTAGAAATTAAATTAACTTAAAATTTTCATATATTTAAATAAATATTTATTCATTCAAATTTTCACTGATTATTATCAAATTTAAAGGGTCAAAATATATTTGCCATTAAACGAGAAAATAAAAATATCGACTTGTATTTTGGAAAAAAAATAATAACTCAAAATTCGAGTCGTCAAAAAAATGACTCATTACATCGATAGATATATATATATACATATATATATATATATATATATATATGTATATATGTATATATGTATATATGTATATATATATATATATATATATATATATATATATATATATATATATATATATATATATATATATATACACATATATATATATATAAGGACGACTCACATATACATAAATTATATACAAGTATATATTGCAGATTGGCGAGAGAGAACGAAGGATGATAATGAGACACGAAAAGCATATACGCGGCATTATCGCGTTTGCGAGACGTTTTAGTGCGTGTCGCATATATGCAACGGTGGTATGAGGATTAAAGTCTGTAGGGGGCCAGGATTAGGATGTCGGCCATTACCGCGCGTCACTGACCGTTTATTCTGCGCGCTGCGCGATTCTCTCCTCCGGCGACCGGTCTCGCGTCCGCGTGTGTCGTGTCCATACCCACTTCCTCTATATATAGCTATACAGATAGCCTTCTCCTGTCCCCGTACTATACTTTTATATAGCTCTATTTTTTAGTAGCCAACTAATGCCAGAATTGTTGCACTGTCGCGAGGTATCAAGAGCGATGAAAAAAATAAAAATAAATAATAATAATAATAATAATAATAACAACAATAAATTCATTAAATTTCTATAAAAAAATGTACACAAGTGAAAATTTCAGTAGTCAACTGATGCCAGAATTGTTGCACTGTCGCGAAGTATCAAGAGAGATGAAAAAATAATAATAATAATAATAATAACAATAAATTAATTAAATTTCTATAAAAAAATGTACTCAAGTTGGAACTTGAGTGAAAATTTCAGCACAAATTTCAGTAGTCAACTAATGCCAGAATTGTCGCACCGTCGCGAAGTATCAAGAGCGATGAAAAAAAAAATAATAATAATAATAATAACAATAAATTAATTAAATTTCTATAAAAAAATGTACTCAAGCTGGAACTTGAGTGAAAATTTCAGCACGAATTTCAGTGCAAACTTGAGTGCAAACTTGAGTATAAATTTGAATTTTATATAAATATAAAAAGTTGATTGTAAAATGGAGAATAAACTTAAGTATAACTTGAGAATAAACTTGAGGATAAATTTTTAAGTATAAATTACGTTATATATGAGCTTGGATTTAAAATTGAGTATGAACTTAAGAATAAATTCAAATATACGACTTGAGTACCAATTTAAGTTTTGACTCAAGTTCTTACTTATTAATCTCGATTATTCGCACATAATCACACTATTTTAATGCTTGTACGATTAGGATGTAAAAGTAACAGTAGAAAAATGAAAAAAAAAAAAAAATGTTAATGTCGAAATAATTCGTTATTGATCGTAAAGTGCCAATTATTATTTTTTTTTTCAAATAGCAAATAGTGGGTTAAATAGTGAATTGGCCATCCTATCAATTATTAGCAATTATTATCGGACAGGAAGGCGCGCACGTGAAAATAAAAAAAATCTATAAAAAAGAGGTAGAAAAAGTTTTGCCAATAACGAAAAATTGATATTTTCTCAAACTGCCAATTACTGTGTCGATTATTTTCAGCGAGTGTGTGAAACGAACACAGAGATAGCGAAGCTCGTTTCATGAATAATTGGCCGCGTCACAAATGAATTTGACGATCAGCGGGAAACGGCTAGTCCATTCGGGAATAACCAGAGGGAGCCACACGAGAGATTGGCTCAAATATATATATATATATATATATATATATATGAAGAAAAAGCATAGAGAGAGGGCTCCGCACGCTTTCGCTTCGCCTTTCATTTATTCAGAGCAAGCATTGAGCCAGAGAGAGAGAGAGAGAGAGAGAGAGAGAGAGCGGCAAATCCATGGATTTGCAAACCACATTAACCCTTTCCCCTGCATATACACGCTGCTCTATCTCACGGCGTGTCGAATGAAACGAGAATTGGCGATTCAGCGAAAAAACCATATTCGTCAATTTTTTTTTTTTTTTTTTTTTTCATTGCACGATCCGCCAGGACGATTGAGCGTTTATTTAATCCATTGGACATGTACAATTTTTTATTGGAGGTCGGAGATGATTTTTTTTTAGCGTTTTGTACACATAATGAATGATTTAAATCACCTGGTAAAATTGTGTATAAAGTTGAAGATTTGAGACAAAAATTATTTTTTAATACAGTCATTAATTTTGAATATCCTGATAATAATTAACTCATGAAATCATCGAAAAATTTCCGGTTGAATTTTAACTTGATGGAATAAGTGACCAAACTGAGGCAAGTGGTAAATTGTGAGCAGGAGACAAGAAAATAACTCGAGAGAAGTATAATTTTTAACTCGGGAACAATTAACTCAACAGGATAAAATGTTTAACTCATGCAAGAAACATATGAAAGGAAACAAATACTCCTACTCAAGATAAAAAATTCAATTGAGATACGTCGAATCTCAAACTCAATGGGAGCAGCTAACTTATCGAGGAAAGCAGAATTTTTAACTCAATGGTAACTCAATACGTTTTGAAGTTATGGAAAGCAGCAACCGAATAGACGGAAGAAATTCTGAGTCAAAGAGGGCAATAAGCTTTAGGAAGTTTGATTTTTAACTCAAGGGAAGCAACTAACTTCAGGAAAGCCGTTTTTTTAACTTACAATTAATGGGGAAGGCACTTAACTCAAGGGAAATGAAATTTTTAACTCAAGGAGAGCAATTAAATTAAATGAAGTATAATTTCTAACCAAAGCGACTTAATCAAAGCTTATTAACTCATCAAAATTTCAACTCTACGCTGCTTTACTCGAGATTAACGTGACATTAAGGATTAAGAATTCATGCACAAAACGTTCAGATATACATTTTCGCGTTAAAATTAAAATTTTCTACGCAAAGGAATCAACTCAACTGAGAGACGTTAAATTTGTAATTTAATAGGAACAAGTAACTTATCGGGGGCAACTAACTTCAGGAAAGCAGATTTTTTAACTTACAATTAACGGGGAAGGCACTTAACTCAAGGAAAATTAAATTTTTAACTCAAGGGGAAACCCGGGGAAAAATAGAAGCAATTAAATTAAATGAACTATAATTTCTAACCAAAGCGACTAAATCAAGGCATATTAACTCATCAAAATTTCAACTCTACGCTGCTTTACTCGAGATTAACGTGACATTGAGGATTAAGAATTCATGCACAAAGCGTTCAGATATACATTTTCGCGTTAAAATTAAAATTTTCTACGCAAAGGAATCAACTCAACTGAGAGACGTTAAATTTGTAATTTAATAGGAACAAGTAACTTATCGGGGGCAACTAACTTCAGGAAAGCAGATTTTTTAACATACAATTAACGGGGAAGGCACTTAACTCAAGAAAAATTAAATTTTTAACTCAAGGAGAGCAATTAAATTAAATGAACTATAATTTCTAACCAAAGCGACTAAATCAAGACATATTAACTCATCAAAATTTCAACTCTACGCTGCTTTACTCGAGATTAACGTGACATTGAGGATTAAGAATCCTTGCACAAAACGTTTAGATATATATTTTTGTCTATGCCAGCTGTTTCGAGGTGTTCTCTGTGCCCTGGCTGTCCGTTAAATCCCAGAGGTACACGGATTTAAAGTTGAAAGGCTGCTGCTGGCCTCCTGTGTCGGTGGGATGTGTGAGTTTCCACGTGTATAGGAAAAATAGAAAGAGTACGAGAATTTCAGGGATGCAGCAGGTATGTAATGTAGAGTCCAACTATATGGATATATATATATACGTACACACATCCGACAGAATATATATATATATATATATATATATATATACGTACACACATCCGTCAGAATATATATATATATATATATATATATATATATATATATATATACGTACACACATCCGTTAGAAAGGGGAGAGACGCTACTTTGGAGAGTCAGTCGAGTAGAGAAGAAGCCGAGGAACGTGCCGAGAATGAATGTGTGAGAGAGGCAAACGGTTAACCGGTCGGACAGACTCGACCGGCAAAAGAGAGAGAGAGAGAGAGAGAAATAGAGAGAGAGGGCGAGAGAGAGACCAAAACACTCTGATGCTCTTTCCTTTACGTACATTTCGCGCCAGTTTTTTCTCAACGGTGGCGCTGATGCGAGTCAAGCTTTAACCCAAGTCTTGCATCCTCCCTTTTCTCTATATTTCTCTCGCTCTCTCTCTCTTTCTCTCTCTCACTACCTTCTTCTTCTTTCTCGCACTACTATATTGCACGGCTGTAAATTTTGCCCGGAAAGCGATTTAGCAAGGAGCGAGAGAAGCGCCGGGAATAAATCGTGAAAAAACGTCGAAAGGCGTAAAACTGGCAGGAAAAAGGATAGTCGTAGTCGTCTCTGTGTGAGAAGAAAGAGAGAGAGAGAGAGAGAGAGAGAGATACAGCAGAAAAGCACTATGTCTACTTCAATATATTTATACTTTATGCAGCCGAGGATATTTATTATTTATGTACATGCATCTATATACATTTGCATGAGTTTTTTTTTTTTTTTTTATACGTTGCAATTTTTTATCCCAGAAATGCTAATTTTTTTTTTTAGCTTTATCACAACTTTTTGTAGCGCAAAATAAATTTATCCAAACTTCAATCGAATTATCCATCAAGATTATATTTATGTTTGTACTTACTGTCGATATAAAAACATTAATAATTTCATTCCCGTTTTAATTTTAATTCGATATTTAATTCACGTTTAATACCTATGTGAATAAATATACTTAAAATTCATCTTAAGATCTATATATTTAAATTCAAGTTCGAGCTCGAGTTTAAACTCAAAATTCATCTTAAGATCTATATATTTAAATTCAAGTTCGAGCTCGAGTTTAAACTCAAAATTCATCTTAAGATCTGTATATTTAAATTCAAGTTCAAGCTCGAGTTTAAACTCAAAATTCATCTTAAGATCTATATATTTAAATTCAAGTTCGAGCTCGAGTTTAAACTCAAAATTCATCTTAAGATCTGTATATTTAAATTCAAGTTCAAGCTCGAGTTTAAACTCAAAATTCATCTTAAGATCTGTATATTTAAATTCAAGTTCAAGCTCGAGTTTAAACTCAAATTCATGTGGGCTATTCTTGATTTCACCCTTAATCGCGAGAGGATTGAGGGACCAGAATCTCTCTCTCCCTCTCTCTCTCTTCCCCTCCTTCTCCGCATCCCC
>OY769906.1:22052944-22150444 GCA_963669185.1 Dyspetes luteomarginatus
TCTCTCTCCCTCTCTCTCTCTCTCTCCCTCTCCCTCTCTCTCTCTCTCCCCCCCTCTCTCTCTCTCTCTCTCTCTCTCTCTCTCTCTCTCTCTCTCTCTCTCTCTCTCTCTCTCTCTCTCTCTCTCTCTCTCTCTCTCTCTCTCTCTCTCTCTCTCTCTCTCTCTCTCCCTGCCACACACACACATACACACTCTCTCATGGTTTTCAACGAATCGTTGTCTAGAGAGAGAGAGCAAACGTGCGCGGGGAGCGTGACATATTGGACGAAATTGGTGCATATCAAACAGGATGGCAATTGGAATATAGCGAGATCTGGTATACCTTAGTAGGTATATATATATATATATATATATATATATATACACAGTCTAGTGTATCAAGCGCACGCACACCCGTAGGGGGTGAGAGAGACAGGCCGAACCAAGTCAGAGGGGTTGGCTGGCTTTCTCGTGTTCCACCATTGGAAATGGTGCCCTCCGGGCGAAACTGGGTACGAAAAGCTTCCTTCTATATATATATATATCCTTCTATATATATATGTGTAGATATATATATAGATATGTATATATATATATATACACATATGTTTGCTCGTGAGTGTGTGTATGCTTCCTCGATTTCATCCCCCTCCAAGTCACCCTCATACACCACCAGAGGGCTAGACTCTTTCTACCTCAGAGACGAAAATCTCTCTTCCTTTGCCTTCATGGGAAAAGCACACACAGTTGAATGTTGAATTTTAGGATCTTTAGAATTTTTAGAATTTAAAAAATTTTTATAACAGAACACAAATCTCGAATTTTTTTCATAGAGGTGAATATATATATATATATATATATATATATATATATATATATATATATATATAAGTATGGCATTCTCTGGTAGCTCGCGGTGCACCAATTGAGCTCGTTGAATCTGTGCCTCGAGCCACGCGGTTACGTATGCCTTCGATCCACTGAACACACTGAAGTAAAACGAGGGAGAGAGAAAGGAAGAGAGAAACTGGTGCAAAGCTCCATCAGGCGTCGAGCCTGATCCACTCGTGATCGATGAACGCCACGTTCGTGTCTATATGGTATCCCCCTAATATATATATATATATATATATATATATATATATATATATATATATATATAGGTTTTCAGAGTGTGCGAGCACACGCTCGAGGGTAGAGAGATGCAAGAAACCAAACCAAACAAACTCATCCGTGTAATTGGCAAATTGGCAGATTAATTCAATCAATGCATCATGAAGCCAATATAGGATCTTCTGTACGTTACAGCGCCAGTGACAAAACATCACGTCATCAGCTTGGTTCGCCATTTTTTTTATTTTTATTTATTTTTATTTATTTTTTTTTCAAGGAATTATATGAAATCATAACAGCTGAATGTGGATTTATTTAACTCGTAAAAAATTTAACATATATTTAAAAATCGAAAATATTTATAAACATTCAATCGGCAAAAAAAAATAATAATATTTATTATTTAACGACACAGATTAATGATGGTAAATAAATTATCCACGAATGAAAATAATAATCTTTCTACCCCGAATGGCAAATAATTAATTAAAGTAAAAAGGCAATCGATTATTATAATTTTAATCGAAGTACCAATTACTATTTAATTTTTTTTTTTCATCCCTATATTTTATTTGCTCGATTCTGAAATAACGAAAATCATCGTTGGTCGAATTTGTTGTTTGAAATGGTGAAAACAATTTGGACAAGTTATCGGGGGAGATTTGTTTTCAACGATTTGGGTATTAAATTCGTAATACGAGAGAGATTCGTCTCTCACACCCCTTTAGTCGATATTACTATATAGTAGCTCGCCAATATATATATATATATATATATATATATATATATATATATATATTGGGGAGCCATATATATATATATATATATATATATATATATATATATATTGGGGAGCCTCTATATAGTAATATCGACTAAAGGGGTGTGAGAGACGAATATATATATATATATATGTTGATTGATTGCCACGTGATGCCAGTCTCGATTATGCGGAGGTGTGAAAGCGAGCAAATCAAATGTAAATAGATCGCACCGCAAATAAACCGAATGGTGGAACAAATAAAAATACACCCTCACAAATACTCAAGTGTTGTTTTTTTTTCTTTTTTTTTTTTTTTTTTTTCGTCCCAATAGCGCCCTATTGGATGGTTCTGGTAAAAAAAAAACAACAATCAACGAACCGCGTGCACATTCAATGACTGTCGATGTGTGAGCGGACCAGTAGAAAGAGAGAGAGAGAGAAAAAAATAGGGGATGAAAAGAGTGCAAAGTGTAATGTGGCGGAATCGAGTGCCGGGGGCTACGACTAGAACTCGTATGTGTGCGACTATATTGGTATCGAGAAAAGAGGAGAAAAGTTGGCACGATGAATGAGAGAAAGAGACATAAAGTAAAAGAGGAAAGTCGAGTTCCCCTCGGGGGTCACCACTTCTGAAGTCAAGCCATGAGTATCTCTATATAAATATATATATATATATATATATATACACATATATACAAATGTATATATATATATATATATATAAAGTGAGAAGAGAGCACAACGGGGGTGTATTCCGGAAGTGAATCGGAATCTCAATGGTCTCTCCCTTCTCTTAACCCTTAGGGGAAGGGATATCTATACACAGTTGGATAACTCCGTCTGGAGTGAGATTTTCTTCAACTGAGAGTATCTCAAACCAATCTGTAATGTATACGAAATGCTTCTCGATCTGACGATTTATACTTGGCTGTGTTTGTGTTGCTTTAGTATTACACAATTTTATTGGTATTGGGCCTGATACAGAGACAACGAATTTCAATTCAATTTGTCGAAAAAGTCGAGTGAAAGAGGCAATTTTTCGTGATATTGTACAATCAAAGATGGAAAAAAAAATCGATATTACGATTATTCGTATAACATTGGCAAGAGAATGACGATATATGTTTTTTTTTTGTGCCAGTTGCAATAGTTCTTATTCTGCCAATATATTTTATTGCCAATATAGAAAATACTTGGCAGCATTTTGTACTACTGATAAGCAAAAAAAAAAATTGATTGATAATGATAATTTTATTGCCAATTGGAAAATTATCGTGGCAGATGAATAAAATAAATCACACATATTTTATTATTAATTGTAAAATAATTGGCAATATATTTTATCATAACTCTGGACTATTGGGCAGGAAGGAAAATTGTTGCGTCAAGTTTTGTGCATCTATTTCGTGGCAGATGAATGAAATAAATGACACATATTTTATTATTAATTGCAAAATAATTGGCAATATATTTTATCATAACTCTGGACTATTGGACAGGAAGGAAAATTGTTGCGTCAAGTTTTGTGCATCTATTTCGTGGCAGATGAATGAAATAAATGACACATATTTTATTATTAATTGCAAAATAATTGGCAATATATTTTATCATAACTCTGGACTATTGGACAGGAAGGAAAATTGTTGCGTCAAGTTTTGTGCATCTATTTTGTGGCAGATGAATGAAATAAATGACACATATTTTATTATTAATTGTAAAATAATTGGCAATATATTTTATCATAACTCTGGACTATTGGGCAGGAAGGAAAATTGTTGCGTCAAGTTTTGTGAGATCGAGCAGAGAGAGAGAGAGAGAGAGAGAGAGAAAGAGAAAGAGAGAGAGAGAAACGAGATAAAATATCCCACAGCAACCCCAAGCATATGAAAAGTTAACCCCGATTAAATGCGTTAACTCGTCGACGAACACTAAACACAAACTATAGTCTCGGTTTAGATGCGCTTAACCAAAATACATTACGCTAAACTGGCTGTATGCCCGATCCGGGATCGCGAAGGCCAGCATCCCATCATGTATTTATGTATATATATATACATAAATATGCTTCATCGTGCTGGGCTCATCAATCAGCCTCAATTTAATAACTATATAATAGGACACAGGCAACAAATTCATATTATTAAAGCTCGTAAACTACCATAACAACTCGATATTATTATGATTTACACGCGATCAGCGGGTGAAGCTGAGAAAACAGACAAATTTATTTCTATGAAAAGATGATTGACATTTTTTTTGTATTTTTTTTTTAACCTGTGGGATGTCCCGCATCTCAAGTTAACCCATTGAAATGGTAAGAAAATTATATTTGATAGTATTTATAAATTATAAGAAGGGGGATGAAGAGAAGAAGAAGAAGAAGAAGAAGAAGAAAAAATTAAAGGGTCATACGATTATTAAATTGTGTCCCATTCGAAAGTAACGAAAGGGACACGGAGAAAAAGCCCTTTTAACGCGTTCCATCCAATTTGTTCTGGTTAATTAATTCCCGACAATTTTGTGCAGCAAGCGGGTGAGCTTGGAGCGCGCGAGCTCGTTGACCAATCAAGCCCATGCCGTGGTCGGTCACAAGCTAAACGAGCAGAGAAAATAGAGACCGGCAGCAAAGTGGAAAAGACTCTAATGGTTAACGGCTCTCCGAGCCACATTGGCCCTAATGAAATCTTCTTTAATCATTCCACGACGCCGTGAATTGATTTAAAACTATACGTTTATTTCACTCGCTGGAACCAAAGATGATTCGCGCAATGTGTCACCGTAATGTAAATAATCTGAATGTATTTTTTTTTTTTTTTTTTCACCATAATAACGCTGGGTTAACATTTGGGACACTTATCGTAATTTTCGATTTTTATTGGATTTTTCGTCACTCTAGTGAGTTTTAACGTTTGGCTTTCAATTTCAACACGATAATAATCATATTTTTGGAAAGAAAAAAGGTTAGTTATAAAGAAGAAACGAGCAGAGGTGAATGGTAACAAAGTTAAGAATAGTTTGATGGTTAACGGTCCTGATTAAAAATTATGTTTGATCGTTTCCAACGCCGGAATACGTTTACTTTAGTCATTGAGATAAATATAACAGTCATAAATAATATCGATGATTTTATTTTCACTGGAAAGACGCAGGGTTAACAGCTTTGGGACATAGACAGTCATTCAAATTATTCGTATTACGTCACGTCGTATAAAATTATAATATTACATGGTTATTGACGCCCTTTTCTCTTGTAAATAAACGGGGTTAACAATTTGGGACACTCAGACTCATCGGAATGATTCGCAACTTGACCGCGTCATATATAGATAATTGGGTTAATTTTTTGTACTGCATATGCGAGGGGTTATTGTATTGTATTTTTTTTCACCATAATAACGCTGGGTTAACATTTGGGACACTTATCGTAATTTTCGATTTTTATTGGATTTTTCGTCACTCTAGTGAGTTTTAACGTTTGGCTTTCAATTTCAACACGATAATAATCATATTTTTGGAAAGAAAAAAGGTTAGTTATAAAGAAGAAACGAGCGAAGGCGAACGGTAACAAAGTTAAGAATAGTCTGATGGTTAACGGTCCTGATCAAAAATTATGTTTGATCGTTTCCAACGCCGGAATACGTTTACTTTAGTCATTGAGATAAATATAACAGTCATAAATAATATCGATGATTTTATTTTCACTGGAAAGACGCAGGGTTAACAGCTTTGGGACATAGACAGTCAGTCAAATTATTCGTATTACGTCACGTCGTATAAAATTATAATATTACATGGTTATTGACGCCCTTTTCTCTTGCAAATAAACGGGGTTAACAATTTGGGACACTCAGACTCATCGGAATGATTCGCAACTTGACCGCGTCATATATAGATAGGGTTAATTTTTTGTACTGCACATGCGAGGGGTTAACAATGTGGGACAGTCAGACCCATCAAAATGATTTGCACTGTTGTGTCATATATATATATATATATAATATGGTTAATTTTTTACCCGCAAAGAAGAAGGGTAAATAATTTTGGGACGATCGTTAATTTTATTATTATATTTATGGTACTTTGGTGACTATACGAACGTCGTTACATATTACCCCAATGACAATCATATTATTGGGAAGGATAAAAGAGTGTCACGTATTTGGCTTTTGTAATCGTTGCGGCGTGCACAAACAAAAGTTAATTACGTAATTATCCCTTTTAATTGTGCGATTCTCGCGAGCTACACGATATTGGTTGAGTTTATATATGAAGATGTTAGATCGTGAAAAAACTCGAGAGAGAGAGAGAGAGAGATTGTCGTCGCGTGCCGAATTATTGAATGCTGACGTAATTCACGTTGGTAAAAGGGCGTCTCGCTTTGCAAATTGCCGCTGTTCCCGGTCTCTCTCGCCTTCTCTGGTACTCACCAATTATTCAATTAGACGCCAGGGTGTTGTAAATGAGACCAACAGCGAGTTTGTAACGCGAATCTAAACGCCACTTATAGTTTCTTCTATTGATTCTACGAGGCACTAGTGTGAGTGGAAAAAAATGTCCCAGTTATTATTTAACGTGGTTTGGTTACCCTTTTGAATTTTTTTCGTACAGGGTTAATAAGTGGCACATCCTTCTTGCCACAAGTAAACGCTTTCAATTTGAGCAGGGCAATAAAAACTGTTTCCTGCCAGTTGTTGTGTCGAGGTTAATATCTGGGACACCCTTATTATCATGAGTTAAGTGGAACACCCTTTTTATCATGAGTTCTCAAGCGATCGATGGTTAACACAACTGTATTTTGCCAATAGCTGGGACAGGGTTAATAGCTGGGATATCGTAAGGCAAGTCCACGCTGGCAATTTATGGAGGGTTAACGTATAAATATAGCGGCAATTGTTGGGACAGGGTTAATCATTGGGACAGGGTTAATCATTGGGACATTTTGTCGAAAATAATTATTTGGCGTGTAATTCAAGTAATTTAAATATCACTGACATACCACCAGTTGGGACAGGGTTAACTAACAGGACCATTTTTTTTTTTTCGTCAAGTACTGAGTGTTGCCAGTTATGCAGGGTTAATATATGATTTTGCTGCAAATTACTGAAGCTCGTTTAATGATTGACACAATTTACAGGATGTAAAATTTTTCAAGTCAATTCACCAATATCTTGGAATTTTCTAGGACAGGGTTAATGAGTGTGGGACATCATTCCTGTCGACAGTAAATGGCGACAGTAAATTACGACAGACTTGATTAACGGAATGTCTTTACCACGAAAAAAAAAACATTTTGGGACTATATAATATACAAGCTTGACACGTCAGTATCCTGTCAATTACTATTACATTGACACTCACCTACCCCTCCCCCCCACCGGCAAATCACTCAAAGAGCAAACAAACAAGCTCTTGAAATTCTCGGGCAATCGGATGATCGCACAATAAAACGTGATAGGTGGCCGCAAAAGCTTCGTGCAAATATATCAGGAGGCATGCCACATGCCACACGTGTTCACTAAAAATCCAAAGCCTGCCAAGACTCATCCCCTTCAACCCCTCTAACGCCACCTATTCAATGAATGGGGAGGGGGAGGGGGGAGGGGAGGGGGGGGGGACGAGAGTGTACACGCACGAAATGATGCTCTCTCGATCGCGTTTAGTTAATGGTCCGATTCTGGTTTGAAGAAAATCACCAAGTACACATAACTGTTCAAGTATACATCGAGAAGGGTTCATCGATTGGGGTTTTTGTGGCCAATCCGCCGAGAGGGAGCCCTGCGGGGTACGAGCTGCCCCCGTCAATGGATTAGCCTCGCTACATTTCTTCCCTTATGTCGACGCGTATGTTTTACTAGCTAGTTGGCCCCCCTTGTGGAAAACCATCGAACTTACCAAGCCAGGATTTTTACCATTCGAAAGGGTGTATGCTGTTTGACGTCACAGCCGAAAAGTAACCACGAACCCCCTCGTATTGTGTTCATATAGACACAGGAAAATTGCACAATCGTGAGGACTTTTTTTTTTTTTTAATGTCTTGAGTACTTGTGTCTAATCTTGTGAGTAATCTTGAGTACTTTTGGCTCATACATACAATTTGTATTTTTTTCATTTTGCAAGCCGATTTATGACCCGAAATGCGATTAAACACAATTAGCTTTCTAGGCTTTTTATGAAAAGGAATTTTTCATAATGGCCGATCACATGACCTGGGTTAATGTTAAACATTACTAATATTTGTGAAATTCTTCTATTTAAATTATTTACTAAATGCAAAAAAAAAAATAAACAGTTCATCCGAATAAATTGACTAAAATACCTTCCAACTGATTGGGAAAAAGTTCTCTTATGATTAATTTCTACAGAATTTTTTAGAGCATCAACAGGAACGAGTAAATTAAGTGATCTTGAGGAAAGGAGAATTCTGGAATGAAAAATTCTATAGAATTTCGTTACAATTGGCCAGTCGATATTTTTTATATCCAGAGACAGCTGAATAGTTTTTTAATTGACCAGGAAAATTGGCAAAATGCGGAGAATTGAATAACTCAAAAAATAAAGGGAGTAAAAATTGAAAAAAAAAAATATTTTTGTTAAAATGAAACTGAATGATAAATAATTTTTTCTGTATGATTGTCGAGGATCAATAGCGAATGTAACGAGAAAATTCTAGTTATCTGAGTTGAGATAAGGGGAGGGGAAAATATACCAACGAAATTTCATGAAAATTTCGTTATGTTTCGTCAGCAATTACTTTTGATATCCGACACGCAGGAGTAATTGCGTCGACGAGAATATATATTCACGAGCTTCGAGCTATGGTACATTGCAAAGAGAGTGTGGGAGAAATTTCTAGGGGTACAGAGAGAGAGATAGAGAGAGAGAGAGAGATGCGAGGATAATAATCCGCTAATATCAATTTCAAATTTCAATTAGTATCATCTCAGCGGCTGGTGCGCTGCTCTCGTTCGGGTAGTCCCCGGACGCCGAGCACGCCATGATCTAAAATTCAATTTGTCCCTTCTCGGTGTGTAACACCGAGGAACGTGCGCCAAAGAGAGAGAGAGAGAGAGAGAGAGAGAGAAATTATACGGGCCTCGGTGTGAAACTCTCAAACCTCCGCATAGTTTGCCACACCAAATGCACATTTGTAATCTTCTCCTATATTTATTCACTAAATTTATTTGTCGAATGGCAAATCATCATTAAGAGTTTACAAAATTTACTATAATTTAAATATTATTAAATATTACTAAAAATTTAATTTTCCTGTGCTCATTATTTATTCACGAGTTTTCTTATTTATTCACGAAATTTCTTTCACGCATATTAACAAATATTTATTAAGAATTCGATCAAATTTAAATATTACCAAAAAATTTTAGTTATTTTTATGAAATGAAATGAAAAATTTTGAATGAGTTTACGTTACATTTAAAAGTATTAATACGTCCATTATTAAATGACATGTGTGTGTCTGTGGGTGAATTTACGCGAATTTATTTATATTTATTTACTAAATTTATTTTTCGAATGGCAAATCTTCATTAAGAGTTTAAAAAATTTACTATAATTTTAAATATTATTAAATATTACTAAAAATTTAATTTTCCTATGCTCATTATTTCGTAATAATATTTTTAGAACGAGATTCGCTAATCTTTTATTATTTATTCACGAAATATCTTTCACGCATATTAACAAATATTTATTAAGAATTCGATCAAATTTAACTATTACCAAAAAATTTTAGTTATTTTTATGAAATGAAATGAAAAATTTTGAATGAGTTTACGTTACATTTAAAAGTATTAATACGTCCATTATTCAACGACATGTGTGTGTGTGTCTGTGGGTGAATTTACGCGAATTACGAATTTATTTATATTTATTCACTAAATTTATTTGTCGAATGGCAAATCTTCATTAAGATTTTACAAAATTTACTATAATTTTCAATATTATTAAATATTACTAAAAATTTAATTTTCCTATGCTCATTATTTCGTAATAATATTTTTAGAACGAGATTCGCTAATCTTTTATTATTTATTCACGAAATATCTTTCACGCATATTAACAAATATTTATTAAGAATTCGATCAAATTTAACTATTACCAAAAAATTTTAGTTATTTTTATGAAATGAAATGAAAAATTTTGAATGAGTTTACGTTACATTTAAAAGTATTAATACGTCCATTATTCAACGACATGTGTGTGTGTGTCTGTGGGTGAATTTACGCGAATTACGAATTTATTTATATTTATTCACTAAATTTATTTTTCGAATGGCAAATCTTCATTAAGAGTTTACAAAATTTACTATAATTTTAAATATTATTAAATATTACTAAAAATTTAATTTAAGCAATAAAATAAAATTTAAGTAATAATATTTTTAGAGCGAGATTTGCTAATCTTTTCTTATTTATTCACGAAATATCTTTCACGCATATTAACAAATATTTATTAAGAATTCGATCAAATTTAACTATTACCAAAATATCAAAAAGTTTTAGTTATGAAATGAAATATTTTGAATGAGTTTACGTTACATTTAAAAGTATTAATACGTCCATTATTAAACGACATGTGTGTGTGTGTGTCTGTGGCTGAATTTACGCACAAGAGACACAAGACATACACTCTATAGGCCATTAAAAATTGATAGCTCCTCGTTCGTTTATTAAGTTTGAACGAGGGAGATGGCCCTGCTTAGGCAAAGAGCAGAGGCGTACCGAAAACCCCCTCACTCTTCTATCTCTTGCAGCGATATACATTCGTAACTTATTCAAGCGAGTTTACAATCCCCTCTAGGAGTATATAATGCTATGAGTATATATATATATATATATATATATATATATATATATATATATATATATATATATGAGCGAGCGTATACTCAACATAATCGACGGGGCCTCTCTCAGAAATTAATTTTTTTTTCAAGACATTTTTTTTTCAGTGATTCAATTGTATCATGAAAATTGTAATTCAAAAAATGTCATGAGTATATAATGCTATGCCTATATGTATATACATATATATATATATATATATATATAAATGAAAATTGTAATTAAAAAAAATGTCAGATATATCCTTGAACATTTCGAAAATTAAAAAAATTATTTATTAATATTCCCTACAAGTCCCAAAACTGGCCTGTAAAAAGTCTCCCAGATCGGCTACAACATAAGTATAACTTATGGGGGGTCGGACTTTCAACAAAGCAGCGCTGTAGCGAGATCTTTGAAGTCGATAATAAAATTCGCCCTCAAAGATGTTCGGTCTTATATCAGACAGCTCTAGCATTATAACTTATGAGGGGGTTGGGGGGGGGGGGGGGGGATGAAATTTATATTGTCGATCATTGCGATTTGACTGATGAATTATTGGGCATTATATATTGTACAGTCCTGGGACTGGTAAACGAGATTGGGCCTTATCTTTAGTCATGGGACTCATCACAGGGCATGACGGGGCCTTAATTTAATTAAAAAAATTTCAAAAAATAATTTTTCACGTACGTGGGTGATCTGACATTGGGACCTAAGTGTACCAAATTTCTCAATAACCATGAAAGTTCATCATTTTGTAAAACAGTTAAAAAAATTTTTTTTATTTTTTTCAATTTTTTGTTCTCGCAAGTAAAATATTGACAATTTTTTTTTATATTTTTTTGTTTCCAAGATTGGATCCGTTCACGCGCACCAGCCTCACAGCCAGCATCATCAGCATCATCAGGCAGGCCAACAGACGTCACCGCAAGGGCAGACTCAGGTGGGAGGAGGAGGAGGAGGAGGAGGAGGAGGGGGAGGAGGAGGTGGTGGTGGTGGTGGAGGTGGAGGTGGTGGGGGTGGCGGAGGAGGAACCGCCATTGGTGCTTCTACTGCTGGGGGACCCGGGAGCGCACCTGGTGTCACATCCAGGCCTGGAGGCATGTTCTGCTATCACTGCCCCCCGGGTCTCCCGACACCACGTTTACCACCGACCCTCGAGTACTCATTTGCACCAACTCACCCATGTAAGTGATGCTAATTCAATTTTAATCCGGTATATCTAATGATTATATATATATATATATATATATATATATATATATATATAGTCCTATAAGGCGAAAAGGTCAAACCGAATGAGTGACCTGCCTCGTATCTCTGAGTGTCCTCGATTCAATCAGTCCCACATAAAGTTACCACAGTGTAACCATCATTAGACCGAACGCCATTGTCCATGGCGGGAGAATCGAATTCAACGAACCCCTTTATCACGTACAGTTGGAGGGTTCATTCGGTATATTTCATCGTCCCAGAGCTCTTCTGTACATAATACTGGCTCACTTTCAAAATTACACTCTGCCTCTCTTGGAACACCCTCACGTATTCGTTTCATATTTTTATCCTGTACGAGCCCAAACGTGGGTCCATGCCAAGAACCACCCCCCCAACCCCCGACCACCCTACCCAAGGCCTACATCAAATTTATAACTGGTTTTACGTTTTTCAATTTCTCTCACGCGAATCGCTTTTTCTCCACCACCCCTCATGGATTCTCCCGCGGCTATATATCCTTCCTCATATCCTTGAAAAAAAAAAAAAAAAAATGGTACACTTATTCGAAACGCACACACGTAAGGAGATGCCATCCAATAGTGATCCTGACAAGCATGAGGGCCAACGATGTTTTATTCAGTTTTATATATATATATATTTTTTTCCAAATCGACTTATTGCCAAAGGAATCATCATTTATGGAGAGGGGGGAGGCTTATATGGAAGCTTGGGAAGCAACAAAGTGTTGGGAATACTCGTGTTAGGGAAATGAAGGGAAACGAAGATCGACGAGATCCTGTTCGGGAGATTCACGGACGTGGTGGATGATGCTTTGGAATCACCGAGTTACAGGTCTGACTTGTTCCGTGGGTTGAGTTAGTTAAATTATGCCCTCCCAGAAGCGAGGCACTGTCGAGGACCAGTAGATAGAGAGAGAGAGAGAGAGAGAGAGAGATACATTGGTTAGATTGATTGTGCCGGCACTTTGGTCGCCCTCCCATACAGAAGCGGAACACATCGATGAAGTTACATTACCGGAGCCATAGAGTCCAGCATCAGACCGAGTTACGCAAAGTGATGCCTGTGGGTCCAGTTCCTCTTCTATATATATGTCCTTAAACTACTCGTTGAACGTGCGACATCAAAACTACCGCAGCACACGACCTCCTCCTCCTCCGTACTATCCTCCATCTCGGTATAACTTAGTTTATCACTCTTCACTTCCACGAAACTTCCGGTTCTCCCCGGCGCTTCGTTCATGTCCAAAAGTTTGCCAACTTTTGTAATGCACTTGGAACAACGTGTTCACAAACAGAGTTGATCTTGTTTGGGAACATTTCTATGCTGCATGGATCGACACCAGCTAAATCACATCAACATCATCATCATCCTTTGTCCTTTTTCATCCAGTTCATTGGATGGATTTTCATTTTTATGTTTTTCAGCCATTTTTGAGGCATTCGGTATAGTTTGATTTTTTTTTATGTTTTTCAGCCATTTTTGGTACACTTCGTATGTACCAAGTGTAGTGTAAAAATCTATACCGAATGCCAAAAATACAGTACACTTGGTACATACCAAGTGTAGTGTAAAAATCTATACCGAATGCCAAAGATACAGTACACTTGGTATGTACCAAGTGTAGTGTAGAAATCTATACCGAATACCAAAAATACAGTACACTTGGTACATACCAAGTGTAGTGTAAAAATCTATACCGAATGCCAAATATACAGTACACTTGGTACATACCAAGTGTAGTGTAAAAATCTATACCGAATGCCAAAAATACACTACACTTGGTACACATACCAAGTGTAGTGTAGAAATCTATACCGAATGCCAAATATACAGTACACTTGGTACATACCAAGTAACCATACCAAGTACACTTGGCACACATACCAAGTGTAGTGTAAAAATCTATACCGAATGCCAAAAATACAGTACACTTGGTACATACCAAGTGTAGTGTAAAAATCTATACCGAATGCCAAAGATACAGTACACTTGGTATGTACCAAGTGTAGTGTAGAAATCTATACCGAATACCAAAAATACAGTACACTTGGTACATACCAAGTGTAGTGTAAAAATCTATACCGAATGCCAAATATACAGTACACTTGGTACATACCAAGTGTAGTGTAAAAATCTATACCGAATGCCAAAAATACACTACACTTGGTACACATACCAATAGTAGTGTAGAAATCTATACCGAATGCCAAATATACAGTACACTTGGTACATACCAAGTTACCATACCAAGTACACTTGGCACACATACCAAGTGTAGTGTAAAAATCTATACCGAATGCCAAAAATACACTACACTTGGTACACATACCAAGTGTAGTGTAGAAATCTATACCGAATGCCAAATATACAGTACACTTGGTACATACCAAGTTACCATACCAAGTACACTTGGCACACATACCAAGTGTAGTGTAAAAATCTATACCGAATGCCAAAAATACACTACACTTGGTACATACCAAGTGTAGTGTAGAAATCTATACCGAATACCAAAAATACACTACACTTGGTCTGTACCAAGTGTAGTGTAAAAATCTATACCGAATGCCAAAAATACACTACACTTGGTATGTACCAAGTGTAGTGTAGAAATGTATACCGAATGCCAAAAATACACTACACTTGGTACATACCAAATGTAATGTAGAAATGTATACCGAATGCCAAAAATACACTACACTTGGTATGTACCAAGTGTAGTGTATTTTTGGCATTCGGTATACATTTCTACATTACATTTGGTATGTACCAAGTGTAGTGTATTTTTGGGTTTTTGGGTAGAATTGTATACCGAATGCCAAAAATACCACTTGGTGCATACCAAGTGTAGTGTAGAAATCTATACCGAATGCCATAAATACACTACACTTGGTATGTGATGAGAATGTAAAAAATAGAAACATTTGATCTGTATCGAATCGCCAGAATGCACCATGGGATTTGTAACACAGTAAGCGTCGCCTATGCAAGATAGGGAAAAAAAAGAAGAAGGCTCCTCAGGGACGTCCGGGGGCACCCTTCTAGAGTTGGGCCTACGAGGACTAGATCTCTCTCCCTTTTGCCACATGAACCAGTCTGTGTCGGCCTTCCTCATCTCGCACAATTTCCAGCTCAACGTATATGTATCTTGCTCTCTTGCTCTCTGGCCACCCGTCGGGATAAACAGATTAGGTAACTACGTGATAAGTCGGTAAGTGGGTTCATTCCGGGGCCCCAGCCACGGTCTAGTGATGTGCTGCTGGTCCAAGCACAAACCCCTCTGCTGGTCTCCTCTCTCCCTCTCTCTCTCTCTCTCTCTCTGTCTAACTATTCCGCTCTTTCCAGACCAGCATCCTATCTAGTATAGTCATCTTGATCAACACATAACGAGAGAGGGAAGAAGAGAGAGAGAGAGAGAGAGACATGTGAGAAAGGAAGATGGCTAGAGAGAAACGGACACGGACCGAGAGCGTTCGTTCTCTCTACAACATCCAACTACCTCGTTAGTGTCATTAGTGACGGTCGAGGTGTCATTAGATTTGCCTCTTGGTACGTGCAGTTTTTCCACCTTCGGGTTTACCCGTTTCCTCTCTGGCTGCTACTCCGGTCATTGCTTGGAGCCCACTAAACCCATAATATTCTTCAACGATCTTATTAATTTCATTATGCAATCGAGTCTAAACACTTGGGACTGGAATGCTTCCAGGTTGATAGAAAAATGGGTCTTTTCCGTAGTCTCTGCCAGAGACAACAGAATAAAAATTGCCCAAAATTTTCTGTTCAGCTGATTCGTTGATAAAGGAAAAAAAAAACTCTTTTAGATCTAAAATAAATTGAGAAAAAAATGGAACTTTGAAAATTTGATTTGATGGTCGAATGAAGAAATGTGGAAACGTCTGGGTTTGGGTACTTTAGTTTTGAAATAATTGGAAGCTATCCGTCTATTCTTCCACTACATCAAACTACACTTTGCGCTCCTGTCAAGCTGCACGAGACTCCGCACTTGAAGCAGAGATTCGAGGATCCTTCGTTGAAGCACGTGTGGGTTGAAAAGCCTTAAGGTCCACGTAAATCCTTTCTAACAAACTTGACATCTCTCCTATTTTTCTTTGTCTCTCTCGGTTTACTAACGATTTTCACCTGTTTTTTTTTTTTTTATCATGGCGACTAAACGCAGAATTGAATGATAAAATCATCCCCTGACCATCATGAGAAAAGGGAGGAGAGAAATGAGTGGTAAAAATTGAATAAAGAAATATATATATATATATATATGTATATTGGGGAAAGAAGAGCACGACTCTCGATCGTTGCGAGGACTCGTGCCATTCCTGTCTATATACATTTTTATTAAGGTTCTCTTGCTTGATTCTCTACGTTAGCTGAACTCAACGTGTTCTCCCTTCCGCCGTTGCTAATAAATTTGATCAAGTCCTCAGCATGCCAAGCCCTTCTGTCCTTCTCCGCTCCCTCTACATCGCTCTCGCACAGTTTCTCCCTATGATGTGCTATTCTTTATTCTATTCTCTCTCTCTCTCTCTCTATCTCTCCCTCCCTCTCTCTCTCTCTTTCTTTCTCTCTCTCTCTCTCTCTCTCTCTCTCTCTCTCTCTCTCTCTCTCTCTCTCCCTCACTCCCTCTTTCACTGTCTCTCTCTCTCTCTCTCTCTCTCTCTCTCTCTCTCTCTCTCTCTCTCTCTCTCTCTCGCCCTTTCTGAAACCAAGAGAGTTGTATGAGTTGGTACGAGTTGTCGAGATCCTGGCTTTACTTTTCCCAAACTCTAATCTAAGATCTTGAGTGGATTTTAGTTTCGTTTCGGGATATCACGAGGACCGTAAAGGTGGTTGGCAGAATGTACGAGAGGGGTCGATAAGGCGTGGAGAGGACAGAGCAAATTTATTTACGAGGTCTCGATCTCTCTCACTCTATCTTGTGGTTATCCAAACGCATGTACATAAGTTTGTCTGTCGTTCCACCGACCCTTATTTGCCACATACTGAGACAAGAGCCCTAAGGTTGCATGAGATATGAAGATATGCTTTACTTCCATCTTGGACACCTCAAACTTCATACGAATTGTTTCTTCAGATACGTTTTTTAGTTAATGACGCCACCGCCAGACGGCGCCACTAATAGAAAGCACGAGACGACGTGCGCGCCGCCTAACAACAGCTTCGATAATTAAATACAGAGCCACAACTCAAGAAAAAATTACACCAATACCCCTTTCCCCCCTTTCTCTACCGTCACCGAGGAGGTTACATTTTTTTTTTACCCACCAGCCAATTCATTATTCTCGGCTCGGCTTGAATCGTGAATTTTTATGAGTTTAGGAAATTAATTCGTACGTTTTTTTTTCTCGCTAAGCCATGGGAGCTCTCACTGGCTTAACGGAGCAATAATTAATTACTCTGATTGTTTTACATCATTGATGAACGGTTGTGAGCTGGGCTCCAGGTACAATCTATACAACTCTCTCCCTCTCTCTCTCTTTCTCTCTCTCTCTCTCTCTGTTTCACATTCTATCCAACTTCCCTTCTGGCTCTCCATATATTCCCATTCGCCATCTCTCTTCCAGCCTGCTCTCGCTTTATGTCATGCAAAGTGAGAGAGAGAGAGAGAGAGAGAGAGATAGAGAAAGCACCTAAATCGCTCTGCTATACTCGACGCCGTGTGGCTTTGCCCACTCGACCAGCAGTCAGACCAAACTAGACATTCCGATTTCCGCACTCGTGTTCACAGAGCCAAACGTATATAGATATATGTATATATATATATATATATATATATATATATATATGTACCAACTCTAACCGACCACAGGGCTCACTTGCGCGCGCGATTCTCCCGAGAATCCGATTACGAAATTGCAATTTCTACCGCCCTTCGTCCCTTCTACCCCTTGCTTTGTAATACAAACACTGCGTACTCTGAACATTTCATATCGAAACTCCGTAAGCGAAACCATCAGAATTACTACCGACAGTTCCCCCCCCCCCTTCCCCACCCGCCCCTCTCCCATTTATTAATTACGAATAGGTTAAGAGAAATGAAAAAATAAACGTGGAAGTTTAACGTTTTTTTTTGTGCATTTCCACATTATATTTTTTAATTTTTGATTAGAAAAAAAATCCAATCGGTTTTAGAAGGTAAAAAAAATCTCATTTTGGTAAGCTTGGAAAGAATTTTTGAAAACAACGATTTTTCAAACAGCAATATCATTTTTCTGACGTTTGGATGATTTTGGCTTACTTGATTTGGATTGTTGACAAAAGGTACATTTTGATTTTTTGATTAGAGCCGATACCAATGCATATGAAAAAAAAAAACTCGTGAAAGGCCCAAAAAAGTGTTTTTCAAATGGACAAAAAATATAATGTGAAAAAAAATTGAGCGATGGTTTTTTTAATTTATTTATTAAATATCGTTTCAGATACGAGTTATTCGGCTTATCATCCAGCTCTTCATGGTGTCGGGGAGGATTCCTTTGTACGTCGTAAACAGCGTAGAAATCGAACAACATTCACTCTTCAACAGCTCGAGGAACTCGAGACAGCATTTGCGCAAACTCATTATCCCGATGTATTCACTCGCGAGGATCTTGCTATGAAGATAAATCTGACCGAGGCTCGAGTACAGGTGAGAAATAATTATTTTTCACACATCACGAAAAAAATTACAAACGCATTTAGTTGGGAAAATATTCTGTACGAAATATGTTTGTACAATTTGTGTATTTCTCGTGTGAAATATATGGGAAAATTCTCTCGTGAATCCCCACAACGTTGGTCTGCAGATCTGACACCCTCGACCTGACGTAATCTTTCTACGCAGTAAGCCGGTAATCTCGCGGATTTACTCTTCTCTGACTACGAACTGCGTTTTCGCCTTCGCCTTTCTCGTCGACTAAAAATATACCCAATTCGTATATATATATATATGATTATATTATCCTCACGATATTAACCAGAACGTGTTAAATTTCAGACTGGTTTTCAACTCACATTTTTTTTTATTTATTTCTTATTTTTTTTCTCTATATTTGCGAATTTATTTTTAGTTTTTAGTTCACTGACGCCACCGAGAGCGGCGCGCGCGTCGTTCAATATTTTCCGTATGTTCAATATTTCGCCTGTGACGCTGTCGCCCCTGGCGGCAGCTTCAGTAACTAAAAACAGTCTAGGGGGAGAGAAAATTTCTCAATCAGACAAACGACCAAACAGCACAAATTTATAATACATAAAAAAATCGGTAACGCCGATTCGACTTTCTAAAATTACAATTATCATTACGATAGTTTATTTACGATAAGGGGAGGATAAAAAATATATAATCAATAATTGGAGGGAGGTACAAAATGGTTATCTTTTCGGTGTCATGATACGAGATTTAGTGAATGGATAAAAAAATAAAGGTGGGTTAGAGAAAGGGGGGGAGGGGGTCGACGTCAAGCATGACGCAATTACAGTGCAGACTCATTGTTTCATTAGCGAGGAACAAAGGGAATCTGGAATAATGGACAAACAGGCACGCTTATGTCGTGCCTTCCTGTTCAGTCCTCTATACACATATATAAACTATTCTCACTCGCTGGGTTCTTCGGTGCCGAGTTCTCTCGTACTCCAATTAGAATCTCATGAACGGGTTGTGAACCCTGCGAGAGGAAAGCAGCGAGTCACGTTCTCAGTTTCGACGAGGTGTCACGTGTGACAGAAGAAACTTCTTATATCTCTATATATTGATGGACTATTATTATTATTATTATTATTATTATTATTATCAGCCTTTTTTTGATTATTATTTTTTTTTTCCTTAAGAGGATCATAAATAATACTTTGTATTTTCATCCGGAATTTTCGATCGTGGCAGTTATTGACATACACTTAGGATTAAATTCAAATCGGGGGAGTGAGATGACTGGTGGATGATAAAAAAAAAAAAAAAAATTACCCGGTGGTCGAGGGTGGTTTTTCGCTTGTAAAAGAGGTGGGGATCGGAGGGGGGGGCTAAATTTCTCTCTCACTCTTGCTTGGCAAGACGTGTCCCAGGGGAAACGTGGCTTTGTTCCCGGCTATTACTCGCCCCCGCCAACCCTTAGGATATTATTATATCTCATCCCCTCCATCGTCTACTCCATACGGAGCGAACACCCCCTTCACTCATCCCTTAAGGCAAAACCCTCTCGTGCGACAGAGAACTCTAGAAACCATCAATTTCTACAGCTATTTATTTTTATTAAATTTATCCTAGTCCACTATATTTTTACGAAGCCACACAAAATTGATTTTCTGTACTTGGATTTTTTTTATTATTTTTTTTTTCAACTGAAGATTAAATTTTTAGGAAAAATTATTTTTCCCAAAATTAAATCGCTCGTACATAAAAAATGGGAATGAACGAGAGTGAGGATACTATCAATTTCTACAGCTATTTATTTTTATTAAATTTATCCTTGTCAACTATATTTTTACGAAGCCACACAAAATTAATTTTCTGTACTTGGATTTTTTTTTTTCTTTCTTTTTAACTGAAGATTAAATTTTTAGGAAAAATTATTTTTCCCAAAATTGAATCGCTCGTACATAAAAAATGGGAATGAACGAGAGTGAAGATACGAAACTTTTTTCATATTCATGAAACACGAGTGTATGTTGGGAGTACCCAGCCTCGGGCATTTTGAAGTCTTTATTGCAGTTGGCATTATGTCAAGTTAGACTCGTTAGTGGGCAACTCGACGCTCGAAAAAAGAGAAGAAAAGTGGAGAAAAAAAAAGAGAAGGAAAAAAAAAAAGATAAAATAAATAAAAGCATCGCAAGCACCAACAGTGGCGCTGGCAGCTCGTTGAACATGCACGCGAGGCTTCTCAAGTTTCCTTCCTCGGGGGCTCACCTAAACCGGCGACAAGCTGGAGCAAAAGTTTTTTTTTTGCATTAAAAAAAAAATTGCTCTGTGTACGAGCAGGTGGGGCTCAAGTCCATTTTATTCGGTTTTAAATCACGTAAAATCAAATGTGTGTCACGATGTTGCACAAAGAGAACATTTTTCACTGTCATATTTGTTGAGTTTATCAAACTTCACTCAAGTATGCTCGGAAAAGTTCACTCAAGTATGCTCAGAAAAGTTCACTCAAGTATTCTCAGAAAAGTTCCTCAGAAAAGTTCACTCAAGTATGCTCAGAAAAGTTCCTCAGAAAAGTTCACTCAAGTATGCTCAGAAAAGTTCCTCGGAAAAGTTCACTCAAGTATGCTCAGAAAAGTTCACTCAAGTATTCTCAGAAAAGTTCCTCAGAAAAGTTCACTCACGTATGCTCAGAAAAGTTCACTCAAGTATTCTCAGAAAAGTTCCGCAGAAAAGTTCACTCAAGTATGCTCAGAAAAGTTCACTCAAGTATTCTCAGAAAAGTTCCTCAGAAAAGTTCACTCGAGTATGCTCAGAAAAGTTCACTCAAGTATTCTCAGAAAAGTTCCTCAGAAAAGTTCACTCGAGTATGCTCAGAAAAGTTCACTCAAGTATTCTCAGAAAAGTTCCTCAGAAAAGTTCACTCAAGTATGCTCAGAAAAGTTCACTCAAATACGCTCAAACACCTTGACACAGGCATGTGAATCAAGAGCCACCCTAGCACTGAATTCGCTCAAACCACTAAAACAATAATAGTTCTCTTATATTTATGCAATTTTCAATAAGCAAAACCCATGAAATGGTAAAATTTGGGATATTTTTGCAGGTATGGTTTCAAAATCGTCGTGCAAAATGGCGAAAGAGCGAGAGACTGAAAGAGGAGCAACGAAAACGCGAAGAGAGCATTGTTCTTGGTGATATGCAAGCACCGCCATCTTCTTCAAGCGGTCCAAGTCCATCGTCTCATCATGGCGACGGTGAAACGACCGGAGGTAGCGGGGAGGGTGACGATGTTGCTCAAGACGTTACTGGAACTGGTTCCGGACCTGGCAATGGCGGAGGTTCACGTAGTCCAAGCACAACTTCCGCCTCGGTTAGTCCGAGACCCCAACAGTCACAGAGCAGTCAAGCATCTTCATTGTTGGGTGGCGTCGCGACGCCACCTCCGACTCCTGGTATTTGTACCAGCAGTACTGGCAATTCCAACAGCAGAGCACCCTCCTCTCAACCACACATGGCGACCTCCACATCGTTGAACACAACTGGAGGTCTCTCCGGTCCTAATGCAACTAACCTCGGGACACTTTTGTCGACCCCAAGTACGGAAAATAGGTGAGAATCTTTTTGTTAATAAAAAAATCTTCAGCAATCAGTCAGACGAGATGAGAAAAAAAATATTTCTTCTTTCATTTCGATGTCGTAATTTTAATATACCATTGAGAATAATTTTGAGAATCATCGAAAGCTCCAATTACGACTTTCAACATTCGTAGGATATTATTTTTGAAAATTACCCCGCCTCATTTTAAAGCTTCATATTTAAGGTTATACTAACAAAGTGAATGGTGCAAAAAAAAAAAAATAATTAAAAGTGTTTTAAAACAAAGAAAAATTAGATAAAAGGATCTCTGGGACAGCCTGCGAGATCATCCATTCCTTTGAGTTTTTATGTTCCATGAAAAATACTCAATTTTATCGTGTTGAAAAAAAAAAAAAGGTTCAAAAGCGAAACAAAGAAAAATGAGACAAAACTATGTGGGTGAGACTGCGTCGTCATTCGTTTCTTTGAGTTTTTGTGTTCCATGAAAATACTCAATTTCATCGCGTTTATCTTCAAAGTTTCATTTTTCAACGGAGCTAAAAATGCTCTTTCTTTGTTTTTGACGACATGGCAACCTCTTTAAATCGTCGTTGGGAATCGTAAAAACGTAACAAGAGACTTTTCACAACTCTGTCCGTCGGCCCAGGGCTGGGTTAGTACATTCGTACCATCTAACGCTGCAGGGAGTCCCCGAGGTTGAAAGTCCAGGGCGCCCCGTCGTGAGGTGAACTCTCAGACACCCCTCGACGTATTTACGCCTTTAGGAAATATCACCGAAGGTTTATAAACCTCGGACTTTTGCTTGTGGGGTTAAGCTGTCCGCTCCGTTATACCAGCGAAACGTAAGAGACCGGAAGTTTTTCACGCCCCATGAAACCAACAAACGTAGCCGGGTATGGCAGAAAAATTCACAGTGTTTTCGTGCAAATAACACTTTGATAAAAATCTTCACACCACTCACTCGATTAATGTGCGAGCCATAAAATAATTTATCGTTCAAGAATGTTAGCTGTACACTTGAATGCGTCAGACGTTCGCCTCTGTTAAACGAGATTTCACTTGTGATTGGTCTGGACTCGAGAAAGGTTGCTTTCTAATTGGTTGGCTTATTAATTCGCGGCAACTACAGCCAATGAGATGATGCTACCAATGTTTCTGATTGGTCGGGACTCAAAAAAGGGACGCAGGGATTGGTCCATTCTATTTTCAAACGCTGACCATGCCCGTTTTCAGTGTTTCACTTGTGATTGGCCTGGACTCGAGAAGGGTCGCTTTCTAATTGGTTGGCTTATTAATTCGCGGCAACTACAGCCAATGAGGTGATGCTACAAATGTTTCTGATTGGTCGGGACTCATAAAAGGCACGCAGGGATTGGTCCATTCCATTTTCAAACGCTGACCATGCCCGTTTTCAGTGTGCAGGAGCCTTCAACAAAATATATTTCAATGATGTGAATCGAAACATCTTCGTATACCGAAAGCTTTCCGAAAACCCGATTATTCGATCGTGGAATTGAAAAAGAAAACAATGTTTTGCAAATGGTCCGTTATGAAGAATTCAAAAAGAATCGGCTACTAAGAAGGTTACAAAAGTTCTTGGTTATATACGCAGAGTTTCCCGAGACTCGCAAGGGGGTACAACGAAAGCTTGGCAAATATTCTCTACTCTCCTCCCTTCCTCTATCTTCTCTCCGCAGTTGTAATTTATTTAAAACGGCTCGCCGTAAATATATCCTCATCATTTATTCAGTCTTGCCCGGAGCCACGAAGATCTCTCGCCTGTGCTTTCTAACCAAGCTATGCACGCTACTAACCCATCCAGCCCCTCTGCTATACTCTTACCTATTACTGGCTTTCTGTACTGGCTGCCACGACGAAGAAACGCGAAGGAGTAAACTCGTGTGAGTCTCAGCCCTCCATCTTTCTCTCTCTTAGTCTTACGTTATAACCCCACACGAGGCAAAGCAACGTTTCTTCGTGCCACCCTCCTCCCTTATATCCCTGACTTTAAAACCCCCCTCATCGTCTTCCTTCCTCCCAAACTCCATACTTTTTGTCTCGTCCATGACCCACAGACTCAACTCCCCAAGCCCAACAATCTCCATTGAATTGTAAAACATTTTTTTTTTTTAGCAACTTTTACCAATTGTCCAATCGTCCACTGCATCAATGTAGATTGGATCTTCTTTGGAAGTAATTTCATCTTTGAGCCTGCTGGTGACAACGCAACGTAGTTGCTTATAAATTGTAGCTTGTATAATTTAGGATTGCAAGATGCACTATGCGAGAGAAGATCGTCGTAATTGGCCCTAATTAATACGTGTCCCATCATCACAATATGCGGTCACTCTCGTGTGAGGATTCCTCGAACAATTTGACGAAATTGGAACGAAATATTGGTTCGTAAAGACTGGAAAAAAAACTCGAATGCATCGCTGCATTTATCAAGTTGGAGTGTCATAAAAATTTGGTTAAACTTCGGCCCGAATTAGAGGTCCATTAATTCAAGTCTAGATTTATATATAACTAAGTTGAGACTTCAAGCTCAAACGTAAAATTGAAGTCAAGTTTTATCCTAACGACTTCTGATTGGGGCCCTAGATTCCTTTTAAATAAAATCACTTATAAGAGATGACTAGGAACTTCAGAAAGCTTACGATTGCCATTGTGTTTCCATGTAAATCCAGTCCAGTCTATTTGATAAATAATTTAGAGAAACTAGATAAAGAGGGAGGGAGAGAGAGAGTAAACTACATCATTATATGTATGAGTAACGGTAGTTAGGTTTTCGAATACGAAGATAAGAGGGTAGATGAGGCACGTAAGCAAGAGAACACTTTGGGTGTACTCTGCGTGGTTAATTGGTCATAATTATCGCGCTTACCGCATGCTCGGTTACTTCAAAACTCCGCTGCATCCCTCCCCCCTCCCCCAAATATATACCTGGCGTGGATCCCCTCCAGTTCATCTCGTAGTGGAAGAGAAGCTTGTACGTATACACTTATTTACTACCCCAGGAATTTCTCTCGTTGCCAGAAGCCCAGTTACTCAATTTTCATCCCCTACTTCCTGCGCATAAACACGAAAACCATTTCCTACCCTAGAAACCTCCTTTGCCAACTCAGCCATCTCCACATTTAGACTGAGTTTCGTACCCTCTGACCCGCGTTTACCCCAGCGATACATTAATTAAGCAATATATTTGGGATTAATATTTGAACTGATCAACACCATCTCGAAGAGCACCTCGGCGAAATCCTGCGCGGTCCACCCTCTAATTTTCCAATAACCGACCAACATGGAGGAACTCTCGAACCAGAGTGCGAAATGGCATAATTGGGTTACTCCAATTTCTGAGAACTAGCGATGCCTTCGTTGCATTTAAGAGGCCACGAAAGAGCTTGATGAAATTTTAGGTACCTGCCTCTCGATGCTTCTCAAAGCTAATATTCCATGAGTCAAGTGTGGTTGAGACTAAGATATTTCAAGCTGGGACCTCTTATTCGAGTCGTAACCCAATTTTTCATGATGATTTTAGGATCTTATGATTCCTAATCTACTTCAACTCCATTTCGTTAGAAATCATCCTGGATAGCTTGATATGCTCTCGTTCGTTCCTAATAAACTTGGTACTTGACACACCTCATCACATATGTCCAGCTGCTGGTGTCATTTATTTCAATTAGTTTCAATGTTTTCCATAACTCTGCAGTTGTTTTATTAACTCAATATTCTTCTAATTTTATTTTTTCCAGTGGAACAAGTACCGGGGCTGGTTTCAGGCCCGTTGAGCCACCAACTTCGCTCTTCTTTCCTCATCTAGCGGCACAATTTTCACCGCCATTGTTCGCCAATAAAATCATCGGAAGTGCTCCAACTTCGTTGACATCAGCGGCGACCTCGCTTTGGGCAACGGCCGATCATCGACCTGGCAGTCTTCAGGAAATGTTGTCATGGTCACCTGCCGGTTGGCCTGGTTCGTTATGCAGTTGTTGCAAGCCTGGAAATGGTGATCTTCATAGAAACAGCAGTCTAGCAGAGCTCAGACGAAAAGCCCAAGAACATTCAACGGCGACCGCACTACTTGGTGGTCTGGCTGGTTTTCCCGGTGGCCTTCCTCTGCCATTGCCATTACCACTTTTACCACCACTTCTGGGCTTGTCCAGAAGACCCGAGCATCATCATCACCATCATCATCATTTACCAAGTGTCGTCCATCAGATTCAGCCCAGCAACAAGGAAGATCCGTAATCGCTCAATATTAAAAGTGATAAAATTTATTTATCAAACAATAATATTTCGCAACATCGTTAATGGCAAATGTGCAATCTGGGAGGTAAAAACCTCCATCTTTTCGCAGGACCACAAAGGATATAAATGAAAGAAGATTTGTTTAGAGCTCTTTTAGAGCAAAGAAATTCTTCACTATAGAGGATTCGAAGGGATTGCAAAGCTGACAGTTTGACAATTGCCCGCCTCGGAGAAATTATAAAAAAGAGTAGAAAGAGTGATCAACCTGTAGAAAAGAAAATCTTGTGTATTATAAATCAAATAAAAAAAATGACAAACAATTTCGATAAACGTCACGGAGAGACAGCCGGACATTAAAACTCGGCGATCTATACTTCAAGCCAATGTAACAAACCAAAAAGAAAAAAAAAAAAAAACAAGGATAGTATATTATAAATAATGAAATGATACAATAGAATGTAAACGGTAGAATCGATTATTATAATATAAAAGTAATTAGTTGTATAGAATAAATTTGTTCTCGTGACGAAATTCATACTGGTCAAATGACTCAACTATATTATTGCAACTCCCGTACCCACGCGTTTTCAACAATTCCTTACGATCCAATGCTTGATGACAATATGCTTGACATTTCTCCCCAAAAGTAGCTGAATTGTTTCGCCATTTCAATCTTATACGGGTCTCGTGTTACAAGCCTTAATTCCACAATCATTGAACTGGAGTGAAACACTTCAGCCTCCATTTTCCGCAATCATTCCCTACATCTTCTGATTCACATCCAGCTAGCGTTCCACTGTGAGAAAAAGAGGAAAAAAAATCTCCACTCCAGTTCCCTCCAGCTCCTGAAAGATCCATCGCAGTTTTCTGGCAAGACGTATCTGGCTGGAGGATTCCGTATGACGGTGAAAAGTAAGGGTTGCTGCTCTCAGAGAGGGAGAGAGAGAGAGAGGGGTGGGAGGAAGGGAGGAAGGGAGGTTCCAGCGTGCTTGGTGAAACCCGTAGAAGGAAATGGCAAGAAGAAGAAGAAGAAACAGTCCGGAAGGAAAGACCGGACGAAGCTCGTTGGCAATCAATGTTCCCACTCTTAAACTCCCCAGCAAACGTCTCCATCTTTTCCCCGCTTCCTTTGCCAGGCTTACCCTTCAAGAAAGAGGGTGCCTCTCCACCACCGCAATTCTCCTATCATCCCTCCCATCGTCTTGAGGGGTTACTATACAGTGTGGGCGGCTTGGTCTCCATTGCAATTCCCACCAATCGTGGACAAGACGCCATTGATCGGCACGTGGCAACGGCGGTTATCATCCTCTTCACCCCAGGCTGGAGGGGTTCTGGTGTGGAGCCTCCGCAGAAGGCAGCGGCAAGTTGTGCTCTGGCGGTGGGGATGAAATCCGCGCTATCGAATACCGGGTGGGGAGTCCTACGGTCTGAAAGCTTGGCTGGTCCAGACGTTGGAGGGGATTGAAAGTTCTGTCTCGCTTCCGCGGGCTTTCGTAGGGGTGTAGTTGCCGAAGAGGGGTGTGTAAAAGCGTCGTGGTGTTGGGAGCCTCGATGTGCGGGAGTTGAGTTTGGGTTAGCAGGGAGGGCGCCGTTTCTCTCTGCACACTCCGTTACACTTACTGGTAAACCGTATTAATCAACGACATCATGGTTTATCCCCCGGTGTGTATGCCACTGGGGGTGAGAGACTTTCCTCCTGCCGCGCAAGCATCCCCCGCAGCGTGCCGCTGCTTTTCACCCCACTCACTTCTCGTCCCTCTGGCTTTTGTGCACGAAAGCTCGCTTCGTACGAACACCCTGCCAACGGCGGGAAGAGCGTCCATGTGGATAGTCGAGAGGACGGACTGAGTGAAGAGGGGGATGTGAATACTGGCGCAGAACATTTTGCACAGGGAGGAGGAGAGGCGCCAGGCCACTTCGAGAGACACGATCGACCCTTAACTACGTCTTGAGGAATACCTACTTACTCCGTTTTACTCGGGAAGATTCTTTCGTGATTCTATCCACACTGATACACGTGATGGTCGGTACTCTATATATCCTATGAGTATTTTCTGTCTAATTGAACATTGGGTCGATCCTCTCCTGCCAATTGGAAGGGTGCCTGGTTTCCTGACCAATTTTTAGAAGCTTTTTCAGGCTACATCTACGAGGAGTTAAGCGGCAATTGAGGGAATTCTTAGGGATGATTGAGTAATGACGATTTGCATGAGGAAAATTTAATAGCGAACTGGTTTAATGTTATGTTATTGTGGTCAGGAGTCGGGTAAAGAGTATTTTAGTAATTTCTTGGTCAGGGAGCAGGCTTTTAATTGGAAATCATTGAATTCACATTAAAAATGGTTCTTGCAAAGGTTATTTCATTCGGGACCCGAGGAGAAACGTCGTATAGTGCATGTCTGCCGATTTCTCGTTATATGTAAGAGGACGTAATAAATTTCCGATACAATACCGGGAATCGAACTAGCCCCGATAGACAAGAAAGCGCTGTGAGAAGAAAAAGAACCAGAAAGCGCACTCTTTCAACCCCTCCGAGCTTGTACAAAAGCCCAGCGAGAAGAAATTTCGTGACGTGAAAGCGGAGAGGCGGGTGGTAGCGAAGCACAGACAGTGATTAATACCGGGACGTCGTCCCATGTCTTCCGCTTCTTGCTTCTTCCCATTCCAGCATACTCACTCTTCCTGCCCCTCTCTCTCTCTCTCTCTCTCTCTCCTGCCTCATCCCCTTGAAGGCTTCTACTCAATCTTTCCCTCTCAACCTTGCCATCCCACCAGAAACGAACAAGCCAACCCCGCCTCGACGCGCTCGATCCACGCCCGCGGTAAAAGGTTTTACGAAATTCATTGTCAGCCAATTTGCATGTCAAAGAGCCACTACTTTGCGTTCCATATCAATAAAAAAAAGAACTATACAAGTTGGCAAGCAGCTGAATAACTTGGACAGCTCGATGACCAACGGAATGATTTGTGTAACTCAGTATATCGACTCAATAACTCCCACGATCGCCACAAAACAAATCGATCAATTGTCAAATTCAATAAAAAACTCCCTGTAAATCACTGAATTGACTCATTAACTTATGCAAGTTACCAGGCAACTCAATAAGTAATGAAATTCAATAAATCGCTTCCACTAACTCGAACGAAATTTTTTATTAACAATCTTTCCTGTAATTGAGAAACTAACTCACTGACTCAGAATTCATAAAATTCAATTACAAGCCCCAGACAAATTCGGCAACAATTAAATAACTTGATTAAATCTTCAGCGAACTCCTCAAGTCATTAAATTCAGTAAAAAAACTTCTTGTGACTTTGATAACCAATTCGATAATTTAGTAAAATGAACTATGAACCTTCCTGCGTAACTCATAATTAAACTAGCTTAGTCCATCTAATTTAGTTTAACGTTATGTGCTATAGGTACGCGGGAGATGGCATTAGTAGTTCTCATGGCGGATCGAGAGAGACACACCGAGAATCTAATCTATGCTAAATATTTTGCCTGCCTCTAACTCACAAATCAACTCAATAAGCCATAAAATTTAAATCGACTCACATAATTCACAAAGCAAATTTGATACCCTTTAAAAAAAACAACTGAAATGCCATTATTGAATGTACTTTATTGTCCTAAAAAAATGTGGTAATAATTATAAAAAAAATAAAATGGCCGTTATGCGAGAACCATATATATTTTCACGCGGGTTGTTTCAAGGCGTCGGCGACAAACACTCGAATACACCAGGGAAATATAGAGAAGCATCATCCATAGCCTTTCTCTGTAAGATAAGTAGATTTTCCACGGTTCGTTAATCCTCCCCTGATTGATTTCCACGCGCGAAAACCCTCCACAGTATACTCGCCGCCTATGTGTCCATACGTGTGAGTTACTCGTCGATATCCCTCGAAATGGGCACTTTGATGATCGCAGAGCATCCGAAAGCCCATGGACGAAAAAATTAAACGCATTAAAGACGAAAAAAAAAAAAGAAAAAAAATGCAATACCATACGATATTCCTACTAAACCAATTATCTTCGATCAAGTGGACCCTGGTGGTTCCATCCCCATTGAATATGGTCATCAAAAAATAATATAGAAATTTCAGTTGACGATTATTTAACCGAAGCCTACCGATAATATTACGTTTATACGTCAATAAATCGATACGAACTGAACGAGGAATTAATTAATTAGTTAACAATTTGTGGTTTTTGGAATCGCTCGCTTCAATTTAAAATTAAGGTACGAGTGAGATGTCTCGAAAAATAAATACCAGGCAATTCGCGCACCCTTCAAATGGCCTTTTAGCTCTATAAAGCCTTTGGTGGTTTCATCCCCATTGAATGGTCATCAACAAATAATATAGAAATTTAAGTTGACGATTATTTAACCGAAGCTTACCGATAATATTACGTTTATACGTCTATAAATCGATACGAACTGAACGAGGAATTAATTAATTAGTTAACAATTTGTGGTTTTTGGAATCGCTCGCTTCAATATAAAATGAAGGTACGAGTGAGATGGATCGAAAAATAAATACCAGGCAATTCGCGCACCCTTCAAATGGCCTTTTAGCTCTATAAAGCCTGTCCACATCATCAGCCACTCTCACAAAATGTATCAAGTGATTTATTTGATGTTTGTACCAATCTCTCGATGTCCCTCGTGTATAAATATGACTCTGTTGCATTGCTATACCAAAATTTCAAAAGCCATCCCTTTACCAGTCTCCTGGCCCATGCAGTTCAACCCTGGAAAACGTGTCGAGGTGGCTTGAACGCGCGCGCGGGAGAACCGAACACGCCAATTATTCAGCAAATGTTATAATTGGCGCATTCCATTACGCTTAATGGATCGCACTTAGCGGCTACCGGTGTGATTGGGAACCCCGTGAGAGCTTCCACAGAGAGAGAGAGAGAGAGAGATGAGTGGGGGAGGGGGAGGGGGGTAAAGCAGCATCACGAGAGGGTCTCTGTGCAATATATATATATATATATATATATCTCTATATATACATATGTATCTATATATATACATATACATATATATAGATTTAGTAATGTACAAGAGAGGGCCCCCCTCCGTGATGGGTTAGTTATGGTGCGGACGCTGTTGCAGAGCAACTATATAGGGGTGGTGTTCAGGTGCTACAGGAGCAAACACGACGCTTAACCAATCTCGATAATACCCCTAGCTTCTACCCCTTTTGCTGGGTGAAAACTACCGAGGATTCACACTTGAATTTCGTAAATTTCAAAAAATTTTGTAGATGGGATCGATTATAAAAATTTAAGCATTCATCATCCTTTTTATAACTCCAATTTATCAGTGATTGTTATATTTTTTTGGGTACTCAATATCATGATTGCATGAAAAAATTAGATTCAGTTTGAATGCGGTTTGGATGAGATAAAAATCGAAGTGCAAGAGAGATTTTTCGGCTTTGGAGAAGCAATTAGTGCTGCAGCTGA
This sequence comes from Dyspetes luteomarginatus, assembly GCA_963669185.1. Lineage (NCBI taxonomy): Eukaryota > Metazoa > Arthropoda > Insecta > Hymenoptera > Ichneumonidae > Dyspetes > Dyspetes luteomarginatus. Next base: position 22,084,826 of record OY769906.1, read on the forward strand.
AGCGGTTCATTGATTTATTCACAAATCTTTACTTCGTTTAACTTATTTTGTGGAAACTTTATTTATTTTCACTTGACTTAATTTAACTCAATGAAAACTTCACATATCATTAGTTAATTTCATTTAACTTATTTATGGAAACTTTATTTATTTTCACTTGACTTCGTTTAACTCAATAAAAACTTCACATATCATTAGTTAACTCAATATAACTTATTTGTGGAAACTTTATTTATTTTCACTTGACTTCATTTAACTCAATGAAAACTTCGCATATTATTAATTAACTCAATAAAAACTTCGCATATCATTAGTTAACTCAATATAACTCAAGAAAAGCTTTACTGATCTCAATTAAAAGTACTACGTGGGATATATCATGTCACTCGACTTAAGGAATAGTTCAACATTCCTTAACTCGAAGATCCTTAAGCCTCGTGTTAGCATAACTTGATTAAACACAAACTTACTGCAGTGAGGTTAACTTATTAGATGAATTATTGAATTATTTACCACATATTGTATATTTTTGTACATTCAACTTATTTATCGAAACTTTATTTATTTTGATTTGACTTAAATTAACTCAATGAAAACTTCGCATATCATTAGTTAACTCAATATAACTCAAGAAAAGCTTTACTCATCTCAATTAAAAGTACTACGTGGGATATATCATGTCACGCGACTTGAGGAATAGTTCAACATTCCTTAACTCGAAGATCCTTAAGCCTCGTGTTAGCATAACTTGATTAAACACAAACTTACTGCAGTGAGGTTAACTTATTAGAAGAATTATTGAATTATTTACCACATATTGTATATTTTTGTACATTCAACTTATTTATCGAAACTTTATTTATTTTGATTCGACTTAATTTAACTCAATGAAAACTTCGCATATCATTGGTTAACTCAATATAAGTCAAGAAAAGCTTTACTGATCTCAATTAAGTACTACGTGGGATATATCATGTCACTCGACTTAAGGAATAGTTCAACATTCCTTAACTCGAAGATCCTTAAGCCTCGTGTTAGCATAACTTGATTAAACACAAAGTTACGGAAGTGAGGTTAACTTATTAGATGAATTATTGAATTATTTACTACATATTGTATTTTTTTTTTGCATGTCATACAAAAGACGTTTTCTAAGCTTTATTGCTCTGCCATATTGTTTTCATACGATAGAGTAGACACGGCACGTGACACGACACGCGTAACAATGAATATCCTCATCGGCGATGAGTCCATCGTTGAGTTCACGCGACACCCCACGTTTTTGGTCTCCGCATGAGGCCATTAATCCCTCGATGCACAATACCGAAAAATCTCGAGGGTTGACAAAGTCGAGTGCTTTGCGTGTGTGTGTGCGTGCGTATTTACAAACTCGTCACGGGGACTTATCGACAAGATGCACTCAAGTGTCAAGACAAAACATTGTTTTCTCCTATATATATATATATATATATCCCGTCACATGTTGTCCCACTTCCCTTTGCTGGAAGATCTGTCTATCGATAGAATTGTCTTCGTTTAGACAATCTATGACCGAATTTATCCAAGTGAAAATTAATCCGGAAGCTATTCAGAAGTCAGAACAGGCGTGCCTTGAACTTCCGGGTCCACCCCAACATTAAGCTACCCCTAAAGCTGCTTTGTCTAATCTATAACGATATCAAAACACCAGAAACTCACTAAACACCCTGCTGGCTTAATCATCGACAAGATTACTTTTCGACCCTAATTTTCGAAGATTAAAAAAAAATTGAGACAAGGGATGTTTTTTGCTAATTTAAAAACTATCCAATTTGCCTGAAAAAAAAATCGGATAATTGAATATCAAGTCACACCCGTCTGTCCAATCGAAATAAGAGTACCAGAAACTCACAAAAATAGCCCCAAAAAAAAAAACATCCCTTAACTTGAGTTTTTCGTTATTTGTGAAAAGTTAGGGATGAAAAAATGGTGGAAAACAATCGGGTCAATTATTTAGTCAACTAAATAATTGACCCGATTGTTTTCCACCGTTTTTTCATCCCCAACTTTTCACAAATAACGAAAAACTCAAGTTAAGGGATGTTTTTTTTTTTTTTTTAACTTGGCCAATTGTTTAAATTTTATGCATGAAAATATAGTTAGTTCGCCCTTTTTTCCGTCTCATAAGCCAACATATTCTTTGCGATTATATCCAAGAAGCATAATCACGTATTTTACGATCTTACATTATGCACCGTCCTCGACGATGATACGCCGCGTGCTTGCTCCGTTTCTCAGCTCCTTTATAATGTTAATAGCCATGAATATTATTATGGATTATTAAAGTAGCACTTCTTTCACTCCCCTCTTGAGCTGCTAACATTTTTTTTTTTTTTTTTTTCTATACGCTCCACGTCGTTCATCCCTTATAATTCAAACCCCTATGCTAAGAGGGAGCCAGAGATATCCGGTCTTCCGATGGCGTCATGAGATTCTCAAGATCGCCAGAAGAGAGAAAAAAAAAGAATAAGAGCCAGAAAATAGTCCAGCACACGAAGGGGATGAAAGATGGCGATATTTTTACTGTGAAGGGGAGGGGGGATGGTCTTTCTCTTTTAGCCCTGATGGATACACGCCCCGACGATTACGAGGATCGTCCGCGATATGCTTTACTCTCTGTGACGGCACGTGGCCCATGCAGAGACACAAATAAAACCCAAACGTTACATTAATAGCGAGAGAGAAATTGAATAGGACCGGAAGCTTTTGGGGAAAAGTGGATGGGACGTTTACCAGCCCCATGATGACCATTGTCCATTGAACGTTACCAAAGATTTTTCTCGAGTTTCGAGCAGTTTCCTCGCAAACACGAAGGAGACACCCTCAGCAATTTTATTCACCCTGATGAATTAACGCGGAAGTCATATCGAGAGTGGGGACCAGTCAACAAATATTTCTTCGTACAGCAACATTGACATTTGAAACCTTCTGAACCTGTCGAGCTATTTGCATCAATCTCGAAATTGTGATAAATCATCAAAGTCATTCATAAATTAATTTTTTTTCAAATAAAATTTTCGACTATTTGAAGGGTGAACTCCCTTATTTTTTTTTTTTAATTTCATCTCCATATTTTATCGCTTAAAAAATAAAATTTAACACTCCATCATCAACCAATCTTGGCTATCATAATCGTCGATAATTTAAATAATTATCCATCAACGAATTTAATTTAGCAATGAGTCATCGACGACGATAATTTAAATAATTCTCCATCAAACAATTTAATTTAGCAATGAGTCATCGAGGACCAAATGACTCGTGTATAATAATTCAATGACTTATTTTTTCACCAAAGTGTTGGCTAACAATTTGTGCAAAATACCTCCAGGACCATCCTCAGCCACGACCATCCCTACTCGCTTACTCAGACTGGCTCGTCCCTCATCACAAATCCTCCTCCCACTCAAGTACACACACACACTCACACACACACACAGAGCCTAGCGATCTCCTCTCTTGGCTATCATAATATAGATTAGCTCATATGGCAACGGATCTCCCTGTGTTGGCTCTCATAGCCTCAAGTGCTTCGGGATTCACTATTCATACACGCGGCAATTAGATAGGCATTACAACCGCTCCACCCTCTCATAGGGGTTGTAGTTTGATGGTTTGTGCAGTCTCATGGCGTTCCTGGTGGTGGTTTTGGTCTACGTTCAACGTGTCTTCACCACTTGAAACTCACAATATGTATATATGTCTATATAGTACCATCCATAATGCTATGATACCCTCATCGTGTAGGGGTTGCAAGTTTCTCGTTACATCGCATATATAGAAGCATTACAGGGTAGAGATAAGGAAGGAGAAACGGTAGACTGGCGTGCTGGTGCGCGGACGTGCGGACGGTACATTTCCTCTCTCTCTCTCTGCATACTCTCTTCATCCCTTGCGCAGCTATGGGGTGGCTTGAGTCAACCCCTAAGCCAGTGTAAACACGTTTTAATAGAGATTCGCTCGAGCGGTTATAATAGCCTTGCGGATGTAGCGTTCCCCATTCCAAAAACTCCTCTTCCGAGTAAAGCCAACGTTGTGCCATCAGAAGTCTTCTTCGTCAACCCCCTACCCTTCCACCCTCTACCCTCCCCCGGCTCTTCAATCCCCTCGTCCATCCTCTATTATATATAAACTCGTATATAGGATGAAGAGGAGCCTCCTTTTCCTTCTGTTTCATCCAGGAAGGTTCTTCTACCGAATCTCATACTCGCATCTTTTACCCCTATGTCTCTCCTCATCATCCCCAAGCTGGCTCGTTTCTGGTTTTTTTTTAATCTTTCTACTTTCTTTATCTCTTTTCGCAACGCGAACGAGCTAATTTCACCTTCCATTCAGGAGGTTTTCTTCTTCTTCTTCTTGTAAATGGAATGATAATTAAAAATCTGGAAGAGTGGGCGAGCTTTTTTTTTTTTTCATCATCAGTGCTCGTCTTGTGTTGATATGCGAAGAAACTTGACGACACTATGATTACAAGGGGGTGGAATCCAATGGAATTTATGATTTTTTTATTATTTTATTCGTTGGACAGGTTTTGTGATAATGGAAATGGGAATATCTTTGTCGAGCCATTTGTCAATATTTCGTGATTTATTGAGTGTGTTTGATACATGACCAACAGATCTCCTCTGCACTCGTTCTCGGTCTGGCATTATAATTATTTGGCGGATACATTCGGCGATAAGCCGAATTTCAACGATGAGATATCAATTTGTTTGAAAATCCATTACCGGCCAGGCCACAAATTAATTCTGTCTGATGGACTCTCTCCATAACAGAGTCCGATATGTTCACTTTTATCAAAGAATCATATCGTATTAATATGATATTCTAGCGGATATCGACGAAGGGACAATCGCCATTTTGGGTATAAAAGTAATGCGAATATTATTCATCCAAGTATAAAAGATGCGACGTCATGATGCGAACAAAGATATGCAGCTTTATTATTTTTTTTTTCGCAGGGAAATACACAGGGGTATGAAAATGTATGAATTTAAGAGCCAAGGAAGAGATGTCTTTTGGAAAATGATTTTATTTATTTATAAAGGATAAAATTTTAGGGCTATGGATTTTTTTTTAAACGCGAATTATTCTCAGTTTCAAATGGATTTATAATTTTTTTTTTTTTGCCATTAATTATAATTGTTCCGTCGTGAAAAGATTTTAATTTGTATGGTGCTGATCCCTGTTCATGAAGTGCAAATGGGGATTGTAGGAGTATAAAGGATGGTTGAGAGAGGATAGAAGGGGGGAGAGAGAGAGAGAGAGGGAGAGAAGAGCACCAGCAGGTACTTCAGGTTGAATAATTCAAGCTCTCATTAGGGCGACAAAAGCACCCTGATGGATAGCTGCTTGGGCACACGACGCGCGACTGCTGCGCCGCCTGTAACTCCTAATAACTTGTCCGAACGTAACTCATCCGCATACATACACGAGCTATTCATCATCGCGATCCTCATCGTTCTTTTCTCAACAGTTTCTTCTCCAGTTTTGTTTTGGCTACAAGCCCGCCAATTTATTTAACATCATGACGAAACTTCCTTGGCAAATGGCTAATTTCCTTTCCTCTCGGCAGATATTTTTTTCGTTAAAGACGCTACCACTAGGGGGACGCTAAAAAAACGAGAAATATGATGAAAATCGTGATGATACTCCGCATGCAGTGGTGTCAGCGAATACAAAATTCATTCGTTTCTCGTTCTATTGTCGGAAACTTTTTAGTTGATGACGCTACCACCAGGCGGCGCTATAACGGAGAAAATCTTAGGCCGCAGTGCTGCGCGCCTCTGGCGGTAGCGTCAGTGAACCAGGCAGTGATTCTGTTCCTTTCAGTTTTATCCCTGTAACTTTTTACTTGATTTCGCTGCCATAATGAGGCGCTATGAGTTAGGAAAAATGCTGGGGCGTCATGTGCGCCAGTGAACACAAAATTGATTCGTTTAGGCCGCAGTGCTGCGCGCCTCTGGTGGTAGCGTCAGTGAACTAGGCAGTGATTCTGTTCCTTTCAGTTTTATCCCTGTAACTTTTTACTTGATTTCGCTGCCATAATGAGGCGCTATGAGTTAGGAAAAATGCCGGGGCGTCATGTGCGCCAGTGAACACAAAATTGATTCGTTTAGGCCGCAGTGCTGTGCGCCTCTGGTGGCAGCGTCAGTGAACTAGGCTATTCCTTTCAGTTTTATCCCTGTAACTTTTTACTTGATTTCGCTGCCATAATGAGACGCTATGAATTGGGAAAAATGCCGGGGCGTCATGTGCGCCTCTGGTCGTAGGGTCGGTGAGCTAAAAACTAGCCGGTCGGCCAAAAGAGAAGTATTTTCTTTTTATCGAAACTTTTGAAAAATTCAAAATGCCAGTTTCCTACCATAAAAAACATGATTCCATCGGCTACGAATAATGCTCGTGCAATAGGCGGACGCCGAATATCGTACGAATGTCCGTGAGCAAACAGAGACTCGTTGTACACACGGTAAAAAAAAAAAAACAACAATGTAACAGAGGGCGAAATTTTTATTGTACAGCCACAGTATGCTGGCTCCGGAAAGCTCGGCCGGCGTCGTCTCCAGGACCTTCCATTGTTTTATTTCGAATGTTCTTTCATTTCTTAAAAGGTTTGCACTGCCTGCTGCTGCTCGTACTAGCTTCATAATTAGGACAATGCGAGAGAGAGAGTGAGAGAGAGAGAGGGAGTGAGAGAACCGGACATTAATTATTAGCCGCGCTAATTACCCGAGGATAAATCGGTCTCTCGCGCAATGGGGAGGTTTGCGCGACGTTTCCGGATGAGGGAAATGTTTGCAGGGGTTTGGGCTCTTGTACCGTGAGTCGAGAACATGCCTGGGGAAAGAGCGAGTGGGAGAGGGGAGGAATAAAGCATCGAGTGCTATATCGTGAGCTTTCCAAGTGGGCGGTCAGACCCATTACCGTTATTGCTGCAACAAACAGCGTCCAACAACAGCGATAAATACGCGAACATCGTGTCCAGAGCTTTGCACACATTTACGAATGGATCCTCCCCCAACTACTTGCCCAATCTACGCAATTCCAACCTATCCGAGGTATGATTATTTGGTGAGAATTTTATATATATATAGTACAGTACTTTGTCGAGTGTACGACGAATGTAAAAGTGCAGTTATTGGCACCTGAAAAAATTCCCTAATGCGCCAATAACCTTGTCGTTTTTACGGAACTGCGCGCAGTCTTCGTCCAATCTAAGTGAAAAATAAAGCACAGCGATTAGTAGCAAAACAAAAAATGTTTTTCTCGCTCGTCCGTCCTCGTGAATTTGCCGGACAATAAATGAACAAATTTTTCACACACAATGCTATGTGTTTTTTAATCTTTCACCTCCATTTTTTTACCCGCTATATCATGCACCCTTCGCGCGTTATTCAAGTACTTTGATACGATAATTTCGTATACGTGGAAAATTGCAAGAACGAAGAAGGAAACGTACAATGTTATCCCGTAATTTTTGTAAGAGAATACTATAATGCGTGAAATTAATAAAAAAAATTGCTCAAGAGCTACATCGATTTTTACAGCAAAAAAAATCGACATGGTGTTTTTTAACCTTTCACCTCAATTTTTTTACTCGTTATATCATGCGCCCTCGCGTGTTTTTCAAGTACATTGATACGATAATTTCGTATATGTGGAAAATTGCGAGAATGAAGAAGAAAATATATAATCTTATTCCGTAATTGCATATTAAATATATACATCCACGAGGGCACCGCGATAACCTCGAGAGAACTTTTGTAAGAGGATATTATAATGCGTGAAATGAATTAAAAAATTGCTTAAGAACTACATCGATTTTTATACGCGAAAAAAAATCGACAATATTAATGTTAATACATGAAGACAAATTCCCTAATGCGCTAATAACCTCGAGAAAACTTTTGTAATTCGGGCAAATCCAGACAGAAAAATAATTCCGGGCAAATCCAGACAGAAATATAATTCCGGGCAAATCCAGACAGAAAAATAATTCCGGGCAGATCCAGACAGAAAAATAATTCCGGGCAAATCCAGACAGAAAAATAATTCCGGGCAAATTCAGACAGAAAAATAATTCCGGGCAAATCCAGACAGAAAAATAATTCCGGGCAAATCCAGACAGAAATATAATTCCGGACAGATCCAGACAGAAAAATAATTCCGGGCAAATCCAGACAGAAAAATAATTCCGGGCAAATCCAGACAGAAAAATGATTCCGGGCAGATCCAGACAGAAAAATAATTCCGGGCAAATCCAGACAGAAAAATAATTCCGGGCAGATCCAGACAGAAAAATAATTCCGGGCAAATCCAGACGGAAAAATAATTCCGGGCAGATCCAGACAGAAAAATAATTCCGGGCAAATCCAGACAGAAAAATAATTCCGGACAAATCCAGACAGAAAAATGATTCCGGGCAGATCCAGACAGAAAAATAATTCCGGGCAAATCCAGACGGAAAAATAATTCCGGGCAAATCCAGTCAGAAAAATAATTCCGGGCGAATCCAGACAGAAAAATAATTCCGGGCAAATCCAGACGGAAAAATAATTCCGGGCAGATCCAGACAGAAAAATAATTCCGGGCAAATCCAGACAGAAAAATAATTCCGGACAAATCCAGACAGAAAAATGATTCCGGGCAGATCCAGACAGAAAAATAATTCCGGGCAAATCCAGACGGAAAAATAATTCCGGGCAAATCCAGTCAGAAAAATAATTCCGGGCAAATCCAGACAGAAAAATAATTCCGGGCGAATCCAGACAGAAAAATAATTCCGGGTGAATCCAGACAGAAAAATAATCCCGGGCAGATCCAGACGGAAAAATAATTCCGGGCAAATCCAGACAGAAAAATAATTCCGGGCGAATCCAGACAGAAAAATAATTCCGGGTGAATCCAGACAGAAAAATAATCCCGGGCAAATCCAGACAGAAAAATAATTCCGGGCAAATCCAGACGGAAAAATAATTCCGGGCAGATCCAGACAGAAAAATAATTCCGGGCAAATCCAGACGGAAAAATAATTCCGGGCAGATCCAGACAGAAAAATAATTCCGGGCAAATCCAGACAGAAAAATAATCCCGGGCAAATCCAGACAGAAAAATAATCCCGGGCAAATCCAGACAGAAAAATAATTCCGGGCAAATCCAGACAGAAAAATAATCCCGGGCAAATCCAGACAGAAAAATAATTCCGGGCAAATCCAGACGGAAAAATAATTCCGGGCAGATCCAGACAGAAAAATAATTCCGGGCAAATCCAGACAGAAAAATAATCCCGGGCAAATCCAGACAGAAAAATAATCCCGGGCAAATCCAGACAGAAAAATAATTCCGGGCAAATCCAGACAGAAAAATAATCCCGGGCAAATCCAGACAGAAAAATAATTCCGGGCAAATCCAGACAGAAAAATAATTCCGGGCAAATCCAGACGGAAAAATAATTCCGGGCAAATCCAGACGGAAAAATAATTCCGGGCAAATCCAGACAGAAAAATAATTCCAGGCAAATCCAGTCAGAAAAATAATTCCGGACAAATCCAGGCAGAAAAATAATTCCGGGCAACTCAACTTTATACAATATAGACATGAATGTGATGGGTCGAGACTTTGTTTTACTGAGCAAACGAGTCAGACGAGTACACTACGTGTGTCGTGTCGTTCAACGAGCAATTATGCTTCCGTCCGCCCGTATGACAAGAAGCTCCCCTGATGGAATTCTCGAGCATTATGAAGCTCCAGCCACCTCTCATGCGGCTTCATTATCAAACGACTTTTTTTTTCTCTATCTTAAATTTATTTTTTTAATTCTTATTATGCAACTTTTTGAACGAAATTTGATTATCGAACAAGGAAGCAAATTATATTCGCCGAGCACGTGGCGTACGTGAATTCCCAGAGGAAAAAAAAACGTGATCCGGGAAATGTTTGATAGATTTGTAAATTGCGCGATGACGATGAGGGGGCTAAAAAAAAGAATAATATGAAAAGAGATAAAATTATTGCTGATAGAAGAATTCATGAGTAGGCGGACCGTTCGTTAATACACGATGAACTTGTGTATATATATATATATAATACACAAGCTCATATATGTATATATATATATATATATGAGCCAGTAGAGGTCAAAGGTTCGCGGTGTCGCTCTAACGATAAGAGACTCGCCACTGTTTCGAGTCGAGAAGTTCGTCGTACGTTCGTATCAGTACGATGTGAGATCGTCGGCGAGCTTAAAAATTCAGTCGTCACACTTTCGCCTCTACATATAAAATCAAATTCTTCTAAACTCTCGTTCGTAAACTAAAGAAAAAAAAAAAAAAAAAAATCTTCAAATAATTCCTACACCCATCGAGTGCAAATCAGTGAAAAATAAAACGTCGATCGATCTAAAAATTGACCGAAAGTTTTGAATTTACGATTATTAACAAGAAAATATATTATACGGTGAGATAATTTTTTTAAATGATTTTTATTCAATTTTTTGACATTTTCTTTTTTTTTCTATCGATATCGAAACGGGTTCGGTAAAACCCATTTATTACTTTTGCAGATATTGAGCTAGTTCTGTAAAGTGACCTCAGGGTAATGTAACGAGATAATTTTTTTTTTTTTTTTTTTTACATTTTACTTGAATGACGAGCGACGATACACTTCCTAGTTCGTGTTATGCAGAGAGAGAGAGAGAGAGAGAGAGAGAATGAGTTGCAGCTAGAAGCGTGTGTGGAGTACTGTGCGTGGTCGCAGTCCCACCAACCGGTATTCCCCCCCCCCCCACCCGTCCCTTTTGAGCTCTTTTCCTGACATGCACAGAGCCCGCTCTTTCCGCCCCCCCCCCCCCCACTACAATTCTTCTTCAAGCTTCGAGAATCCACATTTTCCATGCAGTATTATACAGCAAGTGTATGTAATATAATCGTAATATGGAAAAAAAAAAAAATTGCGTCATTAAATCAGGGTCAGATTGTGGTGTGAATATGGCTTATCAGTTACTTATCACTGGGATATATTTTTGAAATAATTTATTTAAGAGAATAAAATTGAGAATTATGAATGATTATCATGAACTTGAGTGAAAAAAATCATTCAGACTTAACTTTATACTCAAGTTTAGTAAAACAAAATTTTTAACTTAATTTTGCTACTCGAGTTTCAAACTTTAATTTCACAACTGGAGTTTGTACACTCAAGGACTTGATTTGAGCTCAATCAATGTGCTTGAAGAGCTTGAGCAATCGTCAAAAAAAAATCAATAAATCTCATTAAGGAAATAATCAGAGAAAAAAAAAAAATCACCATGTAGTCGATCAATTTCATTTCATATTTAATTCCGTCATCTTCATGCTCTCAAGTTTGAGGGATTGTTATTGCATGAAGAAATTAGCAATTGTCGAGAAAGAGAAGCTATAGGATATACATATTTAAAATATAGTGCGCGAATGTCTGACAAGTGACTGTAATGATCTACTGGAGTTTTACAAATGTTCCCCCACCGCATTTCTCGATCGCAGAGAGTTAGCGGTCCCCCCACCGCGTTGCGGATTCTCTTCGTGCTTGGGCTAGCTCGTTGAGGACGCGCGCTCGTGAGGTCGGACGGACGGACGTACGGACAAGCAACGCGCGCGAGCAAGTGGAAAGAGAGCGTACGATAACAGACCGTGGTAAAGCGGTTCTCCTATACATTCACTCTTTCTCTTTCTCTCTCTTTCCTCGATATTTCTCGACTCCTCTCTCTCTTTCTCTGTCTATCTATCCTCGATATTTCTCGACTCCTCTCTCTCTCTCTCTAATTATTCCGTATTTATTCGTACAGGCGTCCATTCAACGAGGGAAAGAGAGAAAAAAAAAGAAAGAAATCCGTAAAGGAGCAACGTCACAAGAAGAGGTGGAAAAGAGGACTCGCATGGTAGAAAACGATCGTCGAGTTGTTCAGTTGTTACTGAGCCAGAACGTGGTGGAGAGAAAAGACGATTTCCGTACGATAGGAGAGGAGAGGACGATCGGATTTTGGAATCTTACGCGGCAAAATCAAGGAAAATGGCCGCGCCGGGACAAACGAGACCTTATCCACTTGTATTCTCGCTCGTCTGCCTTCTCGGACTATTCGGTGAGTTACCGACTCTCTTACTATACTCTTTCTCTCTACTTCTGTCCGCGTTTTCTTTTCCTCCTTGTGCCTCACTCGTTTCACCACCACCACCACCACTACCACCACCACCACGAGACAAATCGACTCTTCCCCCACTAACTCTATAGTCAACTCGGCGCCATTCTTTGTTATTCCTTCTCCGTGAGTGAATGATTCTCTTCCTCTTCCTCTCGTTTACAAATAAGATTTTTTGCTCGGCCAATAGCTCAGTCAGAGTTTCAACAGACAACTGACTTGATTTGGAAATATCGACGAGAAAATGTAACAATACTTCCGGTTTAATGATCGTGAGTTATTGATAAAGATGAACAAAAGTTTTTATCATCGAAGTGATTAATTAAAGATGTACGAGGACTTATTTAATATCATTTGGAGGGTATTATTGCACAGAATACTTCAAGTACTAAGTACAACTTATTTCAAGTATTGAGTAAAAAGAACTTTAAGTATTGAGTACTTAAAATATGAAGTAAAACGTATTTTGAACACTAAGTACATGTACTTTAAATTGGCTGGGTACAAAGTACTCCGCATGTTGAGTACTTCACACATTGAGCATACAGTACCGTTAGTACTAAGTACAAAATACCTTCAAGTACTAAGTACAACTTTTTTCAAGTATTGAGTAAAAAGAACTTTAAGTATTGAGTACTTTAAATATGAAGTAAAACGTATTTTGAACACTAAGTACATGTACTTTAAATTGGCTGGGTACAAAGTACTCCGCATGCTGAGTACTTCACATATTGAGCATACAGTACCGTTAGTACCAAGTACAAAATATTTTAAGCAATAAGTATAAAATACTTCACGTACTGAATACAAAATACCTTCAAGTACTAAGTATAGAATACTTCGAGTACTAAGTATAAAATACTTCAAGCAATAAGTATAAAATACTTGAAGTACTGAGTACAAAATACTTGAAGTACTGAGTACAAAATACTTGAAGTACTGAGTACAAGATACTTAAAGTACTGAGTACAAAATATTTAAAGTACTGAGTACAAAATACTTGAAGTACTGAGTACAAAATACTTCAAGTACTTAGTACAAAATACTCCAAACACGAAGTATTTTCTGTACTTAGTACTGCGAATTAGATTTTGAATGTACGAATACTATTTTGCACCTACAAGGAACATGTCAAAATTCTATCTCTGACATTGAGTTATCCCAATTGTTTACCACTTATCACCTTGATGCAAACGATTGGAAAAAAAAAAACTACATACGCTGTCATTTTTTTAATTCTCCGACCGGTTTAGTCTGACCGGCTAGTGAGAAACTTCTTGAATTACCGCGGTGTTGAAACCGCAATTGCCTCTCTTACAGGAAAATACCGTTGAATGATACCGCAAATTAGAGCTTTGGGGTATGAGACATTTTGCCAGAGCCACAATGCGCGTCCATACTAGGGAATATATATATATATATATATATATATATTATAGCTCCCGCGATAACATAATTTTACATGCTCAATTTTTGTCTTGACGAGCATTCTTTTCTTATCACCATTAAACTTCCTCCTTTCGACTTAATCAATATAATTATTTATACGCTGCTGTTACAACTTACTGTTGCAGGTTCGTGCTGTCAGATGGCGCCAGGTGATTATACCTTCAAATAAAAATTAAATCACTAAAAAAAAATCCAATGACTTCGCTTCTTCGTTCTGTCTCGAATTCATTCATACTGCTCATTTGAGCTTCAAATTTGCGCTCAAATTTTTTTTGTCAAAATATTTTTTCTTTCGAACGATTTTAACAAATTTTACAATTTTCTTATTTTTCTCGTTCCTGCTCTCATGGTCATAAAAATTTACATATCGGAATGAAACCAAGTGCATTTTCTAAGTCTACTTGACGCGTTTCCAAAATCCTATATATATATATATATATATATATATATATGCAACGATCAACCGAACGGAAGCGAAGCTACAGCCATCCAAAATTTCACTTTGTTTCGACTTTTTGAGTGATCGAAAAAATTGTTTTTAAAATTTTCTTCGTGCCTTGCTGAATTTTCATTTTAAATTGATTTTTTTTTCCGGGCTAGTTCGAGCGTAAAGAAAAATCAACATCGTGTAACACGAGCTACGAGTCGTTCTCTCGCCGATTAACGGTGCGGTCTGTACCGTCGGTCGAGGGATCGCATCGTCGCTCAACACACTCACAAATATCGTATCGTCCCGGATGGCTCTACCGATACGGGTCTCTTTGTATAGATACTACATATATATATATACATATAAACATATATATATATATATATATATATATATATATATATATATATATCTACGCATTGGTATACACGCGGTTGTCTTTCTCCGACACTTTGAGAGAGTTGAAGCGCCGAGTCGAACTAGCAGTTAGACGGCAAGGCAAGCCAGACATTTGGCAGTCGACTCGTGACTCCCGGCCAGTAACCATTCGAAATATTTTTATATACACAAAATTTAACTACAAAATTTTAAAATTGAAGAAAAAAAACGTTGAAAGTGCTAAAGTTAAAATTAAAAAAAAAAAAAAAAACGAAGAGAAAATAATAAGAATAAATGTTGTGAGTGGACGTTTGGTGATAAATAGACGAGACAAATGATGAAATTTCGTTGGATCGCCGGTTTATTGGTGTTTTTAGCTGTGGTCGATGCTACGAGAGGATGGAACGCAGGAATGGCATTGAAATATCAACTGGCGAGTACAATACTGTCGAGAGAAGCGGGAAAAGCTGGAGCTGGTGGTGACGTGGGTTTTCAGATGACCGGCGAGTTGAGCGTTGCCGGAGTTTGGCAAGATCCTAAAAATCCTGAGACTGTATTGCTGAAAATTGAGGTTCGTGGCAGAGAGGAAGGAAAAAAATTTAGAAAAGAATAACAAAGTCAATTATTATTGTGAGTTACTCAGGGCACTCAATGACACTCACGAATTAATTTCACACTCAAAAAAATTGCCTGACACTCAAATAACACTCAAAATTAAGCTGGCACTCAAAAAGTAATTGGCACTCAAAAATTAATTGGCACTCAAACGCACTCAAACGTTTTATTAAAATCAGGCACTCAAATTTTTTTTTGACACTCAAATAACACTCAAATTTATTCAGCACTCAGAGACTATCATACAGTCACTCAGTACTCAAAGACACCCTCAAAATTATCTTCAATTTGGCATGAATATTGCTTTTGTCAATACGCTAATTCTTGACTAACTCGACAGTACAAATCCCCCAAGGTCATTTTCATTCTTATCTCCATTTGTTATTATCGAGGTACGCACACACACATCTCTAATTGCAAATATTTTCTCTCATTGATTCTCTTCCAATAATTCAATTGTACGGATGTTATACCGTTTCCAATGCAACTCTCGATCGGCTCAGTTACTGAGAAACTTTTGATAAAATACTTTCACTGTACACAACAGAGATTGCACGGGTCATCGGTGTTACCAAAGATAAAAAATCGATAACTCCGCTTGTCGACTCTTAATGTAGTTGCACTTAACGATAGAGGATGTAAGAATATTCAGCGAAGATGAAATGGTGGAAAGAAACAAATAAATAATAAATAATAATAATAATAATAATAATAATAATAATAATATATATTATTTATCAACAGCTGGAATCGCCACAGTTATGGATAAAATCGAGACGAGCACCAGAACCCGAGGGTTTTGTCGAGCACACGTCGCGTTTTGACGATTTATCACCAAAGCCAATATTTGCTCTGTGGAATCGCGGCGAGGTGAAAAAAATATTTTTGGATCCTGACGAGAGCGCCTCGTCCGCAAATCTCAAGCGTGGCCTCGCCAGTATTTTCCAATATCGCACTCTCGATGGTGAATATCGCGAGCACGATGCCTCTGGCCTGTGTAACGTCTCTTATGCCTCCCGAGGTCCTCGAATCGTTGAAAAGCATAAAAAACGTTGCGACGATACGAGCCTAAAAATAAAAGATCAACATCCAAATCCAATATTGTCGGTGAGTCTCACGAGTGTGAGAAGCACAACTTACGAATTGAACTCGCAACTTTTGCCAATCAGCGTGGACGAGCGTGAACAGCACGATTTGGCAATCGCGGCAAAACCGGAAATCGGCACGACAGTAACCTCGCGAAGAATATTGAAAGAAATTTCATCGAGTTTTGGTGGACAAATTGAACAGGGACAGACAGTCGAACATGCAATCGCTCATCTTCAACCGGGCTACAGACCAGTAGCGATCGATCTGCAGTTTGAACCGATCGCTTGTCCCGATTCTGGATGTCGAACGGTAAGCAAATTTTAACGTCGTTATTTACTCAAAGATCGAAGAAAATATTTCGAACATGAGAGGAGAAATTGCTCCGCAAAAAACAAAAAAATGATTCGAAGCAACGAACTTGAAACTTGAGTTGAGTTTAACCTTCAGTTTTAACTCAAGTACGAATCAAAAGATGAAATAAAGTCAAAACTTGAGTATAAAATTGAGCTCAATTTCGATTCCGAGTGCGAGGGTAAATTTAGGAAATTGAATTTCCAATCAGGAAGTTTAGCTTGAATTTAGAAAACTTTGGTTTGACTATAAAAATGTTCATTCATCTTATGGTCATGTTAAAACTTACGTTCTAATTTAAATTCTAAAATTCGAGACTCAAGCTCAAATTTTAGGCCCTAATTTAAACTTTCCGTTTTGAATTTCGAACCTGTTTGGAGTTAATTTACGATCAGGGATAATGTACAATTTTAATCCCTAAATAATTTTATCAATTTTGTTCCAGCTGGAAGAGATAATCGAGGAGAATCGAGAAGCCCTAGACAACTCAGCACTCGGAACTGCTAAATCTGCCTTAGCATTTCTAAAAATAATCCCATCAATTCGTAGCGCATCGTCCGTTGAGGAGCTGACAAAATTGCTCAAAACTCCACGGAATCGTGTAATGCGCACTCAACTTTTGGACATTATGGGCTCCGCGTCAACTCCCACAACTCATCAGGCAGCAATGAAGATCCTCCGTCAGGACGAGATTGGCGACGAGACCGAAAGATATCTCTGGGCCCTGTCGATGTCACCATCACCAAGTCCAGAAATCATCAAAGACATTCTGAAACGTTCCGAGGAAACTCTGCAGAATGAAAAAGTATCAGAAACTCTTGCACTCACAGCAGCCGCGATGGCCCGCCAAAACGGTGATCCAAGTGTGCTTGAAAAAGCTCGCTCGAGCTTGGAACTCGGACTGGAAAGTTGCAGCGGTGACGAGTGTCGTCTAAAATTCCTAAGAGCCTTACGGAATCTTGGCGTGAAAGCTTCAATTCCAATTCTCTTGAATTACGCGATAAACGGTACAAGATCTACCAGTATCGCCGCCTGGCGGGCTCTCATTGTACTGAAATCAGTTCACCTAACCGACGATCGTGTACGCAGCGCTGCGCTGAGAACTTTTTATCAGTATAACGGGCGTCGAGACAGCAGCGTGCGAACCCTCGCGGTCGATATAGTGCTTGAGAACCGACCGTCGGTAAGTGAGATCGCCGGAATACTCGATTATCTCGGCAAAAGGGACGCAATGTTCGAAGTTCGCCGCTACGTAAGTCAGCGGATCGAACAACTTGCAGAAAAAGATCCGAATTTCCGCAAAATTTTGCACGAAGCCCGAGGGCAAGTTGAAAAAAGGCCCAATTACGATATCCTCGCTTATCGGGGCTTGAGCACCGCATTCACCAGATCTTTTCTCACCTCACCAACCAGTAATGGAACTTTGGTCACCGTTCAAGAGGTGAACTCTGGTTTGCTCAAACGCGGAGTCGTTGACGTTGTAATGAAAACTTCGAATCATGAGCAGGCCTTGTTCTCACTGGGTCTTTTTGCGGGAGGACTTGGCAGTTTTGTTTCGTCATCGCAGGAAGATGTACCTGATGAGGACGAGACTGCAACAGCCGGAATGGAAATTTCGTTGCTCGGTGTTGGAGTTCGTCCATTTGTATTTTTCTCGGGACAGGGTGAGTTGATGGGCCACGTTTGGTCAGGAACAGCATCGGAAAGGACACCGGCCTATCAGGCAATGGCAAATCTTCATCGGCACAGTGAATTAATTCCGCTTGCGAGCGGATTTATTGCGGAACTTGATGTCGAGGGTGCAATGAGTTTTGATCTGGCCGGGCAAATCCAATTGAGTCTTTGGTCAAGAAATGCTCAATCTTTAGTGGAAATGGCAGCTGGCATTGCCGTTCGTGGTGAATCCCGCGTACGTACAGAATTCGTACAAAGTACAGCGGAATTTGCCCTGACGGTTGAACCTAAATTGGAACTTTCAACGGATGTTGACTTTTCTGGGCCTGTCTCGTTATGCATGAGACTTACTCAACCGGAAACGAGTGTAAGACACAGCGTTTACAAAATTGAGAGGATACCAGGAAGCAGACACAAGTTGAGAAAAACTAGACGTTCCGTTTTACTCTCACCGGCAAAATCGTATCTACTCAATCGCAAGAACAACGAGATGTGCTCAAAAGTTTTTAGTTAGGATTAGACGTGTGCACAATAAAAATGAAAAATAAAAAAACAAAGACTTGTCGATAAAATAACCATTTATGTTAAAGGGTGACTGAGAACATCTCAATCTATGTCGAGAACGCCAGAATGCCTGGAACAAGAATATTTGAAACTAGAATGTCCGAAGAATGAATATCTGCAATAAAACTATCTCTAGAAGAAAAATATTTGAGACTAAGAATGTATGAAGAATGAATATGTGGAACAAAAGTATATAGAACAAAAATATATAAAAGAATAATGTATTTCGCCGTGAATGTGTGTGCACTCTGATGAGATCTTTTCGCAATCTAAGAGGATCTTTACGTCAGCTATAGAATAATGTATATTTTTAAACGGTTGAATGATTGAACGTTCCTCAAATCACTGTTCAATCATAATTCTCGTTTACACATCGAAATGTGCTCATGCAAACCTAATCTAATTAGTACAATGCAAAAAAAAAGAAAAAAGTCATACGAATAGTTGTCCAAACCCGTTGTATTTTTGTACTATAAAAAGACCTTCTACGCTGTAAATCCGCAATTTCATAAGATTCTATTATGCTTGATAATTAATTTTTAAGAGTAGCTAAGACCAGAACGCTCTGTAGATACGCTTTTTCTAATCTATAAAAATTATAATATAAAAAACATGAGAAACATCAATGATAAATTTCACATTTTTGAGTCTTTATTTCCCGTGTGTTTTTTTTTAATTTTTATTTTTTTTACAATCATCTACATCCACACTCGGCAACAACCATGTCTTCGTAACCGTACTGATAAGTCAGAGTTCCACTTGCATCGATGTAAAGAAGACTCGTTGGTGCGAGTCTCGTTGGAACGCAGCAGGCTCTTCCAACTGGTTTTCCATTAGGACCATCGCCATTTCCTTTTAACGCTCCATGGACAAGAGTCTGAACAATTGCATGTTTCGTAGGGCTGAGATGATCGCCAAATGGATAAAAGCATTTGCCAACGCACTGATAAGCCTCATAACCAGGTGGAGCTACGACCCACTCGTCATAAGCGATCGAGGCAAAATCGACATAGAGTGGACGTCTTCGGCACAAATTACGACGTCTGAGTCTTCGACCACCTTCCTCGATCCAGGGTGCGGAGGCTACATCGTCATGATCCTCATAATTGGCTGCCCGATTTTTCCGAATTTTGGGCTTTGCATAGCTCAAAACTAAAATGGCGTCTTCGTCACGAGCACCATTTAGTCGTCCACTGACTAAAAGTTTCACCATGTCACTTGTTCTCTCACTGACGAGCTCTGTCACATCAAATCCTCGCCAGTTATCATCCTTCCGAGATTTCCTAACCTCTGACAATATTCTACGGTTCATGTCACGAACCCGAACAATTTTACCCAGAGTACCGAGCAATTCGGCACTTTGGAGATCCTCCTCAGCTGTCACCGGTGGAATTTGAAACTCTAGAAGCCTTCCAAAACCTTCTCGGGACGTGCTCGTTGACGATGAGACGCGAATTGCTCTTAGGGCTCGAACTATGTCTGCGTTTGGACGACGATTGTAAAGTTTTATCATAAAACGCGACAGAGGACTCTGGTGTCTTTTTTTTGTGTAATGGATGCCTCGCAACGACGATTGCCTCGTTGAACTCGCGTTGAACAAATGTTGACTCAATATCGAGGATGATGGGAGAGACAGGTCGACTTCGATCGACGCTTTTGCAATGACACTTGGACTTAACAAGGTCATCGATGTTTTCCACCAGAGACAACACATTCCAAAACATCCGGACAAAATAATGAACCAATATTGCGATGATCCACCCATCGCTTTGTTGATATTATTTTTTTCTCAAACTCCTCTGACCTTTACAAGCTTCAAAATAATACACTCGTCACTGGTGGCTGACGAAAGACTGTTTGTGCGTTCGATATTTGAATATAAGCTCTTCGGTACCCCCAAATAGCCGGCGCCAATTGAGCATCCCAGAGGCCACTCAGCATCCTAAAAAGATCCTTATCTTCCAAGGTATTCACTCTTGAGAGAAGCTTCCTACTGTTTTTCAACTACTCGAGAGGGTTTTTCTTCAACGACTGTGAAATTTTTACTCGAAGCATTCAATTGGCCATAGTCAGCTTCGAACTTTTTCTCTTTCGTCAATGATTCGAGTTAATCGTTCACTTTCAGTAATTTTTAATATCCAGTTCCGTTAATAAATAATTATAAATGAACTTCCGGTTCGTTCATTCTCACTTTTTAACTTAAAATCAATCAATATTCAACAAGATCGCTTTGTTTTTTTTTTAAGTCAACCGTTAATCTAGCTCGATAAAATGGTGTTTTCGGTTCCATTTTAAAGATAAAGATAAAATTTAAATATAATTTAATTCTTCAATAACCCAACGTTTTCTGTAACGGCTGGCAATTCTCCAGAACGTAAATGATTTTGTACTTTATTTGGGAATATTATTTTTAATACCAAATCATATGCGATCCACCAAAAGCACCTAATTAATAATAAGAAATTTTTCTACAATTTTCATCAATCACCTGAATTATTTTTCATTCTGGAAATAGTAATTTGAATTCAAAATAAACGAATTTTTTAACGCGGTGGATTCTTTTACGATATAAAATCCTTTTTACTGATGAATACGTTAAATCCTGAGCCACGATTCTCTGTACCGTTTGTGGCAATGCATAAAAAATGCTTCCCTCCTTTCTGGCACTATAAATCTATTGAATTATTGAATTAATTACGAAAACACACCCTACAGCAAATAATAGTCTAATTATCGTCTAATTATCGTCAGAGTCAAACTATCCACAGAGTAGATTATTTCTGACAGTTGCACAATCTCGCACTGTCGATCCATACAATTTCCCAGTCAGGCGTTACCGACTGCCGAAAATTCTACTCCAGGAATTTACCCTGCAGAGTTCTGCCATATCTTTGTCGTGTCGGTAAACTAGGCCAGATCCAAAGATTGCAAATGTGTTATTGGGAAAGGCTTCGTAAGAAAAGTTGACAGAAAGATGGCGCCACTTGTTTATAAACCAAGAGAGCGATGCAGGCGCGAGGGACAGGAGGAAGTTATGGCTTCGCGGTGTAAGGGTAGGAATGATGACAATATACGCGGGTGGACAAAAACGGTACGTCTACCCTATATCACGTTCGATAAGCGACGAGCCTCGTCTAATTATCGTCAGAGTCAAACTATCCACAGAGTACATTTATTCTGACAGTTGCACAATCTCGGACTGTCGATCCAAACAATTTCCCAGTCAGGCGTTACCGACTGCCGAAATTTCTACTCCAGGAATTTACCCTGCAGAGTTCTACCATATCTTTGTCGTGTCGGTAAACTAGGCCAGATCCAAAGTTTGCAAATGTGTTTTTGGGAAAGGCTTCGTAAGAAAAGTTGACAGAAAGATGGCGCCACTTGTTTATAAACCAAGATTGCGATGCAGGCGCGAGGGACAGGAGGAAGTTATGGCGTCGCGGTGCAAGGGTAGGAATGATAACAATATACGCGGGTTGAGCGGGCCAACATACTGCATCGATTTCGCCGCAGTGACGTCATGGAGGGAGCCAGCATCGTAATATACGCCAGTGAGAATCCGCATCGTCCGGGGATATTCAACAACGAGGACAGAAAAGAAATTGTGCGTGGACATGCGGTGGCCCTGAGAGTGAATATTTCTTACCGGCTCTAACCAGCCCAATAATAAAACCAAAAAATAAAAATAAACAAACAAACAATACAGAACAGCGCCAGTCGATTAATCTTCTGTGTGGTTCGCCAATTATAAATCGTAAACGACTTTCCAATTGTTATAACCGATGCGTATATAATCAATTTTCTCAACAAAAAATACTCCGTCCTACGTTTTCACCGGCAAATATTTTTTTACGTATCGTCGCGTTCAGCGAAACTTTATCCACTTTTAAATCTCTGATTTTCGCGAAAATTTCTTCTCTCGTTTTATCGAATATTTACGCTCAGTGAAAAATTTTGTAAGCGTATAAATTCATCAAAGTCAAGAGAAAACAGTGAGTAAGATTGCTCCTTATTATGATATTTTATGTATAAGTTTTTATTATAATTTATCACAGGATATATTTTAGTGTTTTACGAGCAATGTTTTTATTTAATCTCGATCTCGATTATTAATGATTTTTTTTTGTTTTTGTTGGAAAGTCGAGTTAATGCAATGACGAGCTGATTTACCTCTGCTGGAGCTAAAAATCGATTGTTTTCCGCTATACTCAATCTCGCGAGGGAGAATGCACTCCCTACGGAATGTACTAAAGCGAAATGTTACTATTCCTGAGCTATGTAAATACGATAGAAAAAAAATAAAATAGAAAAATTTCACCAGTTAACATAAAAATTATTTCATCATATAAAATGTACTAAAGCAAAATATTATTTTTTATGAGAGAAGAGAAGAGAAGAAATTAAAAAAATATATATTCCTTGCTAAGACTAAAAATACTTTATATGGAATATTTTTAATTTTTTTTATCTTCCCTCCAAGTGAGTTCTTTATAAATCGGAAACTCAGCTGATAGAGCCGCGTATACATTCCCAGTTATCATATCTGGACTCTTCTTGTGTAAGATACGAAAAATGTTTGTGCTTTTGTGTTCCAAAAAAAAAAATAAACCATCGTTTAAAATTCATACAATAATTGTTCGTATAATATGAGGAAAAAAAAGTTTTAAATAATAATTTTTGAAGTGGCTTCAACGTCGTTTCGATTCAAACGATCATAACTTATGTTTTTTGTTAACTAGCATTAATAATAATTAAATAATAACAATTTTTTTTAAATATTTCGAATTACTTGTCGCGTGTTTTTCTTTCATTGAATATGAAGAAATTGCATGAAAAATAAAATGAGAAAATTATGAGAAGAAAAAATCCGATTTTAATATTTGTCGCGATGTTTAAAAAAGTGTTGCAGGCACACCTGGAGGATTATCTCGGATGGCCGTATTTGGGTGGGGCGGCTGGTGCATTAGTGCTGACCGGTGTTGCGGCATATTTCGCGACCAAGCCAAGCCCGGAAACTCCATTGATGCCCCTTGACTGTCAGTCGAGGCTACTTCCGGTGAGAGCCAGAGGAGTCCGTCGTTGTTTTCGCAACGGTTTTTTATGAATCCGGCGCATGCGCGACGGCGTCGGCGCATGAGCGATCGCGACGGCGCCTGCGCGATCGCGACGGCACATGCGCGATCGCTTCGGCGCATGCGCGTACTCTCTCATATAGAATTCCATTGTAATTCGAATATAACGACATTTTGAAAAGGTTTAATGTATAAATTAGGTACGCAATTTTCTTAAAAATATTAATTGCAGCTTTTGTTTTGGACACTTCTGTTGAAATTTATATATAGATTTGGATATGAGATCAAGTCGACTGTTAAAAATTGGGTAAAAGCGTACAAAATCGATCACAAATTTCAGTATAAATTAAAAAAATATATATATATTATAGACTTAATTATGCACTCAAGTATAAACTTAAGTATAGACCAAAGTGGGTACAGACTTAAGCCAAACTTACGTACACGTTTAATTATAAATTTAAAGTTTGTGCCGATAACTCGCGAATCAGGGCTTGAAAATTTCACCCAAAAATCACATTTTGTATTCATGAAACTTTGACACAATAAAATTTCACAAGGGTCAACGCGCACACTCGTCGATTTTCCCATTCGGATCTTCTTCTTCTTGCGCGCGTCTCGACTCTTCGCGTTATTCACGATCGCGCGGGACCGCGTAGTATACTTTGCACCATTTTCTCTTTCCGTCCGTCTGAATCTGGCTGTAATCCAACTTAAGAGCAGCCGGGCAACACCAACAGGAACAACAAGACAAGAGGAGGCTAAGATGATTCGATATATATATTACGTATTAGAGAACCCAAAAGAGAAATCGCACTTTGGTTCGGAGCAACAAAACTATATTTAAATGATCGAGAATCATTTGAGAAAGATAAAGAGAGAAAATAAAAAAGATAGAAAACGACTTCATGTTTATTTAAAAAAAAATGATTCTTCTCGGGGTGTCCCCTCACCTGAAAAACTGATCAGGGAGTCTCACGGAAGCCATTAAAAAATAAACGACCACCACGAAAGAGACACGAAGCTTGCCAAAAATTATCGTAAAGCGACGAGAGCGAGCGAAGCAGCAAATTCAGTGTGCGGTCGTCGATCGCGCGTGCACAATCGCTCGGGCATTTATTTTTACTTGTTGAAAATACCAAAGTGACATAACAAAGTTATACATTTTTTTGAGATCATTCGTGGGAAGATTCGGGAACAAAAAAAAAACATATTAATAGAGATTTTTTTTTTAAGAATTTGCGCAGTGGTTAAAAAAAAGAATCGAAAAAAGTGCGCGGTTTGTCCACGAGGGCGGGTAGTCCCCGCGCGCTTTATCTCTCTCTCTCTCTCACTCCCAAGCTCTTCGTGGCCGTGGTCGCGTGCGCGAGAGAGGCCACAGTCGAGCCTGCCATTCGTCTCGAAACGGATCAAGCTCATCCTCGTTTGAAAAATAATTGAGTTACTTTCAAATTTTTTTTTTTTTACGATCGAAATTTTTTTTTTTTGATTTTTTTTTTTTATCAACGTAATCAAAATTCCACGAAGAGCCGGGACGAGGCAAACGGGTCCGAGCAACGAAATGCCGGGCTGCGTCTTTCACGCGACTATAAGGCCCCCCATCGATCTCAGCGATCAATCGGAAAATCTTAAGGTGGTGCAATTTTTTTTTTTCTTTCTTTCTTTCTTTCTTTCTTTTTTTTTCTATGAAGTTTGTGCTCAGGTAGTTTAGTGTCTCGTGACGAGAAAATATATGAGAGAAGAGTGCGGTGGAGAAAAATGGGGTGGCGTAAAAGAGGGAGAGAGAGAGATGGTGCCAAAAATAAAAATGCTCTTGCTGGCCAGCGGACGCCGAGGTCTCTCTCTCTCTCTCTCTACTCTTTTTCTTGTTCATCTATTTGTTGATTTAAGAAAATGTGTAGGGGTGCGTTGCCCGGTGTTCCGCGTGACTTTTTTCCCAAGAAAAAAATAAATTCGAAATAAATTCGCATAAAATTTTTTCTTTTTTTTTTAACACTTACGAAGTCCAAAAAAAAAAAAAAAAAAATCAAAATCGCTCAGGAGTTTCTTGTTTTTGTTGGCTTTCAACTTTTTGTTGGCTTTTTTTTCAACGAAACTTCTGCCCCAGTTTATTTACCAAGTGACCAAGTGAACATTATAATAATAATAATAATTTATTATTTGAAAAAATAAATAAAATAAAAAGAAAAATAAATAAAAATTCGAGAGTGCCACGATTCGATTTGACGAAAAAAAAATGTTCTCAGGGTGCCGAGCTTATAAGAGTCTCAAAATTCTACAAGGACAGCAAGGAGGGAAGATTCATAAGTTACATACACGAGGACGTGAGAACCCTCTACGACGCTTTTCGCAGAGGTGCCAAAGAGTCTAGTGAGTCGTAAATTTAAAAAAAAATCTGTTATTTTATAATGGTCATCGTTTGTAATTGACGAAAATCAAACAGCTGCATTCTAAGGTCATTCACGTGCCAAATTATTCATTTATTTATTTTATATTATAACAAAAAAATAAATAAATAAATATTATTATTATTTTTTATTATTGTTAAAATATTATTATTATTATTATTATCGTTAAAATATTATTATTTTTTCTTATTATCGTTAAAATATTATTATTTTTTTATTATCGTTAAAATATTTTTATTTTTATTATTCACGTCATTCACGTGCCAAATTATTCATTTATTTATTTTATATTATAACAAAAAAATAAACAAAAAAATATTATTATTTTTTTTATTATCGTTAAAATATTTTTATTTTTGTTATTCACGTCATTCACGTGCCAAATTATTCATTTATTTATTTTCTATTATAACAAAAAAATAAACAAAAAAATATTATTATTTTTTTTTATTATCGTTAAAATATTATTATTATTATTATTATCGTTAAAATATTTTTATTTTTGTTATTCACGTCATTCACGTGCCAAATTATTCATTTATTTATTTTCTATTATAACAAAAAAATAAACAAAAAAATATTATTATTTTTTTTTATTATCGTTAAAATATTATTATTATTATTATTATCGTTGAAATATTTTTATTTTTATTATTCACGTCTTTCACGTGCCAAATTATTCATTTATTTATTTTATATTATAACAAAAAAATAAACAAAAAAATATTATTATTTTTTTTTATTATCGTTAAAATATTATTATTATTATTATTATCGTTGAAATATTTTTATTTTTATTATTCACGTCATTCACGTGCCAAATTATTCATTTATTTATTTTATATTATAACAAAAAAATAAACAAAAAAATATTTTTTTAATTTTTATTATAGTTAAAATATTATTATTATTATTATTATTATCGTTAAAATATTTTTATTTTTCATATAGAATCAGAATACCCAGTCGCTCTCCAAAGATTTAAATTAGCTATGAAAAATACGCAGCAACGAAAGCTCTCAAGAGTTATAATGTGTCTTATGGTCGGTTGCGTATAAGATCGTTAAAAAAAAAATCACAGTTGGCATTAAACACACAAACTTGGCCCTGTGAGTGTGTTAGTACTGAGAGGGTATTGGGAAATTCGGCAACTACTAATTCTGAGAATTATTATTATTATTATTATTTTATCGTTATTATTATACATTCTTTTTTTTTTTTACGAGTCCCTGGCATTTGCACATGTAAACGATTTATTGGTCGACAGGTGCGTTAAAATTTGTCAGTGAGACAAAATTCTTGAGGATGATGAGAGCTCGAGAAATTCAAGAGAGAGCTTAGTGACGTTTTTTTCCTCGTTTTAACTTCACTCACTCCCTCCCTCATTGTTTGCGGGGGTCTCGTGATTGAGGATTTTTGGGCAACACAAAGATTTCGTAATAAAAGCCACGAGACTCATTCTCGTGACCTCGTGAGCGTGTCACGAGTAGTAAACGAGTCGCAAAGCAGCAACGAGATTTCAAGGTCATTTATGAGCTTTGGACTACGTTCGACGTGACTCGCACGAGGCCAATGACGCTTTTGTCTCACGTGTTGTGTCTTTTTATTGGCCGTGAGAGCACTTTGAAAATTGCCAAAATAAAGGATTACCCGAATTTCGGGGGGAAAAAAAACGACTCAATCGATGACTCAACTTTGAAAACGTGTAAAAAATTGAAAAAAAATCGTAGCCTATTGAGCCAAGTGTCATTTTAAAGCTTGAACGATTACGAAGAGAATGAGGGCAGAGTGGAGTACAAAAGTCATCTGGAAGCAAAATTCTACTGACTTCAGTAAACGAAGAAATTTCATTGACCAAAATTCAATATACAGATTTTTTTTTTTTAATTTCAGCAATCACTCAAGTGATATTTTTTTCCCACTAATGACGAACTCCCAAGCCATTTTCTCGACAGTTAAACATTTCGTCATTAAAAATCATGAAAAACGTATATTTTTGTCACATTGCTCAATTTTAATATTAATTATTTAAAAAAAAAACGAATTATGAAAAAAAAACGACTCAATCGATGACTCAACTTTGAAAACGTGTAAAAAATTGAAAAAAAATCGTAGCCTATTGAGCCAAGTGTCATTTTAAAGCTTGAACGATTACGAAGAGAATGAGGGCAGAGTGGAGTACAAAAGTCATCTGGAAGCAAAATTCTACTGACTTTAGTAAACGAAGAAATTTCATTGACCAAAATTCAATATACAGATTTTTTTTTTTTAATTTCAGCAATCACTCAAGTGATATTTTTTTCCCACTAATGACGAACTCCCAAGCCATTTTCTCGACAGTTAAACATTTCGTTATTAAAAATCATGAAAAACGTATATTTTTGTCACATTGCTCAATTTTAATATTAATTATTTAAAAAAAAACGAATTATGAAAAAAAAACGACTCAATCGATGATTCAACTTTGAAAACGTGTAAAAAATTGAAAAAAAATCGTAGCCTATTGAGCCAAGTGTCATTTTAAAGCTTGAACGATTACGAAGAGAATGAGGGCAGAGTGGAGTACAAAAGTCATCTAGAAGCAAAATTCTACTGACTTTAGTAAACGAAGAAATTTCATTGACCAAAATTCAATATACAGATTTTTTTTTTTTAATTTCAGCAATCACTCAAGTGATATTTTTTTCCCACTAATGACGAATTCCCAAGCCATTTTCTCGACAGTTAAACATTTCGTCATTAAAAATCATGAAAAACGTATATTTTTGTCACATTGGTCAATTTTAATATTAATTATTGATTGATTGGACGAAAAAAAAAAAAAAAAAAAAAACAGATAATGGACAGTGCCTTGGCTGGAGGGAAGGGCCAACAAAACCCTACCAGTGGCTGCACTACAACGAGGCCTTATTGAGGGCAAAAAATCTCGGCTCTGGTCTCATATCGTGCGGCCTCAGTCCTGGACCACAGACTCTCGTTGGTCTTTATAGTCAAAATTGTCCCGAATGGATATTAACCGAGCAAGCTTGCTACAGCTACTCGTTGGTGGTCGTGCCACTCTATGACACACTAGGACCAGATGCATGTGCCTACATTATAAATCAGGCTGACATAAGTCTCGTTATATGCGAGGATGACAAAAAATGCAATCTATTACTGGACAAGGCACCAAGGTGAGAAAAAAACATTCAAAGTGCCTCGAAGTAAAATATTAAAAAAGAAAAAAAATACATTTCACCGAATTCAGCAAAAAAAAATGTCTAAAAAATATTTTTCGACTTTTTTTTTGTTTAATCAAACTTTATTGTCTGATCGTTCGCTATTAATTTTTAGATGCCTGAGAAAATTGATCGTGGTGAAGGAAACGAGGCCAGCGACAAATCAACGTGCGAAAAATCGGGGTGTCGAATTATTGAGGTTTGAGGATGTCGAGCGTTTGGGCTCCCAACGAAATCATCCAGAAGTACCGCCACGTCCATCTGACCTTTGCACCGTGTGTTACACATCCGGCACAACGGGCAATCCAAAAGGCGTTATGCTCACCCATCAGAATGTCATGGCTGGCGTTTGTGCTGTTATATTGCAACTTGGCGATCACAAGCCAACAGCACGTGACGTTATGATCAGCTTTTTGCCGCTGGCGCACATGCTCGAAAGATGCTGTGAGAATGGAATGTACATTGTTGGTGGTTCGGTTGGTTTTTATAGCGGTGACATAAAACGTCTTCCCGACGACATGAGAGCACTGAGGCCAACGGTTATGCCGGCAGTTCCGCGACTCCTCAATCGTTTATACGACAAAGTAAGTTTGCCGGTATTTTAACCTCATGCTAAATCACATTTTACATTGGTTACCAAATACTTAGTTACCAAATACTTAGTTACCAAATACTTTGTTGCCAAATACTTAGTTACCAAATACTTAGTTACCAAATATTAAGTTACCAAATACTTAGTTACCAAATACTCAGTTACCAAATACTTAGTTACCAAATACTCAGTTACCGAATACTTGGTACCCAAATACTTAGTTACCAAATACTTAGTTACCAAATATTAAGTTACCAAATACTTAGTTACCAAATACTCAGTTACCAAATACTTAGTTACCAAATACTCAGTTACCGAATACTTGGTACCCAAATACTCAGTTACCGAATACTTGGTGATCAAATACTTAGTTACCGAATACTTGGTAACCAAATACTTACTTACCAAATACTTGGTTACCAAATACTTGGTTACCAAATACTTGATTACAAAATACTTGGTTACCAAATACTTAGTTACCAAATACTTGGTTGCCAAATACTTAGTTACCAAATACTTCGTTGCCGAATACTTGGTAACCAAATACTTAGTTACCGAATACTTGGTAGCCAAATACTTAGTTACCAAATACTTGGTTACCAAATACTTCGTTACCAAATACTTCGTTGCCAAATACTTCATTACCAAATACTTAGTCACCAAATACTCAGTTACCGAATACTCAGTTTCCAAATACTTCGTTTCCAAATACTTAGTTACCGAATACTTGGTAACCAAATACTTAGTTACCAAATACTTGGTTACCAAATACTTGGTTACCAAATACTTAGTTACCAAATACTTCGTTGCCAAATACTTAGCTACCAAATACTCGGTTACCAAATACTTAGTTACCAAATACTTGGTTACCAAATACTTGGTTACCAAATACTTAGTTACCAAATACTTCGTTGCCAAATACTTCATTACCAAATACTTAGTCACCAAATACTTAGTCACCAAATACTTAGTTACCAAATACTCAGTTACCGAATACTCAGTTTCCAAATACTTCGTTGCCAAATACTTAGTTACCGAATACTTGGTAACCAAATACTTAGTTACCAAATACTTGGTTACCAAATACTTGGTTACCAAATACTTAGTTACCAAATACTTCGTTGCCAAATACTTGGTTACCAAATACTTGGTTACCAAATACTTGGTTACCAAATACTCGGTTACCAAATACTTAGTTACCAAATACTTGGTTACCAAATACTTAGTTACCAAATACTTAGTTACCAAATACTTCGTTGCCAAATACTCAGTTACCAAATACTTAGTTACCAAATACTCAGTTACCGAATACTTGGTACCCAAATACTCAGTTACCGAATACTTGGTGATCAAATACTTAGTTACCGAATACTTGGTAACCAAATACTTACTTACCAAATACTTGGATACCAAATACTTGGTTACCAAAGACTTGGTTACCAAATACTTAGTTACCAAATACTTCGTTACCAAATACTTCGTTGCCAAATACTTCATTACCAAATACTTAGTCACCAAATACTTAGTTACCAAATACTCAGTTACCGAATACTCAGTTTCCAAATACTTCGTTGCCAAATACTTAGTTACCGAATACTTGGTAACCAAATACTTAGTTACCAAATACTTGGTTACCAAATACTTGGTTACCAAATACTTAGTTACCAAATACTTCGTTGCCAAATACTTGGTTACCAAATACTTGGTTACCAAATACTTGGTTACCAAATACTCGGTTACCAAATACTTAGTTACCAAATACTTGGTTACCAAATACTTAGTTACCAAATACTTAGTTACCAAATACTTCGTTGCCAAATACTTAGCTACCAAATACTCGGTTACCAAATACTTAGTTACCAAATACTTGGTTACCAAATACTTGGTTACCAAATACTTAGTTACCAAATACTTCGTTGCCAAATACTTAGCTACCAAATACTCGGTTACCAAATACTTAGTTACGAAATACTTGGTTACCAAATACTTGGTTACCAAATACTTAGTTACCAAATACTTCGTTGCCAAATACTTAGTTACCAAATACTTGGTTACCAAATACTTGGTTGCCAAATACTCAGTTACCGAATACTCAGTTACCGAATACTTGGTAACCAAATACTTAGTTACCGAATACTTGATAACCAAATACTTGGTAACCAAATACTTAGTTACCAAATACTTGGTTACCAAATACTTAGTTACCAAATACTTCGTTGCCAGATACTTAGTTACAAAATACCCCGGTTAATAGACGCTTTTCAGTAATTTAAGTACAGAGTACTTTTTCGAATTTTTGAGCACTAAGTACTTGACTGTCACGTTAAAACTCCACCAAATTTTGCGATTAAATCATCATTGGAATTTTTCGAGTCTTTCAATTTGTTTTTGGCGATTTAAAATTCATACCCGCCCCGAAACTTGGATATTATCGCGATACTTGGTGGTGTACTTTGACGAAACGGACATTCTAATTACGTGGGTTTTAAACTAGTAGAGGGATGAAATAACAGGCAAGAGAGAGAAACACTTTTAGTCGCTCAACGCGGTCACCGAGGACGCGTCAGCTTGGAAGAAAAAAAAAAAAAAAAGGAAGATAACGCGCGAGATTTCACTCTCAAAGAAGGAACGCTCTAAATATAAATTCTAAGTCACGTGAGATTTTCCGTGAATATTTCCCGCCCTCGCGTCACGCGGCAAATACCACAAGCTCGACACCACTTTGCCTATATAACTTTATTTTTCGTCGTAAATTAATATTTTTGCTTTATATTATTGTTTATTTGGGTTTATTTTTATTTTTTCATTTCAGGTACAGGCGGAACTTCAAAGTTCGTTTTTTAAAAAAATGCTCTTCAATATGGGAATGAGATCGAAAGAGGCAGAAATC
The DNA here is from genome assembly GCA_963669185.1 of Dyspetes luteomarginatus. Lineage (NCBI taxonomy): Eukaryota > Metazoa > Arthropoda > Insecta > Hymenoptera > Ichneumonidae > Dyspetes > Dyspetes luteomarginatus. The sequence continues at coordinate 22,117,767 of OY769906.1, forward strand.
AAAAAGAGTATAGTCAGAAGCAATAGCATATGGGACAGAATAGCCTTCAGAAAAATACAAGACTCAATGGGTGGACGATTGAGATTGATGGTCGTTGGCTCAGCCCCGTTGGCCGGTAACGTTCTTACTTTTGCCAGATGTGCACTTGGATGTTTAATCGTTGAGGGTTACGGACAGACTGAGTGCTGTGCACCTATCACTCTCACTATTCAGGTAAATACATTTTGGGCCTGACGATTAAATTTATTTAAAAAATTAATTTAATTAATTCATTCATTAAAAAATTCTTCAGCAAACAATTTTTTTTTATTTCGCATTTCCTTATTAATATATCATTTTTAATTCAGTCATTATAAAATCACTGTAATCGCTCATTTTTATTGGAAAAAAAAAGAGGAAAATTTACATATATTTTTTTTTTACCAACTTATCGAAAATTTCATTCTCACGCGATTTTTTTTTTCATTTCTTTTCAACCTTTCGCGATTCATACCTTCTCGGAGACGCCTTAAATCGTCCAGTGAATGAACCTACCCCAATATATAGACGAGTGACACTAGAAATGCTTGACAATCAACTCAAGAGGCAGTTAGTTATATATATATAGATATATATATGTATATATGTATATATATATGTATATATATATGTATATATATATATGTATAGATATATATACACACACACATATATATATGTAGAGGTCAAAAAATAGATGTAAACATAAATATATAAAAGCCTGTGAAATAAAATAAGAATCACGAATGTTGCTATTTCTGGGACGCCATCGCCAGGGGGAGTCTTTCAGTTCGTTGTGGGCTCATGGAACAAATTTTTCTCAGGGCCACCAAAAAAAAAAAAAGACACGAGAAAAAAAAAATTCTCTTCATTCAAATTCTTTGGGGTGAATGGGAAATTTTGAAAAAAAAACATTAGAAAATTTCTTACGAAATTCTCTGACGAAATTTAAATTGATAAATTGAAAAATAATTTGCTCAAAAATATTAGCAAATTGATTACAATGAAAGGAGCAAAAATTATAATCCATCTTTCGTTCTTGATTATTATTCTCGGGTATGATTTGAATAATTAAAATAATAATAATAATATTTTTTTCACGGTTAAACAGGGAGATCACGTACCAGAGCACGTTGGACCACCAGTGGCATGCTGCTGTGTAAAATTGGTCGACGTTCCAGAAATGGAATATTTCGCGATAAGCAATCAGGGCGAAGTTTGCGTCAAGGGAACGAATGTTTTCGTTGGATATTACAGAAATCCAGAAAAAACTGCAGAGGTCGTTGACGAGCAAGGATGGCATCATACCGGTGACATTGGAATGTGGCTTCCGGTAAAAAAAAAAAAAAAAAAGAAAACTTTTTTTTTCAATTTTTCACAATTTTATTTATTTATTTTTTTTTTTTTCAGAACGGATGCCTAAAGATAATCGATCGAAAGAAACATATCTTCAAGCTGTCGCAGGGCGAGTACATAGTGCCCGAAAAAATTGAAAATATATACATAAGAAGTCAATACGTTCATCAGGTATTTGTTCACGGTGAATCGCTAAAATCTTGCGTCGTTGCGATTGTCGTGCCTGACGTTGACGTTGTCAAGTGCTGGGCACTCGAGAATAAAATTCCGGGCACGCTCAGTGTACTTTGCGCAAATCCGGAAGTCAAGAGGCTCATACACGACGATATGATTGCGTGGGGCAAAGAGGCCGGTCTCAAGTCTTTCGAACAGGTAATTATAATAATAATAATTATTATTATTAATTGTTGTTATCATTAATAATAATAATTATTAATTATTATTGAGTTTATTATTTTTTTCGATGGTTAAATACAAGAAAAAAAAAATTTCAGGTCAAGGACATTTATCTTCATCCCGATCCATTCTCCGTACAAAATGGTCTGTTGACACCAACCTTAAAGACAAAACGGCCTCAATTAAAAGCATACTTCAAGCCACAAATCGAAGACCTCTATCAGCATCTCGACTGACGGAAATTCATCGAAAATAATTTTACGATAATAATAATGGAAAAAAAAAAAAAAAGCCGAACATGAGAAGGGAAAAATCCCAAAAGTGCACTAGTCAAAATTTCACAAAAAAAAAACATTTTTTTGTCAAATAATAATGATAATAATTCACGTTAAATTGTAATCATCGACGTTATCGCCGTTCACCAGTAAAAAAAAACCACGAAACACGCTGTCCTTAATCTCTCTCCGAATCTCAATAATTTTATTATTATTATTATTATTAATTAATAATTATATATCATTTTCACTTGATACACAATAGTCGCGCAGAGCAAAAAAACACTGAATAAAAGCTACATTATAATTAATAAGGTAATTGATATATATACACAAACATACACACACTATATATATATATATATATATATATATATATATATATATATATATATATATATATATATATATATATATGAATATTATACATCAAATAAAGCCGAGTTATTGTTAGGCTGGTCTTGGATAATTTTTCATTTTTAACCCTCCCACATGAAAAAAAAATTATATACATTCAACGTATGACTGGAATGTGGAACGAGATATATTTTTTTTTAAATTCCAAATGATTATTTGATAATAATTTTTTGCACGCTTGTAACGTTGATAAAGCATGCGAATTTTTCAAAAAATTTCAACATTGGAATTAGGGAAATTTTTCTCTAAAATATACATATTTAATATTATTATTATTTATTTATTATTATTATTATCATTATTATGGGCGCCTAATCTTTGGATCTAAAGCTATAATATAGAACGAAACAACCAACGATTATTAAAACTAAAGCTACTATAGCGAGAATTAGTCTCTGCTGAAGGGCACGAAAAATCATTCCGGATAGCAGTCGTGAACCTCGTCCGAGTTCCGCGTCCGTTTCTCGCAACTGTAAAATTTTTTAATTTTTTTCACATCAACAATTGTATTTGAAAATTGGTTTATTTAGGAAATTTTAATATTTTTCAAACTTAAAATTGTTGAAATTATCCGATTTAAGTAATGAAAAAAAAAAAAGAAATGTTGAAAAATATTTAATTTAAAAAAAAAATCTTTTCATTGTAAAATTTCGTAGAATTCAATAATTGAAAAATAATAATAATAAAGAAAATATAGAAATTTTAACAATTGTGAGAATAATTCGAAAAATCTATTGCATTTTCGTTTTTTTTTTAAATCAAAATAATCATTTTTTAATCAGAGGTAATAAATATAATTAATTTCCAACAATAATTACCCTCCCACGACCTCGTTGAATCGTTTCTCTCTGATCATGCAGATCTTTGAGAACCTGCGAGCCAATTTCCTCAGTCTCGAGGACCATTCTATAGCCATTTTGTAATGTTCGTCCGGTTCTCTCGACCCTGTCAGAACTGTCCAAAAGCTGTTTTTTCTGATCCTCCGTTATCCCATTATTTTCCCACGTATCGTCCCCACTGAGATCGACGATCTCGTCTTTCGGCTTTTTAGCAGTTTGAAATTCCCACGCTAGCCTCTTCAGCTCGGCTCGATGACTCTCGACACGACCGCCGAGACGACGACGCTGAGAACCCGCCGTGCCTCGAACTTCAAGCTCCATTTGTTCGAGCTATTTTTTTAATTTTCCATACAGTATTTATGAAACTGAATTGACGCGAATTTCAATTTTTTAATAATTCTAGTGAAAAAAAAAAAAAAAAATGACCTCCCAATGACCTCAAATTTTCGTCAAAAATATTCCACAAAACTCCGGCATAACCCATAATGAGCGAAAAATTACCAACGAGACCGTAAAGCAAAAAAGAAGGAAAAAAAAAATGTATCGATCTTTTTCCTCAAAGTGCAAAAGCATTAAATTTGAAAATCCTCCAAAAAAATAAAATCCTTTTTTTTTCTTAAATGTTATCTTGTCTCACCAATTCCTGAGCTTCCTCAAGTTGCCGATCAACATCCTGAACAAATTCCCGCTTTTCTCCTGTCAAACACAATACGCTGTGTAGGGACATTTATCGATTATCTTGTTTTTGTGGTCACAGAGGTCGCCACCTTACGTCAGTAAAAATCACCGAGTGACTTTTGTACTTGAGCAAATTCGCCGAGTTAAATTCATTGAATAGGAACTCTTGCGAAACTAACTGATTTTATATCGACACGAAAATTAATCAACTCACCGCCTGACAGAACTCCTATTCGACTGATCTTTGCTGTTATATCAGCTGTCAAAACAGCGTATTGTTGCTCGTAGTTGTCTATAAGCGTCGCCATTTTGACACTGAGTTTCACTCATCTGCCGTGAGAGAGCCGAGGCAGACGGGGCGCTACGAGCATCAACTGCGCGCGACATGCTTAATCAGAATCGACTTTATTGGCGGTTGGTAAAGCCGGTTTGACACCATTCGACCCTTTTTTGCTTGCAGTCGATAACAAAAAATAGAGTTATAGAAACCTACTTTATCGACAGTCGATAATGCCGATCGGACTATCGGACTATCTACTTTTTGAGACAAGTTATCGTATTACCACGTCAGTAAAGACAGCGCCAGTACCGCAGATTTATGCAGAAGTATAAAAATACCATAAAGGGATGAGCGATTCGATTTTTCCACATAAAAATCCCTTTGCACTAGAGTAAGTTTTCCATCAAGGGGGTGAAATACTGAAATTGTATAAAGTATATATTGAGAATACCTATGTGATTCGATTTATTTGTAGATAGTCCCAATATATCTTATGCTTCGAGTGTTCTAATATTTCCCCCCCATTTCTGCAGTTGCGGGCTATTGCTTTCTGGCCTAAGGGGTGGAACAATTAGCCTTCGGAATATTCCTTGAATTTTTTCAGTTTGTCGCGAATACGAAAGAGCAACTAGTTTTTTAAATTATAATTCGGTACGTAATTAGCACCTAATCTAAGTATCTATTAATTTTTTTTTCACTTGGGACCGCCACCATTAAAAAGGTGTTTGAAAGACATTGCAAAGGGGGATAATGAAAATTTTAAATTACCGGGAATCGACAAATTCTCTCATCTTGGCAATAGAGACGGAAAAGAACACGCAGAGTGGAGAGACTCTTATTTTAGTTCGAGTGTTACACGTACTGTTTCAACCTTTCAAAATTACAATGTGGTGGATCCCTGTTTTACCTACAGAGTCTCAAGTGCTGACGTCGACTGACACGTGGCTGAAGGACATACTGCTGAATACACAAATTTCTTCACACTCTAAAAACATCAAATAAAGACCATTTGAAACAAAACAATCTTGGGACTAACAAACTCAACGTTATTTTTTAATAATTTAGACAAACAACTAGCAAGACAGCTTGATATTTTCATTCACAAATCGTCTATAACAATGTTGGGTCCTGGCATATTTGAAAATTCGTGACCCAGTAAAAAAAAAAAGGGAAGGGGACAAAGATGGCGTCTCGTCGGAATCAGACACGTCAGACCGGACAACGAATGAGAGACAAACAAACAGAGGACACGTCCAATCGTTGCTCGCTTTTGGACTCGATCATTCCCCACACCGACCACGAGAAACACTCGACGTGCTCAACAACGTACAAGTTCCCCGGTATAATTCTTGCGGCAAAAAATCATTTCGTGTACCAGTCGAGCAAAATGAAGATGGCTGCCGAGGTGAGGTGGCTCGCGCTGTTTATCATTTTTCTCACTTCAGGCCTGACAAATGGCAAAGAAATTCATCGTAAATTCGAATACAAATACTCGTTCAAACCGCCTTATCTAGCGCAAAAAGATGGCACCGTGCCATTCTGGGAATATGGCGGAAGTGAGTAGAAAAATTATCAAAATATAATAACATAAGAATGGAAAAATCCTAACCCACATTTTACAAGCGGCGCGCGGAAAACACGCACAGCTAAAAAAAAAAATCATATTCCTTCCGTATGTTTCGTGATTTCTAGTCCTAAAAATTGTCCAAACCCCATGAAAATGTATCCTAGCTGTGATAAATCATAAAAAAACACATAACAAATACATGTTTTGCTTTCTTTTTTTTTTCTTTAATCCTGCTTTTTTTAATCGACAAATTATATGCGGAAGCGGTTCGTAAGAACTAACACACACGGAGATTGAAGGAAATTTTGTGTACACGTCACCTGTTATCGCGATCTCTTCGGCACACACGTTCGACAGCGTTTTTCTTTTTTTTATTTTTTTTTTTTCTTCAACGGTTTTATTTTGTTGTGGCGTCAAAATTGTATTTTATATTTTTTTCCTCATGTATATAATTGTGATTTTTTTTTATTTGAGCAATAAAAAAATTGGTGAAATGATGTGAGATTTTATTTTGTTTTTGCATGTTCTTCTCCTCATGGCTTGGGTTAAATTGGAGTTGCATTGAAATGCACTTTGATTTTGGGGTCGTAAATATCAGAGAATTTTCAAGGGGACGAAAATTCTACGGGATTTGCTTGTTTGTTATTTAAAAAACAAAAATTTTAAAATAAAATGGCGGGAAAAATGGTGAATTAAATGGAAAAAAATATGATGAATTTAGATGCTATCGCTAGTGCGGAAAACGTGAGGGTGGCGCCCTCGTTGAGAAGCCAAAAGGGTGCAATATGGACCAAAGAGCTGACCAATTTTGATTGGTGGGAACTCGAAATTGTTTTTCGGGTCACCGGAAGAGGTCGAATTGGCGCTGATGGTCTTGCATTTTGGTACACCGCATCGAAAGGTGGCTATAATGGCACCGTTTTTGGTAGTTCCGACATGTGGAACGGTTTGGGAATTATTTTTGATTCCTTCGACAATGACAACAAGCACAATAATCCATACATAATGGCGGTCATTAACGATGGAACGAAAATATTCGATCACACAAAGTGAGTGATTTTTTTTTGTTTTAAAATTATTCGGGAAAATCCCGAATTGACTCGATATCGAGAATTTATCTTTCATTGATCTCAGGGTCAAATTTATAATTCAAGGTAATCTAAAAATGTTTTTTAATCACACAGTGATGGAGCATCCCAAATGCTGGCCGGTTGCCTGAGGGATTTCCGTAACAAGCCATTCCCTACTCGGGCCAAAATAGAATATTACCAAAACACGTTAACAGTTTGTATTTTTTTTAACTCAAATAATAATAATAATAATAATAAAATTTTCTACGAATTATAGTGATATTTATTATTTTTTAGCTACTCTTTCACAATGGAATGACGAGCAGCGATCAGGATTACGAAATGTGTTTCAGGGGTGAAAATATAAATCTTCCAAAGCAGGGATATTTCGGTATCTCTGCTGCAACGGGTAATTTTTTTTTTTTAATTAATTATTTGATTAAAACTCAATTAATGTATTTAATAATATTTTAATTTTATCTTAATGAAACGTTTTTTTTTTTTAAATTTTAGGTGGTCTCGCGGACGATCACGATGTTCTACGTTTTTCGACGACGTCACTTCATCCTCCTGGTCAGATGTCGATGGACGGTCGAGTAGTCTCACAGGAGGACGAGAACAAGATAACCAAAGAGTATCAGGATTATCAGAAGAAACTCGAGCAACAAAAGGAGGATTATAGAAAGTGAGATTTTTGCGATTATCGTAAATTTAATATAACGGACTATAGACCATATATGGACTATATATGTTTATAGTCCAATATATTTGGTGATTATTTAATATCGAGGATGACAAGAGAATGTCAAACGTAGGGAATAGCGATTACGCGTTCAAAATGGTGCACATTTTTTGTGTAGTCCAATAGAAGCGACTATTCGGGGATACTTAAAAATACTGGACAATCGAAAATAGTCCAATTTAATTCAATGTTTATGGTCCAATATGGCGCAGATTTTGCCTGTAGTCCAATACAAGTGACTATTCGGGGATATTCTAAAATACGGGAGAATCGAAGATAGTCCAATTTAATGGACTATTATTTATGGTCCAATGTAATGGCCTGTGGGTCCAATATAGGCGACTATTGTCGATGGTTCAATATATCCGAATATTCATAATAGTCCAATATAGGGGTAATTCCTATATATATATATATATATATATATATATATATATATATATATATATATATATAGGGGTATGATATAGGGGTATAGGGGTAATAGTCCAATTTGGGGGAGAGAAAAAATCTTCTCTTCATCTTAATTGATATACGATATATAGCTATTAGTATCATTTTTTTTTTTTTTTATCTAGTGTAATAACGAAAAAAATATTGTCCTCTTTACAGGGAACATCCCGATGAGAAACACGAAAAGGACGATATGGACGAATGGTTCGAGAATGACAATCAACGCGAGTTACGACAAATATTCGCCGGTCACACTCAAATGTTTGAAGTTTTACGTGAATTGAATCGTAAATTGGACGAAATCGTTGGTAGACAGGAGAGATCGCTCAGTCTCATATCGCAGCTGCAAATAGGAGGTAAAAAATTCTTCATTACTCACCAGCTCGTTGTATAGATCGTGAAGAAAAAAAAATATCAGCTCCTTTAAATCCTCATTTGATTGCCACGAATTCACAATTCACTAAATTATACACTTTTTATAACTGACGAATATCACAATTTGCAAAAAATAATACACACACCAGACGCCATTTTTATAAATTTCGAATCATTAATGTTCACTTATCGTCGAGATAAACAATTTTTCTTTCTTCCTTTCTTTCTCTCTGAACATCGAAATTTATACCGTGAAAAAAACATATGAACGAGTTTCAATATTCAATTTGTCACTAATTCACAAATGTCACAATCATTTTACGCGAAAAAAACGAACTCTTGGCGCCATTTTTGATTCAATGCTGGCGCCACTGGTCGTCAATATAGACGCGAAAATTCATCGAAAAAGGTTACGTCACTGTCTCATGACGAAATATTGCAGAATAAACACTTCAGGATTACATTAACGCGAAAATGATAATTTTTATAGGTTAAATTTATCATTAATTATACCATCGGTCGTCTTAATTACTCAGGTGTGCAAACAATGGGTGGCCAAGGAGGGCAACCGATGTTGATTGACACGATACGTCGACAAGAGGTCGATGCCGTCCTCAACAATCAAAATATCATTCTCAGCACAGCTCGTGAAATAAAATCTGTCGTTGGCGATGTAAATTCAAAGTCCGACACGATAATAAACAATCAGATACGAGCACCAACTGCACAGGTAACGTGTTCACACCTTCACGATCAACAAGTGTCTGACAAAACCAACGGCTCATTCCGGCCGGCAAATTTGACGCGCATGCGCGGATTTTTTTTTTCCCCAAATCATTTTATTTCAATGAAATAAAAATATTTACAGTTAATTTGAAAACAAAACAAACAACTATTTAACAAAAAAAAAGTTAAATTCTTATTAAATCTTTTGATTTTTAAATGAAGCAATTGCGGCAGTTGAATTGAAAATAAATGAAAAATTATTTTTTACTCGCACTCAGCAAAATTACGCGGACATTTTTTTTTTTTTATCTTACACGGATTTGTTTGTTCTTACAGGTACAACCGATCGGCTACGATTATCAAACTCTCGTCTCGGAAATGAGAGATGGCCTAAACACGTTAAAGCGCGACATTGCGCAGACAAATGCCAAATTAGGTGGGGGAAGTCAGAGCGGTGATTGTCCAGCCGGTAATTGTCTTACAACGACAATGTTCCTTGTGTTTCTCGCTATACAAATGTTCATACTGATTGGTTACAACATTTACAAGGACAACAGAGAAGCGCAGGCTAAAAAATTCTATTAATTAAAATTTTTTATGGTGTCGTTTCGATGCCGAGTATTTTGGCGCGCGAGCGTGAAAACTTCTCGCGAGGTAGGTGGCGCCATCGGGCGGCGCAACCGCGAACTATGTCGCTGCGGACTCGGTCAGTAATGCAGTTTTACCAATATTCCCGAGTACGTAACGAACAAAAACGGAGATTTTTTTTGTTTTTTTCTTCAAAAATGTGAACTACGATTCAATTGTGTGACTTTTATCCATCGCGAAGGTCAATTTTCTTTCATTATTACTTCCTTTCGTGTTAACGAATGCATCGCATATATTTTTCTACTCAAACGACCGCGTCCATTTATTTCGTAGCTTTCGTATACCGACTGAAACAACGAAGGATGTAAGTTTCTTTTTTTTTTTTTGTGCTTTCACTCTGTATACTTCCGGTTTGCATTCCTATTTTCGGGCAATAGTTCATTGTCTTTATAGCGAAAAATTTGATAATAATCAATATTATAAAAAATACACATAAAATTCTTTAAATGCCCGAAATTAAATTTGATACTCTGTATGTTTATTTTTATGTCGTAAAATATTTCTTGATCCTCCGTATTTTATAATGTGAAAAAATTGTCCAAAGACGATCTTTCAACGATACAATAATAAAAAAATAAACAAAAAGCTCGTTGCACATTCTCGGTGGAGCAGACTACGAAAAAGTCTTCGATCCTTTTCATTTTTCAATTTTGTAAAGGTGTTTTTTTTTTCTTTGTTGGACTTATACGATTAGTTATAATCTTTTTTGTTATTGCTGCTGTAATCTCTCTTCTCTTCCTTCATCTTTATATCTTGGTCAATTTTTTTTTTTGAACTTTTATAAAATTTAAAAAAATAATAAATTGTGAGTCGTCAGAGGGTAAAAAAAAAACAGTTACGAGATTACACATGAATAGTATATTTAGAGATTATCTTAATGGGAATTGATAGACGATCGAAATATATTATATATATATATATATATATATATATATATATATATATATATATATATATATATATATATTATAGTCGTTGAGACTAAACCCGAGAATATACGTTGTGTGCGTTTTTCTCACGATTGCGTTTGTATGAATTTAATGATATAAAAAAAAATTGTCATTGTATAATTTACGTACAACAATAAAGAAGATGATGGGTATGAAATTAAATATTGATGAATGAAAATTTATTTCCATTCTAATTCATTCATATTATTTCTAAAACTCCAGTTTTTTTTTTTTTTTTCAACTTCACATTATCCTATCATGAAATTATTTATTATATTATTAAAATTTTGTCTTATTGTCGAAAATAGTGACTAAAAAAAATGTTTTTTTTTTCGAAACTATCGAATTGCTTTTCCCCTTTCCAAGTTAGAATGAAGATTTATAGTTTTCTCTCCCTCTCTCTCTCCGGCAACGCACTAAATTACAAAATCTCTCGCTAATCCGACAAACTAATCGCAATCAGCATTAACGAAAATACAATTATCACCATCAATTTTACGAATTAACGAAATTCTTGGCCATTTACATTTTCTTCTCTTATTCCCACTAATTAACAAATTTATACGTTATATTATTCTTGAAAAAAAGAATAATAATAATAATAATAAATAAAACAAATATAATACGAATAATAATTTAATTTCCGTATAAAAAAATTGCAACAAAAAATTATTTCTGTAAAACTTTTGCGAAGGAATGTTTATTTTTAATATTGTAAATATTAAAAATAATTTATCATACGAATAAATAAAATATGAATAATAGTTAAATTTTTATCGAAAAAAAAAAAAAAAAAAATCCATAAATAAGATAATTACTCAGGAAAATTCATTTCTAATGAAATAAATTTTCTTTTCTAGTAAAATTTTTTTATTCGAGCATTTCAAAATATTCTAGTAATTCATCTAATTCGGAAGTTTTGGTTGGATTATTCTTGATCATCCCTTAACTGACAATCCTGCATCCCTATCTTGGTAAAATGGGAGGAGGGAGGGGAGGTGGGGGGGTCGACGAAAGGCAGACAAACCACGACAGCCCCCATTATGGCATGGAGCACTTAACATGAGTCAACAGAGAGATGGAGAGAGAGAGAACAAACTAGAGTGAGCCAACTCGACCGGAATTCACCCCTAATCCACTTTGTTACAGCTATCACGTATACCATAAATTCCCATACCCCTCCTTTTTCTTCTCCCCACACTCGCTAATACGAGTTTCTCGAATTTGTCGAAAACCAAAAGGAATTTGTCTCTTCAACATTCTTGAAATGAAACTATGCAAGAAATTTGATCTTTTGCATTACGATGTTGAGATTTGAGCTTAAAAAAACATAAACAATCGAAATTGCTATAGTTTAAAAAAAAAAATTGTACAACAAAATCAGCGTAAAAATAAAGCTGGTAATTAGAAGTACAAAAAGTAATTTCTGAGTACGCGAAGTAGAAATGACTTACCAGATACTTAGAAGAGACATTATTTGTTAGATACTTAAATTATTTGTCAGATACTTAGACGAGAAATTATTTGTCAGATACTTAGACGAGAAATTATTTGTCGGATACTTAGAGGAGAAATTATTTGTCAGATACTTAGAGGAGAAATTATTTGTTAGGTACTTAGAGGAGAAATTATTTCTCAGATACTTAGAGGAGAAATTATTTGTCAGATACTTAGAGGAGAAATTATTTGTCAGATACTTAGAGGAGAAATTATTTGTCAGATACTTAGAGGAGAAATTATTTGTCAGATACTTAGAGGAGCAATTATTTGTCAGATACTTAGGGGAGAAATTATTTGTTAGAACTTAGAGGACAAATTATTTCTCAGATACTTAGAGGAGAAATTATTTGTCAGATACTTAGAGGAGAAATTATTTGTCAGATACTTAGAGGACAAATTATTTGTCAGATACTTAGAGGAGCAATTATTTGTCAGATACTTAGACGAGAAATTATTTGTCGGATACTTAGAGGAGAAATTATTTGTCAGATACTTAGAGGAGAAATTATTTGTTAGGTACTTAGAGGAGAAATTATTTGTCAGATACTTAGAGGAGAAATTATTTGTCAGATACTTAGAGGAGAAATTATTTGTCAGATACTTAGAGGAGAAATTATTTGTCAGATACTTAGAGGAGAAATTATTTGTCAGATACTTAGAGGAGAAATTATTTGTTAGATACTTAGAGGAGAAATTATTTGTCAGATACTTAGAGGAGAAATTATTTGTCAGATACTTAGAGGAGAAATTATTTGTCAGATACTTAGAGGAGAAATTATTTGTCAGATACTTAGAGGAGAAATTATTTGTCAGATACTTAGAGGAGAAATTATTTGTCAGATACTTAGAGGACAAATTTATTTTCAAAAATTAATTGTATTCCGATTATAAAATATTATTATTCAAGCTTATAATTGCAATTCATGATTTTCCGATAGCTGCACGTGTTAATAATTACAAGTACTAAGTACAGAGTACTTTAGTATTTTATTCTCAAAAAATAATTGTATTCCGATTATCAAATATTATTATTCAAGCAATTCATATTTTTTTCCAATAGCTGCACGGGTTAATAATTACAAAAGTACTCGAGTCAATTACTCAGTATCTTCAAATAGATCGAATTATTTTTGTGTACATTAACTAACTCCATATAAAATTGTGCCTTTCTCGTCTATTCATCGAATGTTTTCGTACAAAGCAAACAAAAAAAAATCACTTTCTTTTTGTTATCAAAGCATTCCTTTTATCGTTTTGCTGTTTTTTTTCGTCTCACAGACAGGCGCCATTTGCTTATTTTCTTTTTTTTTTCTTTCTCTATCCTCGTTCTTGTTATCAGAAAAGAAATCGAGGCAGCCATATTCTCATGGGCAATGGAGCCAACGAGTCTGGTCCACGAAAAAAAATGGGAACGAAGCCAATCCCTCCTCCAAGGGTTGGGGAAAACAATTTCGACCAATCGCAAAGTCCTCGAGGGGATTTCGCGCAGAATCCGCAAATTTTCATCCCTCCACCCCTATTTGCGAGACAGGTGCATGTCCATTGGCCATTTTCACTGGCCAATCGACAACGTTTTCGACAATATTGATTTTTCAATCTCTCATCCCCTCATTTTCTCAACTACGTAATTCAACCCTCTTTGTCATCCCTCTTCTCCTATCTCACTTCAACCCCTCGGCAGAATTTTTTTTTTCTTTTTTTTTTTTTTTTATTATCAAAGTTGTAAAATGCTTTACGACTGGCAAATTTTCGTACGAAAAGTTTGAGTTAGGAGAAACGTCGCCGATTCTTTGGAGCGCGGGAAACAAGAGGAGACGTCAGAAAAAAATAAAGCAATATATAAATTATGCAAGGGGGATGAAACCTCGAGTGTGGCAAATCTAAAAAAAAAAAAAAACGTGCCAATAACGGGGTTTCTTTAAATGATATTTTTCAATCAACCCTTAAAAATAAATATTATTTTATCATTGATATTAAATCCTTATTTGGTGGCTTGAAAATTTTTAAGCAGCCTGAAAGAGACTCTGACTCATTGAATATTAATATTTTCACAACAAAATGGAAGCTTCGTGGCCTGAAGATCATAATAGAGACGAAGAAGGGTTTTTGTTTTTTTTTACCTCGACGATGGGGTATATTGTCAACCCTTGTCACAACAATTTATCGAAAAAAAATTAGCGTCCATCACTTCGCTGTAAAAATATATCGTCGCGAAGAGCCTTTTCTCCAACAACCCCCGGAGGAAAAAAAAAAAAAAACCGGAGCAAAAACTACCCCCAACGAAATGTGAGAAAAGAAAATACAGCCGTCACGTGACGAATAGAATTTTTACCATTACAAAAAATATATATTTTTCAATTATTCGAATAACAATCATAATAATAATATGATTAAGTAATAAAAAAAAAAAATTATTGAAAATTAAATTTAAAAAACGTTTATCAAAGTACGTTAAATTTTTTTTCTTTAATTCCCAAATCATCGCAAAAAAATCAATAAATGTCATTTTTCATCGAGTCTGCAAAAAAAAAAAAAAAAAAAATCCTCTGAATTTACAAATCACGCTGGATGAGGTTCGAGAGATTCTTGGGCGTGTCGAATCGTCGATAGAGCGAAACGCACATAAATACATATCTCATTTCTAGGGCCCTTTTTCGGCAGGCATGACGAATGAAAATAATATTAAATATATGTCTATACATATATATATTTTATATATATATATATATATATATATATATATATATATATATTATATATATAAAAATATATATATATATATAAGCGGGTATCGAGTACATCAACGCCCGTGTCTTTGGCTGGTACGAACGAACAATACTAATACACATATCGCGTATGGGGAATCTCTCCTTCGAATGGTCCAATAGGGCGTAACGCACTGGGGTTTATGATTTTATTACACAGAGTTATACGAAGTCATATCTACGAGAGAGAATTCTAACACGATATATATAGCTGTCTAATGTTGCCTATATGGAGACCATAAATAAATATATATATATATATATATATATATATATATATATATATATATATATATATATAATTCATTCTCGACGAGAAGATACATCGCAATAGATTTTGATTTAGTAACGTCGCTGGAAACGTAATAGCACGAACGATTTGGTCGATTTATGTATATACATATCTTCGAACCCCTAGAAATGCCCTACAATCTGATTGATTAAAAGCCCTCGGAACTTTATTCACCATTCTGAAAAATTTGGCAATGGGAAAAAAAATTTTTTGCCACATTTTAAATATTCTGGCGTTAAAAAATCGAAATTTGTTTGTTTTTTTTTTGCACTAAAACAAAACATTAAATAAAAATAAATTCTAGATGGGTATCGAGAGGAATTAGGAAAGAAATTTTTTACTGCTGGCAATGAGAAGGGAATTTTTTTTTTTTTTAGTCTGATGAATTAGTCGATCAATTTTTTTTCTAAATTTGATTTTTTCAATTTTTTGCCTCATTTTAAATATTCTGGCGTTAAAAAATCGAAATCTGTTTGTTTTTTTTTTGCACTAAAACAAAACATTAAATAAAAATAAATTCTAGATGGGTATCGAGAGGAATTAGGAAAGAAATTTTTTACTGCTGGCAATGAGAAGGGATTTTTTTTTTTTTTTAGTCTGATGAATTAGTCGATCAATTTTTTTTCTAAATTTGATTTTTTCAATTTTTTGCCACATTTTGAATATTCTGGCGTTAAAAAATCGAAATTTGTTTGTTTTTTTTGCACTAAAACAAAACATTAAATAAAAATAAATTCTAGATGGGTATCGAGAGGAATTAGGAAAGAAATTTTTTACTGCTGGCAATGAGAAGGGATTTTTTTTTTTTTTTAGTCTGATGAATTAGTCGATCAATTTTTTTTCTAAATTTGATTTTTTCAATTTTTTGCCACATTTTGAATATTCTGGCGTTAAAAAATCGAAATTTGTTTGTTTTTTTTGCACTAAAACAAAACATTAAATAAAAATAAATTCTAGATGGGTATCGAGAGGAATTAGGAAAGAAATTTTTTACTGCTGGCAATGAGAAGGGAATTTTTTTTTTTTAATCTGATGAATTAGTCGATCAATTTTTTTTCTAAATTTGATTTTTTCAATTTTTTGCCACATTTTAAATATTTTGGTGTTAAAAAATCAAAATTTGTTTGTTTTTTTTTTGCACTAAAACAAAACATTAAATAAAAATAAATTCTAGATGGGTATCGAGAGGAATTAGGAAAGAAATTTTTTACTGCTGGCAATGAGAAGGGAATTTTTTTTTTTTAGTCTGATGAATTAGTCGATCAATTTTTTTTCTAAATTTGATTTTTTCAATTTTTTGCCACATTTTGAATATTCTGGCGTTAAAAAATCGAAATTTGTTTGTTTTTTTTTTGCACTAAAACAAAACATTAAATAAAAATAAATTCTAGATGGGTATCGAGAGGAATTAGGAAAGAAATTTTTTACTGCTGGCAATGAGAAGGGAATTTTTTTTTTTTAGTCTGATGAATTAGTCGATCAATTTTTTTTCTAAATTTGATTTTTTCAATTTTTTGCCACATTTTGAATATTCTGGCGTTAAAAAATCGAAATTTGTTTGTTTTTTTTTTGCACTAAAACAAAACATTAAATAAAAATAAATTCTAGATGGGTATCGAGAGGAATTAGGAAAGAAAATTTTTACTGCTGGCAATGAGAAAGCATTTTTTTTTTTCGACTGATGAATTAGTCGAAAGGAAACCTTGGATACGAGAATAATATAAAAGGATGCTGCACTATACGATAGAGGGAGGGAAAATAATGTCGTCACGTTAAGGTTCGCTTGCGAAGAACAAAACTATATATATAAAATCATCCCTCCATGGCGAAAAGTTATATATATATATATATACATATATATATATATGTGTATTTACACGATAGTCCTGCGATTATTCTCGTAAGCACTGAGGGTTGAAAAAGTCGCGAGTGACGGGTCATAATCTTTCGGGCATAGATCACCGATGTTTTTGCTCGAATGACAAGGGTGCAGTCATTTTTACTCGTCTTATATATATATATATATATATATACATATATCTACAACTTGGCAAAAGACTACGACTATTTAATTATTATTAATCGTTGAGATCTTCCACTTGCGATCAAACGTGAATTTAACGACTTGAGACTTTTAATTAATTATTTCACTGTGAATTATTTCATCCATCTGGATTAAGGGGTAATTTTTTTACTACGTTTTTTTAATTATCACAAAAAACTCGTGTACGAACTACAAAGAAAAAAATTAATTCATCAATCGAATTATATTAAATAATTCGCAAGAATATAAATTTGGAAAAAAAAATTGTTGTAAATTAATTTTAATAAAAAAAAAAAAAAATCATAATTAGTTAACTGTTTAGTTTTTATTGATTGGTGTAATTTTTCAATCGAAATCAATCGTATATTTTTATATAAATAATTTTTATTAAAATATCGTAAATTTTTTCCACCCCTTTTCGTCAATTGTATTTATTGACAGTATCGCTAGATGATCCTTTTTCTTTTTTCTTTCATAAAAATGAGTTCTAAAAGTCTCAATTTATTATCAACTTTTTATTTTTTAAAATAAAAAAAAATCAATAAATAAATACAACGATAATAATAATAAATATAAATTATGTTCTGCAGTGAAATATTTTTGGTAGCTCGTACTTGACTTCCGGAAGAGATGACCACATTATCTCGAGGGCGTATAAGATTTATCGAAGCTTTCGTGATGACAATTCACTGAATCGAGAGACCATTTATTTTCTTACGTATATATATATATATATATACGTGTATTTATGACTTTCATCGCGAAGATCCCTCCCAAGTACATTAGTCTTTTAAATTGGACATTGAGTTTGTCGAAAATTCAGTTTTAATGCCATTATCGAGTTGCTATACTTTTGACCAATACTTATTGACCATACGAGTATATATATATATATATGTAAAATATATATAAAATATATATAAATATATATATATATATAAAAAAAATATATATATAAAATATATATAGTATACTTTACACAAAAGGTCCAAGCTTTGCTTTTTCATCCCTTAGAGATTTCTCCTCCCTTTGGAGACTTCGATGCCTCGAATTCATATACGACACACAAATATTCTATAATTTCTTCGTCATTTAATTATAATGATAATAATAATATTTTTATAACAATAGTAAATCACGAATGTATTTTTTTTTCGCAATCGTTCTGTCATTTTAATTTGAAAAAACATATTTCTTTCCGATTCGATCAAAAATGTATATAATAATAATAATAATAATAATAATAAAGTATATATGTGTTTGAGGCTTCACAGAAACTCTCATTCACACAGTCAGCAATTGATGGGGTGGCGTGAAACAGCCAAATTTCGTAATATTATTATGTAATAATGATAATAAATTAATAACTGACGATAATTTAATATTCAGTCCGAAAAATAAAAATTTCATATTCATCATCGTTGGAGCAGAAGCGTTATAAATCTTTACTTGACAGATATTTTGCCTTCCTCGATCACTAAAAAGAGCATTCATTACATAATGTTCACAGTTGGTACAATTTTTCATCGAATAAAAAATCTCACCCCTCTATTGCCCATTTATAACTGGGCCCATTATCCATATATATGTATATATACATATATACATATATATATAAATATATACATATATATATAAATATATACATATACATATATATATATATATATATATATATATATATATATATATATATATATATATATATATATATATCTGAATAACCGAATGTGTAATACACGGTCCATAAAGCGTTTGGTTTGGACTGTTTGGCTTATACATATAATCCATGTAATGTTGAGATATACATGTAATACACATATATATGTTGAGTAAATGTATATAGGCTAATTCAAAAGTGATGAGGCATCTCTTGTTTTAAATTATTTAATGTTCTCAAATTGTACTCAAATTATATTTAAAACGTGCTTAAATTGTACTCAAATAGTATTTAAAATGTTCTCAAATTGTACTCAAATTATATTTAAAACGTGCTTAAATTGTACTCAAATTATATTTAAAATGTACTTAAATCGTACTCAAATTATATTTAAAATGTACTTAAATCGTACTCAAATTATATTTAAAATGTACTTAAATTGTACTCAAATTTTATTTATAATATACTTAAATCGTACTCAAATTATATTTAAAATGTACTTAAATTGTACTCAAATTATATTTAAAATGTACTTAAATTGTACTCAAATTGTATTTAAAATGTACTTAAATTGTACTCAAATTATATTTAAAATGTACTTAAATCGTACTCAAATTATATTTAAAATGTGCTCAAATTGTACTCAAATTATATTTAAAATGTACTTAAATCGTACTCAAATTATATTTAAAATGTGCTCAAATTGTACTCAAATTATATTTAAAATGTACTTAAATCGTACTCAAATTATATTTAAAATGTACTTAAATCGTACTCAAATTTTATTTAAAATGTACTTAAATTGCACTCAAATTATATTTAAAATGTACTTAAATCGTACTCAAATTTTATTTAAAATGTACTTAAATTGTACTCAAATAGTATTTAAAATGTACTTAAATTTTACTCAAATTATATTTAAAATGTACTTAAATTGTACTCAAATTGTTCTCAACTTTTGCTCTAATTGCACTAAAATTATCCTCAATTTGTACTGCACTAAAAGAAATTTGAAGAAAAAAAAAACTAAAAAACTAAAATGAACCATTTTTGACGTAAGCCAGGCAGTTGTACCAGATGAGTTGCCATTTGTGAATCACTCAATACATACATATATATTATATATGTATATAGAAGTGGGATATGGGCTCAGGATGATCAGCCTACCAGGACTAATGCACCGCGGCGACCAAATGTTCAACTCTCGAATTAAATGCCCCTGTGTCTGAATTAAATGCCCTCGTCCCCCACCCCCATCCCCACCCCTCTCTCTCTCTCTCACTCGCTTGGTGCGGTATTTTAGTGTTATATCGAGGCGTCTATGACACTAACGGTACTTAACACCCTCGTTCATCCCCTTTATACTACATATATATATATATATATATATATATATATATATATATGTAATATTTACAACCCTACGACACATAATTTATATGTCAAAGTGCACTGGACTCGTGACTGTCTTCTCGCATTTGTTTCCATCGTAACATTTCAACCTCATATGGATTTTTTTTTTTTTTTCACACTTGATCTCTTCCTCGAGTGCATATATACGAGATAATTCAACGGGGGTGCTTAAAATTCTCCAAACGGTAATTAAATAGCCCCCTAACGACACTTGCGAATTAAGGGGACTTCAGGGTCCATGAAATTTGCACAGTTGAAAATACAAATTTAATCGTAAATTTTGGTGCAGCATTTTTTTTTTCGAATAATAATAATAATATCAATAATAATAATAGGGCCTATGTGAAGCTGAAATGGCTACGAACTTCATCGTCAAATTCGCAGTATAATTATTATGCTCGTTCATCGTGAGGGTGACATCAAACACACTCATAATAATTAACCCTTCGAGACAAATAAAATTTATATATTGCATGTATAGATTTTTCTTATCAACCTTCATTTTTTTTTTTTCCTCACGTGCAATATTTTTATGAAATTTCTCAAGACTCTTATATCGATACGTTTGACGCCATTTTAATTTTTTTTGCTATTTTCTCAAAAAACCAAAAAAAAAGTATCACGAAAAATTTTGAAAAAGTATTTGGTCGGCCAATGCCTCATGATAAATAAACTGAATAATAATAATAATAATAATAATAATAATAATATGGCCTATGTGAAGCTGAAATGGCTACGAACTCCATCGCCAAATTCGGAGTATAATTATTATGCTCGTTCGTGAGCCATTTTTATTTTTTTGCCATTTTCTCAAAAAACCAAAAAAAAAAGTATGGCGAAAAATTTTGAAAAAATATTTGGCCGGCCAATGCCTCGTGATAAATAAACTGAATAATAATAATAATAATAATAATAATAATAATAATAATAATAATAATAATAATAACAACAATAATAATAACAATAATAATAATAATAGGGCCTATGTGAAGCTGAAATGGCTACGAACTTCATCGCCAAATTCGGAGTATAATTATTATGCTCGTTCGTGAGCCATTTTTATTTTTTTGCCATTTTCTCAAAAAACCAAAAAAAAAAGTATGGCGAAAAATTTTGAAAAAATATTTGGCCGGCCAATGCCTCGTGATAAATAAGCTGGTTGCAAAAAAAAAAAGAAGAAACATTGTCGAAGGAAATCGAGTAAATCGCGCTATAGTCTCGTGACTCGTAACATCCTCAGATGGGTTTTTCATCCCTTGGACGTTTCGCGACTTGCTGGCGTATCCGTTTCCGGAAGTGATTTTTATTCTCTGGCTGATATGTTACACGGCGTTTCTTCACAAAAGGGGGGCTCAGGGCATTCGAATGCTATGTGTGCTATGTGTATATATATATGTCACCCTCACCCTCTGAGATTTGGTCCCCAATTTTTTCTATCGTTGTTACAACCCTCGAAGGCATGCGGTTGTTTTTGTAAATTTTTTTTTGGCCAGCCGTTATTTAATAATTTAAAAAAAATAATAATAACACACGAAACAAAAATTTGACAATAATTTAAATATTTGATAAAAATTATAAAAAAATTCACCGTCAGATAATAATATTTTTGAACAACGTCCCGAATCCCGAATTCCATTTATTTCAAGCATATATGTATATATATATATATATATTTCGGAAAAAAAATAATAACACACGAAACAAAAATTTGACAATAATTTAAATATTTGATAAAAATTATAAAAAAATTCACCGTCAGATAATAATATTTTTGAACAAAGTCCCGAATCCCGAATTCCATTTATTTCAAGCATATATGTATATATATATATATATATATATTTCGGACAAATAATAATAACACACGAAACAAATATTTGACAATAATTTAAATATTTGATAAAAATTATAAAAAAATTCACCGTCAGATAATAATATTTTTGAACAAAGTCCCGAATCCCGAATTCCATTTATTTCAAGCATATATATATATATATATTTCGGAAAAAAAAAATAGAAGCCAACCCTCGCCCACTCTGAGATATGGCTTGAAATTTTTTACACCCCACACAGGATTTTTCAGATTTTTTTTACATTTTGTAAATTTTATCCAACCTTTTTGTTTCGTGTAAGTAAAAGAAAAATCATTCTGAAATAACGGCTGAAAAAAAAAAAAAGAAAAATCTACAAAAAATTTACATCCCTTGTAGGGTTGTAACCATGAAAAAAAAAAAAAAAAACAAAAAAAAAATGGGCCGAGGGCCTGGGATCCGTCGATTTCGCCTCGAATAGCCCATATATATTTTTGGGGGATGATTCCACGAAATCTGAAAATTCATTGAAGCGACAAGAAGAAGGGCTGCACAACCCCGAGTAAACCATCATGTTATGGGGAGGGGGAAGAAGATTCAGCTACGTTCGCAAAATTTCTATCGTGTAGCTCGCGAGGGTTGCAGAGAGAGAGAGAGAAAATGCACGATACGGATGTCGTCACTTCCGGCAAACGTGAAAATGCCAAAGAGTCATTTGTCAGCTTAGAGAGGGGATCGAACGATTCTTTTCTTCTTATATTATCCATACCTATATATATACCTATATACACGCCTATATATATATACCTCTATATATATACCTATATATATATATATATATATGTTTGCTTGTATACAGAAAACATTGTCTCTACTTCTATGGCATTTTAGCACAAATGCAATTCATTCAAGTTCAGCGGAACTTTGCCATTTGTCTGGTCACGTGTGGCCTTTTCCGGCTGGCATGAAAAAATTTTCCTCTCTCGTGTATACTTTTCTTTCCCAGGAACAGAAGAAATTTTTCCATTATATGTATTTTCGAGCGAGATAAGAACGAAAATATAAATCTAGTAAATATTGCTGAAGTAAAATTAATGGATTGATAATATTCGTATTATTATTATTATTTTTGTTGTTATTATTGTTGTTGTTGATGTTGTTATTATTATTATGATTATAATTATTATAAAATTCGAGAAAAATTCGTTATTCACATGGACGAGTACAAAGGACGAAATAGGGGTGGTTTAGTATGGGTGGAAACGAAAAGTTCAACAAGAAATGATTTTCCTCTCTCGTGTATATACTTTTCTTTCCCAGGAACAGAAGAAATTTTTCCATTATATATATTTTCGAGCGAGATAAGAACGAAAATATAAATCTAGTAAATATTGCTGAAGAAAATTAATGGATTGATAATATTCGTATTATTATTATTATTATTTTCGTTGTTATTATTGTTGTTGTTGATGTTGTTATTATTATTATGATTGTAATTATTATAAAATTGGAGAAAAATTCGTTATTCACATGGACGAGTACAAAGGACGAAATAGGGGTGGTTTAGTATGGGTGGAAACGAAAAGTTCAACAAGAAATGATTTTCCTCTCTCGTGTATATACTTTTCTTTCCCAGGAACAGAAGAAATTTTTCCATTATATATATTTTCGAGCGAGATAAGAACGAAAATATAAATCTAGTAAATATTGCTGAAGAAAATTAATGGATTGATAATATTCGTATTATTATTATTATTATTTTCGTTGTTATTATTGTTGTTGTTGATGTTGTTATTATTATTATGATTGTAATTATTATAAAATTGGAGAAAAATTCGTTATTCACATGGACGAGTACAAAGGACGAAATAGGGGTGGTTTAGTATGGGTGGAAACGAAAAGTTCAACAAGAAATGATTTTCCTCTCTCGTGTATATACTTTTCTTTCCCAGGAACAGAAGAAATTTTTCCATTATATATATTTTCGAGCGAGATAAGAACGAAAATATAAATCTAGTAAATATTGCTGAAGAAAATTAATGGATTGATAATATTCGTATTATTATTATTATTATTTTCGTTGTTATTATTGTTGTTGTTGATGTTGTTATTATTATTATGATTGTAATTATTATAAAATTGGAGAAAAATTCGTTATTCACATGGACGAGTGCAAAGGACGAAATAGGGGTGGTTTAGTATGGGTGGAAACGAAAAGTTCAACAAGAAATGATTTTCCTCTCTCGTGTATATACTTTTCTTTCCCAGGAACAGAAGAAATTTTTCCATTATATATATTTTCGAGCGAGATAAGAACGAAAATATAAATCTAGTAAATATTGCTGAAGAAAATTAATGGATTGATAATATTCGTATTATTATTATTATTATTTTCGTTGTTATTATTGTTGTTGTTGATGTTGTTATTATTATTATGATTGTAATTATTATAAAATTGGAGAAAAATTCGTTATTCACATGGACGAGTACAAAGGACGAAATAGGGGTGGTTTAGTATGGGTGGAAACGAAAAGTTCAACAAGAAATGATTTTCCTCTCTCGTGTATATACTTTTCTTTCCCAGGAACAGAAGAAATTTTTCCATTATATATATTTTCGAGCGAGATAAGAACGAAAATATAAATCTAGTAAATATTGCTGAAGAAAATTAATGGATTGATAATATTCGTATTATTATTATTATTATTTTCGTTGTTATTATTGTTGTTGTTGATGTTGTTATTATTATTATGATTGTAATTATTATAAAATTGGAGAAAAATTCGTTATTCACATGGACGAGTACAAAGGACGAAATAGGGGTGGTTTAGTATGGGTGGAAACGAAAAGTTCAACAAGAAATGATTTTCCTCTCTCGTGTATATACTTTTCTTTCCCAGGAACAGAAGAAATTTTTCCATTATATGTATTTTCGAGCGAGATAAGAACGAAAATATAAATCTAGTAAATATTGCTGAAGAAAATTAATGGATTGATAATATTCGTATTATTATTATTATTATTTTCGTTGTTATTATTGTTGTTGTTGATGTTGTTATTATTATTATGATTGTAATTATTATAAAATTGGAGAAAAATTCGTTATTCACATGGACGAGTACAAAGGACGAAATAGGGGTGGTTTAGTATGGGTGGAAACGAAAAGTTCAACAAGAAATGATTTTCCTCTCTCGTGTATATACTTTTCTTTCCCAGGAACAGAAGAAATTTTTCCATTATATGTATTTTCGAGCGAGATAAGAACGAAAATATAAATCTAGTAAATATTGCTGAAGAAAATTAATGGATTGATAATATTCGTATTATTATTATTATTGTTGTTGTTGATTATTATTATTGATTATTATTATTATGATTATTATTATTATGATTATTATTATTATAAAATTCGAGAAAAATTCGTTATTCACATGGACGAGTACAAAGGACGAAATAGGGGTGGTTTAGTATGGGTGGATACGAAAAGTTCAACAAGAAATGATATTCCGTGTGAGCCCCATTTGTATCTCGCAGCTCGTTCGTTCGCATTATTCATAATACTCTCCGATCTTTCTGCCTCATATAGTTTACGATTATTTCATGGAGGGATGTTGAGAGAGGGTGGGGGAGGAAATTTTTTTTTCCGCGAGAAGACGAACCCAGAACGATCATACAGACACAGAAGCCCATGATGTAAAACACGACGAGGACAATGGAAAGAGTATGAAAAATAAGAAGAAGAAAAAAAACGATGAGAAACAATTTTTCAAACTTCCGCACGCTCTTTTTTTTTTTTTTTTTTACTTCCCCAACCACGAGAGATGATTCGACGAATAATTTTTTCGCCCCCCCCCCCCCCCCCGTACTCTGTTACACTTCCGTGTTTCATGTGTATTATCCTGGCATTCGAATCTCTGCATAAAAAAAAAACACGTGAGTTTATCTTCCCTTGAATAGATTTTTTTTTTTTTTTTAGAAAAAAATATTTTATGCACAAGACGAATGACGCCTGATTTTTTTTCACCCCACATTATTGTAATGGAGAAAAAAAAAGGTCATGTTTTTATCGCACGAGCATAAAAATAACAATAATGTAATTAAGGAGTGATTTAATTTAAATGGAATATAGAAAAAAAAAAAAATCATTGATAAACTTTTGGACTCTCAGTAATAATTCTAATGATTTTCAATGCATACATTTTCATATAGAAGTTTTAAACATAATAATTCAAACAAATAATAATAATAATAATAATCATGATATTTAATGTTAATAATTTTCTTATTTTTATATGATTCGTCCATAAAATTTATTGCGAGGATAAATTTTCATTTTCGCAAACGTCATAATATAATCTTAAATATACATATATTCATGTAAAAAAAAATCGTAAGGGTAGCACGAAATGGCGATTGCATTTTCCTGTCAGGCTATCGAAGAGATGCTGGAGATTATATATATATATATATATATATATATATATATCTATACGAGAGAACCTTTCAGAGAAATGAATTTATTCGTTGGTTTATCTAACGGGGAGATATATATATGACGTAAGCTCTGATAATAAATCATTCGCGATTCAATAACTATATCTATATATATGTATACACAGGACTTGGGAACGTGGACAAAAGTACTTCAAGTACAAAAAGAATTTTTATTATTTTTATTATTTTTATTATTATTATAAATAATAAATAATAATAAATGCATATAAAAAAAAAAATGTCATCGCGTTCCCTCTCACTGGGCACAAATTTGGAAAATATTTTTTCGGGGCTAAGAAAAGGCTTGAAAAGTCACAGAGGATAGAATTGGAAAGAATGAGATGTTCGCCTTTTTTCGATTCTTCTCATCTCTGTCTCTCTCTCTCTCGGTCTCTATCTGTCTTTTGGTCGTTTCGACACTGTCGCACCGAGTAACTCGGTATTATAGTCGTCGGGGATGGCTCCAGACCCCCTGGCGCCGTCTCGTCGGTTTTCCCTCGTTCGCTGCTACATACACACACACACACACACACACAAACATATACAGCCAAGCCCACAGAGCTTTTTGGCAAAACATCCGCAATGAGAATCACCGAGGAACCAGAACGAGCCACCGAAACGTCTAGCTGATTTTTTTTTTTTTTTTTTCTTTTTATTGCCAACCAACGTCAGTCGATTTTCCTGAGTTTCTTCGCAGCAAAAATAGACTCATGTTATAATAATCATAATAATAATATTGTTATTAATAATAATCATAATAACAATAATAATATCATATTTGTTGATTTCGTATTTATCAAATAATTAATAATAATCTTCCATCTATGCTGATCTAATTTATAAAATTTTCTTATTATGATTATTAGTGATAATTAATAGTTTTATTTTAGATAATAATAAAACTGAACAAAATTACGAGTTATTTGAATTAGTCATAATGCCAAGTTTCTATGAAAACACAATCGAGTGGAGCAAACAAAATTTTTTTTTTTTAAATAATAATCCATTAATTTTTATAATTTTTGTTTATTCAGGCATAAAATAGTTGATTATAATCTTTTATTTGATCGAATCTGATGGTTAATAATGATGATAAATAATTTAACATATTGATAAAATTAAATAAATAATCTCAAAATTTTTCGTACGCGATCGTAGATATTTTTTTTTTTATTGCCAACCAACGTCAGTCGATTTTCCTCAGTTTCTTCGCAGCAAAAATAGACTCATGTAATAATAATCATAATAATAATATTGTTATTAATAATAATCATAATATCAATAATAATATCATATTTGTTGATTTCGTATTTATCAAATAATTAATAATAATCTTCCATCTATGCTGATCTAATTTATAACATTTTCTTATTATGATTATTAGTCATAATGGCAAGTTTCTATAAAAACACAATCGAGTGGAGCAAACAAATTTTTTTTTTTAAATAATAATCCATTAATTTTTATAATTTTTGTTTATTCAGGCATCAAATAATTGATTATAATCTTTTATTTGATCGAATCTGATGGTTAATAATGATGATAAATAATTTAACATATTGATAAAATTAAATAAATAATCTCAAGATTTTTCGTATGCGATCATAGATTTTTTTTTTTTTTTTTTTTTTTTTTTTTAATGAACAGGAAAAAAAGAAAGTTAGGAAAAATCTTATTATCGGATGCTGCGAAACTCTCTGCTATTTGTCAGTTGAATTGCTACCGGATAAAGATCAACTCATCCCATGGGGGTGGGAGGGGAAGAGACGAAATTTTTTTTTTTTCTTATCGTTGGGTGATGCACGTTCTCATGAAGTTTCGGTCATCCTCGCCCATCTCTCTCTCTCTCTCGAGAAACGACAGAGCAATAAATATACGATGTACGAATCTCCCCCTCCCCCACCAACCCTCTTTTATATCGCGCCCTTTTCCTTGATTTTATTCTCTTCTTCTCCCCCACCACATTGCTCAAGACGTTTGCCTTTTGTACAAGTTTCGCGTTTCGATCTTGCCAATCCCTCCAACGATAAAAAAAAACAAAAAAAAAAAAAAAAATTGTACAATTATTGGCACTTTTACGAAAATTGCCAATAATACCCTTAAAATTAATATCTCAATGTTGAAAATTCGAAAAAAATTTAACAAATCGTAAAAGCAGCGAATCTTTTTTAAATAAAATAAAAGAAAAATATGAAATGAAAAAAAAAGACAGGAATTCATTAATTGAAAAAATTCTAAATTTCAATTTGTAAGTTAGAAATTAAAAGTTTTAATTTTATCTTTCAGGGTTGAAAGAGTAGGTGAAGGCATCCCCTTAATTGTTGTTCTGTGCCTATTTTATTGGCTGCCAATGATTGATATTCCCACACACATATATATATGTAGTATAAATAAATATAAATAAATATAAATAAATATAAATAAATATAAATAAATATAAATAAATATAAATAAATATAAATAAATATAAATAAATATAAATAAATATAAATAAATATAAATAAATATAAATAAATATAAATAAATATAAATAAATATAAATAAATATAAATATAAATATAGGAATGTCAATCATTGGCACTAATAAATTTATATATATATATAGATTATACAGACATGGCAGAATATACGTAAAGTTTGCCCATTAATTCAACGGGCAAATTTTATCGCCTTGGCCGATTTCATATCGTCTGCTATGCTCCTTTCCAGCTCCCAATGCTACCGTTGATTCATTTCGATGTATGCGTGTACGCGGTGGCGCCTACTCTATCGTAAAACTAAATCGACTATCTGGCCTCTCACGACAATGTCGTAAATACTACTGCGAGTATTCGTTCTACGATATAATTGAGGGAGATTGGGAAAAAAAAAAAGTTTCATCGAAGGGATGCGTGACTCAATCTTGAAATTTCAATGCGCTTCATTTTCTAAGATAAAATATTTTTTATATCTAAATTCATCGAAATGTTCGAAATTTATTTAATTTGAAATTTATATTTATTCTCTTTTAAATCTTTTCGTATAAAAAAATGTGTCTTTCGTGTCCGGTCGATTAAATTTATCTCCCCAATTATTGATTATTCGTTGATTATTTAATTGATACTAAACTTATTTTTTTTTTTTAAAGAAATAAAGCCATTTATTCTACAAAGTTCAAAGTATATCGACAAATTTTTAGGGATTTTTAGAACCACTTTGAGTAGGGGAAAAAAATAGTCAAACTCGAAATACCCATTTTTGACGTACAAAAATGTGTCTTTCGTGTCCGGTCGATTAAATTTATCTCCCCAATTATTGATTATTTAATTGATACTAAACTTAATTTTTTTTTTTTTGAAGAAATAAAGCCATTTATTCTACAAAGTTCAAAGTACATCGACAAATTTTTAGGGATTTTTAGAACCACTTTGAGTAGGGGAAAAAAATAGTCAAACTCGAAATACCCATTTTTGACGTACAAAAATGTGTCTTTCGTGTCCGGTCGATTATATTTATCTCCCCAATTATTGATTATTTAATTGATACTAAACTTATTATTTTTTTTTTTTAAAGAAATAAAGCCATTTATTCTACAAAGTTCAAAGTACATCGACAAATTTTTAGGGATTTTTAGAACCACTTTGAGTAGGGGAAAAAAATAGTCAAACTCGAAATACCCATTTTTGACGTACAAAAATGTGTCTTTCGTGTCCGGTCGATTAAATTTATCTCCCCAATTATTGATTATTTAATTGATACTAAACTTAATTTTTTTTTTTTTTTAAGAAATAAAGCCATTTATTCTACAAAGTTCAAAGTACATCGACAAATTTTTAGGGATTTTTAGAACCACTTTGAGTAGAGGAAAAAAATAGTCAAACTCGAAATACCCATTTTTGACGTACAAAAATGTGTCTTTCGTGTCCGGTCGATTAAATTTATCTCCGCAATTATTGATTATTCGTTGATTATTTAATTGATACTAAACTTTTTTTTTTTTTTTTTAAATAAATAAATCCATTTATTCTACAAAGTTCAAAGTATATCGACAAATTTTTAGGGATTTTACAACTGGCGCCCTCTTTTTCGCACAAAAGTCTAACTGAGAGAACAGCAAATACGAGCACGGTCGTTCTCGCCCACTTTTTGGAATGCTCTCGGCATAAATATTACTACAAAAATCGGGGACACAGCACTCAATAATAATGTTCGTGTCGTAATTTCTGATGTAAAATTATTTCATGGTAGGGAGAGTCAAGGGTATAATATAAACTGGCTGTTTGTGCGGTGACGGGAAAAAAGTGCAGCAAGGCCCTCTCGCGGCTCGCCCACGACTTAATGCCACAATTCGAACGTGGTACAATTCGCGAGGAATGCACTCAAATATATATATATATATAGTACACACAATTATTACATAAAAATGATATATAGATATATTGTGATGTATAAAATAATATAATTAAAAGCAAACTTGTATATTTTTGGGAAATGTTAAATTATATTTAAAAAGGTACTCGCGTTGCCCGAATGAAAATGTTCGAAATATCAATATAATTTTTGACCAATTCAAATTAGCTTGAAAATGAAATATAAAAATAAAAAAAATAATTTAATATTTTTATTTGAAAAAAAAACAAATTTTATACATATATATATATATTTTCGAACACCGCAGAAAGTAATCTCGCAGTTAAAAAGTAAAATTATTGTCTTATCGTCGCGTGTTGCTCCGAGGAGACTTTCATCGGACCTTGTTTGGCGAAGAGCAGGAAACATTTGCTCAAACCACTTCCTGGTTTTACCGCCATACCCCCTCCCCCTCTCTTTATACCTCAATCCTTCCGTCCTTTTCAGATAATTTGTGCAACCTCCGGGAAAAAATTATTCCTCACAACCGCACATACTTCATATTAAAAAAGATTTTTTTTTTGTTTGTTTTTTCACAAAGCATTTATTTTTTTAACGTACAATAATGTGAAAAGAAAAGAATTTAAAAAAAAGTAAATTTTTTTGTTTCAACTGAAAGCTTTTTTTTTTTTAGTCAGCTCAGTCACGTTTATTTACCTTCGTTCGTTTTCTCTTCTAGCACGACAGGAGATAAGATATAGCGCAAACGTAGAGCGAGACACGCGAAGAATGGAAAAGGGTGAGAGAAAGAGGGAGAGAGAGAGAAAAGCGAGAGTAGCGACTGAGCTCTGGGACTCTCCCAGTGTGGGTTCTCTCATTGCATCATCGGCCGGCTACGAGGAGCGTTAGTATCCGAATGGGTATCTTACGTGGTCATGACCAAATTTGGCGCGTTCCTTGTCCCGAGCCACGAACGTTCACGGGAAACGCCACAAATTTCTTTACGATCGATAAAAAAAAAATTCACATATCGATCGATTCGAAATTTAAATTATTTAAAAATTGCAGACAGGAAGGAAAAAACAAAACTCTATTAAATTTTCAGGATATTTTTCATTCTAGAAAAAAAGTTTGATTAAAAAATATAAATAATTAAATATGAAATTTTATAACGAATAAGTAATTATTACCTTTTAGTTCATGATATTTTTAGACAAAAGTTCATTTGTTTCCAAGATCTATAAATCGCAGAAACGCTCGAGATATTTGCAAGGTAGGGTCAGCAAGTGGCGCCGCCATCGGGCATTCGAGAAACCCTCTCGAACGCCTCGGATCGATCCACACGGCAGCCTCACGCACTACGAACTAATTTTCTCTCTCTCTCTCTCTCTCTCTATTCCTTTTTGCCGAAATTTCAACTGGACAATTGCCAAAAAAAACAATCGTTATATCGCAGGATATTTGTCATAATAACTCAATCCAATCGAGACTCGTTCGAAAAAGCGAAAAAAGATAAAGATAAAAGTTTCACGTTCCTATCGTTCAACGTGACTGCGAGCGAGGCAGACATCTCTCGGACA